>CM077443.1:0-204457 GCA_039654765.1 Mylopharyngodon piceus
AATGTACACTCTAAAAGTGCTGGGTTAAAAACAACCCAAGTTGGGTTGAAAATGGACAAACCCAGCGTTTTTGGTTGTTTTGACCCAGCGGTTGGGTTAAATGTTTGCTCAACCTGCTGGATAGTTTTATTTAACTCAACTATTGTTCAAAAATTACTGTATGTCTGGCTTAAAATGAACCCAAAATGAGCAATTTAATAAATGTTTATTGTTTAATTATTAGTCATTAAACTTATTAATAAATATTAATTTCCAACATATTTATTTTCATAATACCTCATATTTCATAGAAATATTCGTATCTAATTTCTTCCCTGTTCACTTATTATCTCTCACTAAAAGTCCTGGTGTGAAACTGAGAACAGAAAGTCCTGATCTGCTTTGAAGCCCCACTGAAGTTGTCCTGAGATGCTCATTTACAACAAACAATTTGAAAACATTTGCTATCTCTGAAAATGCTCACAGTGTCTCTTTGATATGCGTGATGTTAATCTGTTTCTGAGCGTTCTCGACCACACATTCACTGTGAAGTGATCTGAGATATATTACCCCAATAAATCCCCATCACAGAGAGCCAAAGAGTCATTCTGTTCAGCGCATTCACTGTAAATGACTGTGGGGAGGGGTTGATTCATTCACTACTTCCAAAGCAAATTACCAAAAGAGATTCCTATAGCAACCTTCCTGTTTCCTGAGGCGTGGACCAGATGTTTCATTATGGGAACACTGGAGTCAGACATTCAACACTACTGTGGGTGGAGAACATGCACACAAAAACACAATCTTGTTTGAATCACTGAATCATTATTCCTGTTTGTCACTGTAAAGCTGCTTTGAAACAATCTGTATTGAATAAAGAAATAAAGCTGACTTAACTTTATTCTTGCCTGTGGAAGCTTTTTTCCGCCGCTAAATAAAAAAAAAAAAAAAAGGATAATTCTGACTTTTTATCTCACAATTGTGACTTTATAACTCGCAATTCTGACTTTGTCTCGCAATTCTGACTATATAACTCACAATTCTGACTTTATAACTCGCAATTCTGACTATATAACTCGCAATTCTGACTATATAACTCACAATTCTGACTTTATAACTCGCAATTCTGACTATATAACTCGCAATTCTGACTTTATAACTCGCAATTCTGACTTTATAACTCGCAATTCTGACTTTATAACTCGCAATTGCGACTTTATATATCGCAATTGTGACTTTATAACTCGCAATTGTGACTTTGTAACTCGCAATTGTGACTTTATAAGTCGCAATTCTGACTATATATCACGCAATTGTGACTTTATAACTCGTAATTGTGACTTTATAACTCGTAATTGTTACTTTCTAACTCGAAATTCTGACTTTCTAACTCGCAATTCTGACTTTCTAACTTGCAATTCTGACTTTCTAACTCGCAATTCTGACTTTGTATCACGCAATTCTGACTTTATAACTCGCAAATGCGACTTTATCACGCAATTCTGACTTTATAACTCGCAATTCTGACTTTATAACTCGCAATTCTGACTTTGTATCACGCAATTCTGACTTTATAACTCGCAATTCTGACTTTATAACTCGCAATTCTGACTTTATATCTCACAATTCTGACTTTATATCTCGCAATTCTGACTTTGTATCTCGCAATTCTGACTTTGTATCACACAATTCTGACTTTATAACTCGCAATTCTGACTCTTTAACTCGCAATTGTGACTATATAACTCGCAATTGTGACTTTATAACTCGCAATTCTGACTATATATCACGCAATTGTGACTTTATAACTCGTAATTGTGACTTTATAACTCGTAATTGTGACTTTATAACTCGAAATTCTGACTTTCTAACTCGCAATTCTGACTTTATATCTCGCAATTCTGACTTTCTAACTCGCAATTCTGACTTTCTAACTCGCAATTGTGACTATATAACTCGTAATTGTGACTTTATAACTCGTAATTGTGACTTTATAACTCGAAATTCTGACTTTCTAACTCGAAATTCTGACTTTCTAACTCGCAATTCTGACTTTATATCTCGCAATTCTGACTTTCTAACTCGCAATTCTGACTTGCTAACTCGCAATTCTGACTTTGTATCACGCAATTCTGACTTTGTATCATGCAATTCTGACTATATAACTCGCAAATGCGACTTTATATCACGCAATTCTGACTATATAACTCGCAATTCTGACTTTATAACTCGCAATTCTGACTTTGTATCTCGCAATTCTGACTTTATATCTCGCAATTCTGACTTTGTATCTCGCAATTCTGACTTTGTATCACGCAATTCTGACTATATAACTCGCAAATGCGACTTTATATCACGCAATTCTGACTTTATAACTCGCAATTCTGACTATATAACTCGCAAATGCGACTTTATATCACGCAATTGCAACTTTATCTCGCAATTCTGACTTTATAACTCACAATTGTGAGTTTATATCTCGCAATTCTGACTTTATAACTCACAATTCTGACTTTATAACTCACAATTCTGACTTTATAACTCGCAAATGCGACTTTATATCACGCAATTGCAACTTTATCTCGCAATTCTGACTTTATAACTCGCAATTGCAAGTTTATATCAATCAATTATATCTTTTTTTTTTTTTTTTTTTTTTTTTTTTCCAGTGGCGGAAACAAGCTTCTATCCTACTTGCCCTATCTGGATATCCCATGCATGCATACAGAAAATTACTTTGAACATATCAGTGCTGCACATATCCCACCTGCCGGTCATCAGTTGACTCCTGGACGGGCTGCACAGAGGCTGAACATAGTAATTCTCCAATTTAACTCCGGCTGCAGCGAGTCTGTCCAGCGTTGGAGTCTTTATTTCGGACCCGTGATATCCCACGTCTCGAAATCCTTGGTCATCAACCATGATAAAGATGATGTGAGGCTGAGAGGGCGGCTTTTCCACGTTGTTCACACGATTCGAATGGAAACTGCTCTTCCATGTTCCATATGTTGAGTTGACAAAGCCGCTAAAAGTAGTCAAAAGCGTCAGAAGAATCGTACTTCTTCCCATTCGTCCGTGCATTGCACCTAAAACCACCCGTTCCTATTTGTAAACTAGTTAAAATTAAAACCAGAACAGATGATAGCACTGTTTTACTCTTTTCACAGCGCAAATTAACACCGCTGCATGTCATGATACGAGAGGGATATCAGGGATAACAGACGCGCTTGGAAATTAGGTTCGCGGTTTGTCCGACCGTGTATGACAATTAATTAATTTTCCAAAAACCTGATATAGCATAATTTCTAAGCATTGAGACGTTGTAGACCCGTCTGTCTTCGGAGACAGACCTTAGCTGTCTCATCTTTCGCTTGAGTTACTCTTCAGTGCCATACAGTAATGTCCGATTCGCGAATGAATCATTCTTTTGAGTCGACTCATTTGTAATGATTCTGTTGAGTCGACTCGCAAATCACTGGCTCGTTAGGGAAAACTTTGAGACTGAAATTTTTCAGGATTTGGAAAGGTCAGATGTAATAGCTCAGAAGTGCTTATTCAAAACACATCAGTTGGCCACCAATGTGGATTTTAGTGTAAAAATGGAGGCTTTAAACAATACAAGTAAACGCTTAAATATAAATGCTATGTAAAATAATCTTAAACACTAAGATATGTTAGTATATAAAAAGTTATTTTGACAAAAAAAGAACACGTTCAATAACCAGTGTAAACATTTGGAAACAATTTTAAGTGCCGAGGAATTGCAAACGAATAAGTGAATCGCTTTTTAACGGGTTAATTTAAACGAACCGATTCACTAAAATGAATGGGACTTCCCAAAGCAGCTGTATGGACTGCCTCCAATAAACGCAAGAGATCTCGAAAGTGGTTTAGTAACCCCTTGTATGTAAAGCATTTCTTTTTACAGTTATAAATGGTCTTTAGCCTATACTTTTCCCCAAAAATAGGGAGTGATAAGCAGGATTGAGATTAGATTTCCACTTATATTCAGTAACAAAGTGGTATGTTAGAAAGCCACTAGTTTTAGTATTTCTTCAGCCCGACAGCAATTCTATTTTCTAATTTCTATCCAATCAACAAAAAATAACAGTGAATGAACAAAGTATTGTGATGCAATATTGTTATACCAGCCTAAATTTAATTTCATTTTCCCCTTGATATTAAGTTTTATGTAGGGTGTTTCCTGCATTTCACGATTCCTTTCTGTCAAGTACAGTCAGATGTTATAATTTCCACACACGTAAAAGAACAATGAAAATAATTATCCTAGTGTATTACTCATGAAAGCTAATGCGTCCTCAGGAAGGAATATGATTCAGCTTGGCTTGCGTTGAAAGAAAAGGATGAATCTCAATGGGCTTATTGTACTAAACCACACGTCCATGCAGTAAAATAAGATGCTTTATGCAGCATTCTTTCATTCTCAGGATTAGATACAGGGTCTAAACATGTGCGGCACTTCAGCATGTGTTATTTTACACAAAACAATTTAAGTATCTAAGCTTCCTTTTTATGCAAAATAGGCTCATTGTTGACATTTTCTTGCAGGTTCAAGTCAAAATATCCCACCTCTCTAGATATCATGACAAATCATGTCAAAACACTGCATTTTTCAGGCTGGAGCAGCCAATGCACGCGCTTTCAGTGACATGATGACTTTACCAATCAGCGATTGGCTCTTTTATTTAGAAGGCGGGACTTATTCCACCATATTGCGCATTGCACTTTCTCCCATTATGAGTGCACCATCTTTGTGTATCTAAAGTCTTTGCTCAGGACCCTCAAAAGCAGCGGTCTGTTCGACTCACTAAGCTGAGCAATACTAATGCTTGCACAGTAAACACTCGTGGATTCTTTGACATTTGCTTACCTGTATTGGACGTGCTGTGTTCAACATGTCTGGACACAACGGACCCTAAAAAAGACCTTTTTGTTATCATATTTTACTGAAGTCAGGCATGCAGTTCATTTTGTGTGTTATTACTCCTGCCAGACATAACAGCACAAGTCTGTCTACACTGAACGTGTCAAAGCAAAAGCTCCAGATCCATTTGTACTGTTGTCAGAAGTAGCGCAAGTGTATGTCAGAAATAGATGGATACCAATTATTAGGCTTATGCAAGGGCTAAAAGTGCACATCTGCACAGAATATGCCAATATCCAAGTGAATAATGGGAGATGACAGCCAATTCCAGTCTTTGGCAAAACTTCAGTGTGATTTTAGATAAGATTATTCAGAACTATAATCATTTTTCCTCTGCACTGAAACAAGTTAGAGCAGGAAAGAGATGATCTTTAACAAAGAAAAAAGTATGTGTTTCAGACAGAATTCTTAAAAGCATTTTTTGCTTTGCAATACCATGGAGCATTCTTTCAAAAACAGTAAAAATCTGTTTAAAAAAAGCACTGAGAATAAAGGAACACCTTAAAGATAGTTCACCCAAAACTACACTTTTCACAGTACATATTATTCCAAAGAATTTTTACAGAGAAATATTCTAATATCCTCAAAAACTGTCTAAGATATTATTTAGGATGAGAAAGAAACTCAGCAGATGGAGCTCATTTTCTGTGAAATGTAAACAAACGTCCATATGCACCAAATATAGTTACAGAATATTTATAATAACAGTCTGTTTACAGAGAATGATGTTCTTATTTTATTGTGTAGAAAGAAGTTGCATGTGCGCATTTGTTTTCGACTGCATTAAGGTCCTTTAACTGGTGTGTCTGTGCATTTCTCGCAGTCGCTGAACCCTGAAACACTGACAGGCTTGTGTCCGATGGGATTCCAGAGGTATGTGGTGTGTGTAGCGGTCGGGAGGCCTGTGGGTTTATCCCTTCACACACACTCTCTCAGAGAGATTCACGTCTAGTTAAGGCCTTCACTCGCAACTGTACACAGTCTATCTAACATGTTATCCAACAGCTGTTTTGCAACATGCAGGGTTGCCAGATATGCACAACAAAACTAGCCCAATGGTCAATCTAATAGCCCAATGTGAGGGCAAATTCTCTGCTGTTTTAGGTTTGGGGTGCTGAAATTCTCCCACGATTCTCACAACTAAACAAAATAACATGTAACTTAGGCTACTAGAGGTTCTGACAAAATGTTAATTGCTGCAGTCTATTTAAAATGTTTAATTAATCTGAATGAATTATAAAATAAACAGGTTGAGTGAATGATTCAATGACTCACTCATAAAGACTTCACTGGTTTCATTACTGGATGAATCAGTGTTTTTGAACGAATCTCTTGAATGAATGATTCATGACAAACAACAGTCACTTGTCACCACCTACTGGTGTAACGATGTAATGATACTATAGTTATTTGAAGAGTCATGTTACTTTAAAAAAGATCTATTTTGATCGCTACCGTAGACAGTAGCTGCGTTTCCATTACCCTTCAAATTGCGCAAACTGAAATTGCATATTGCCAAATGGAAACACGTCAATTTCGCAAAAACTCTCATATATACTCTCATATAGTTTTTACGCTTGCATGAGGTGGATTTTCAGGCAATTCGAAAAAGGAATATTCCGCAAAACTGCAATGGAAACAGTTTTTTTCGCATTTACAGGTCACCTGGTGTACGTAAAAGTATGTTTGGACAGAAGACAAGACAGAGTTCTTCATTAAACTCATAAAAGACAAAAGAATTATGGGAATACTGGATTCTAAACAACAAAGAAATGCACAATTTATCAAGACCTGGAAGCAGATATTAGGGAGAAACACCCAGAAACAAGTATAAGGGGCTTTCCTTGCCATAAATGCTTGGATAACACGAGTCTCCTTTGATTAAAAAATAGTGGCTAGTGCAGTGGCTGTGAAATACCTAAACCTACATTTTAGGTAATTCCAAAAACCCGTTGCCGTGATTTTTGGAATGACTTATCGTGAGAGGAAAAAATTACATTTTAGTCGCATAACATCAGTTAATGGAAACGCCTCCATTTCGCAATTTTTTATTGACATTTAGAAAATATCACAAAAGTTTTGCGCAAATCTGTAATGGAAACCCTTCTAGTGTTTATATCCAAACTATAAACTTTTATCCAGGTATTTCTGTGATAATTTGAATTATTGTAACATAGAAATAATGCAATAATTGAAAAGACTTTTGAAGTTGTTGTTTCATATCTAAACATGACGACGGCTCTCTCCGGCTCAGCGGCAGCGTGAACACAGAATTGAATGTTCGCTGTGATTTTGTCAAAGGTTTAATAAACACGGGGCGAATCGTTGTCATTTAGGAATGAGATCCCGCGGATGTTTCAATCGAGATTGCGATCTTTTAACGATTAATCGTGCAGCACATAAATCAGGTAGTGACAAAGCATTTTAATACATTGTATACTGAACAAAAGTAAATTGGTACTTAGGGCTCATGACCTTTTGGTGGTGTCAGAAGTCAGTCCTTGAAGTCTTTTACTAAATACTTTACCAAGCGACACTCTAATCCTAAAACCTTTATTATGCTTCAAAGGCCTACCAGCTAAAACTTATAACTGAAATCCAGTAAATATCACAGAAGCTTAACCCTAATAAAATACCAGAATGCCAGGTGCTATAGGTGACCAGAAAACCACAACTTATGGATAACCCAAGTACCATGACTCCCCTTGCATCCCATGGACATTACTGTCTCAGTGGACATATCCAGCTCCACTTACTGTGCTTCCCAATTCCCCAAGGGAGGAATCCGTTTCCCTCCCCCTCAGCCTCACAGAGAGCCTGTTGTGCCTCTTCAACATGCTGCTATTGCTCAATCTATGTGCATTTAGGTTTCAAATAAGAGTATAAAAGCAGGGAGAAGCTTTGTAAACAGAGGCAGCAGAACAGGAGGTTTCTTCAATGTTAGTAGAACTACACTGCACTTATATCGAATATGCGGTATATGGCAGACAGACAGGTCTCGAGGGGTATGTGTTTGAGTACTTCACCACAGCTGAAAAAACTGTTGCTTTCCGCTCCGGCACGTGGCATATGTCAAAAACAGCCCGATGAGGTCCCCTCGCTTTTACAAGATTCAAAGTGTGCAGAAAGAAAGCTCACTATTTATAACAGAACTGTGGCTAGTTGGTGTTGTAATCAGGCCTGAGATTAGATGAATGAGCACTATGTAGTCATACAGTAGCCTTCTTTCAGCTGGTTTTTAAAAGATCTGTTTGGCTTCTTATTGGATGCCGAGTCACGGACTGCTGGTCAGATGATTTGTTGTGTAACTCAAACTCTTACCTGCTATTAAGAAGAGCAACTTGACAAACTAATGTGCTCTTTTTCTTTTAATAACATATGAAAATTAGATTTATACACAAAGATTTGAGCAGTGTTTGTTTGGTAATGTGAATGTAATAACACACCTCTTCTTCACACTGAATGTTAATACTTAAGTTTAAGGGTTTGTTCCAATTTGTTCCAATTCCAAAACTATATGGATAAGCAAAGGTGAAAGTGATACTAACCTTGCTAATTATTTGATAAAACCTTACAGAAAATGTCATTCTAAATCGATTTGTTTAAATGGACACAGAAACAAATGACCCTGAGAAAGAAAAAATATATTTATTTTTTTGTATGTTGCTTTCATTTGAGCAGAAAATATCATTTAAATTGTTGTCTAGAGATTTCGTCTGTGATTTTATTTGTAAATGTATGTATTTGATGTGCATTTGAGTATTCAGATGTGGGTATATGACTGCAGTAGTCAAACAGAGCCAGACGGACATTATATCTACTCATCTGTAAATGATAAAGAGGCACAGATGTAGCTGAGAAAGACAAATGTAGACTACTTAACACCCTTCACTCTATAGCAGAACATAACAGATGTTCCAACTGATCTTCACGTCAAATCGAATTGATTTGTATAGTACTTTTCACACTACGCATCGTTTTAACGCAGCTTTACAGAACGTCATGTTACACCATGTGCTAAACAGCCACGACAATTCTGTATTAGAAACAGTTTTTATTTCTGCGACGTCAAGGCTGGAACAACAACAACATACAAAGTATGACAATGATAATCTCAGATACTGATTAAAAGTGTCTAATGTGAGTTTGAACATCATTCTGCGTGACCTTTATAGACACTGAAAGCGATATGGATAATTCACCTCAGATCTTCAAAATAAATTAAACGAAACAAGAACGTTCAGACTGTGAACAAACACGTGTATTCTATCACAAAGATTGTTTCAGTCGCTCAGTATGTATTTTTAGTTTATGAATTTGATTATGTACTCATCCATTTGCTCGCCAGTGCAGTGGCTGCAGAGAGACTCCGCCCACACGCTCTTCTGATTGGCTGTGATTTTGATTGATTTTGTCGTGTCTCATAGACTGTGAACAGTCAAACCAACGCTATCTCACGACCAATTCGTACGTATTTTATGAGGTGGCTAAATCGTACGATTTGTCTAAACCCCAGTGACGGGTAGGTTTAGGGGCGGGGTTAGGGGTAGATTATTTTACTTAATAATGCTCTTGCTGCCAATTTGGACATGTTTGCACCTATTAAAACACGCAATGTCTCTTTCGTACATACAGCTCCCTGGTATAATGACAATTTGCGTTCAAAGAAGGTGGAATGTCGTAAACTGGCGCGTAAATGGCGTTGTTCTGGCTTGTCAGTTTTTTTATCAAGCTTGGAAAACCAGTTTGGGCCAAAAAGCAGAAACTGACACTGCAAGGTCTTCATATTTTTCTCAGATTATTGACAATAATCATAACAACCCTAGGCAGCTTTTTCGCATTATTAACAGTCTATGGTGCGAATACCCAAACTGCGTCAGTTCAGACTTGCAATGATTTTCAGTTTAAAAATTGATAACATTCGCAAAGATATTCATAGTTCTTTTAGACCTCATGTTTCTACAGTTAATCTACCAAGTTTTTCCTGTACACCCTCCTCTAATTTTTCCTTAGTCACCTCGTATGAAAGCTTCCACTTGCATACTTGATCCCCTGCCTTCTAGTTTATTTAAATCCTGTTTTGGTTACTTGTGCCCTGTTGTTCTTACAATAATAAATGACTCATTGGCTACTGGTGTTGTGCCAACAGCACTTAAAACTGCTGCTGTCACTCCCATATGATTCAAACAATCTCAGTAACTTTTGTCCAATTTCTCATCTTCCATTTATTGCTAAAATTTTAGAAGGTGTTGTTTTGTCTCAATTACACAACCATTTAACGGTCAATAATCTGTTTGAGCCCCTTCAATCTGGGTTTAGGAAACTGCACAGCACTGAAACAGCCCTGGTTAAAGTTGTTAATGACTTACTGGCGCTCTCTCGATTCTCATTTTACTCGATCTTAGTTCAGCCTTTGACACTGTTGACCACATGCTTTTACTAAATAGACTGGAAACTGTCTTTGGTGTATCTGGAACTGCCCTAGATTGGTTTAAGTCATATTTTACAGGTCGCACTCAATTTGTTTTTATGGATGGTTTCAGATCTGATGTGGATCCTGTTTGTACTGGTGTCCCACAGGGCTCAGTTCTTGGTCCCCTGCTTTTCAGCATTTATATTTATCCTCTTGGTTAGCTATTAAGATCCCTTAACCTCAGCTACCACTTCTATGCTGATGATACTCAGATTTATATACATTCTCAACCTGGTCAGTTTGTGGATGTCCCTCATCTTTCCAACTGTATTTCTGAGATTAAGTTGTGGATGTCTAAAAAATTTCTGTGTCTGAATAGCTCTAAAACTGAAGGCTCTCCCCACCAACTGCGAAATGCTGCATCTATAGATCTTTCAGTTGATGGTGTTGCCCTAGAGCTACACAGTAAACTAAAAAATCTTGGTGTTATCTTTGACACCACTCTGTCATTCGAGCCTTTTGTACAGAACACGGTAAAGACCTCATTTTTTCATCTTAGAAATATTGCACGTATTCGGCCTATGTTGTCCTTTTCTGTTGCTGAAAAATTGATTAATTCTTTTGTTTTCTCACAAATTGATTATTGCAATGCTCTCCTTGCTGGAGTGTCCAAATCCTCTCTTAACAAATACTTGCAGAATTCACCAGCTAGAATTTTAACTGGGGCTAGGGCTGGCGACCATATAACTCCTGTTTTGAAGACGTTGCACTGGCTCTCTGTTAAATACCGTATAGATTTTAAAATCCTAATGCTTACATACAAGGCTCTGCATGGTCTCACTCCACAGTATTTGGCAGATCTTTTAACATCTTACACGCCAATTCGCAATTTACGATCTTCTCAGCCCGGTCTCTTAGCTGTTCCCAAAACACGGTTACGATCCAGGCATGACAGGGCCTTTTCAACGTATGCTCCAAAACTGTGGAACTCTTTTATTTGATTAGTTTTTTATTGTACTGTTTTGTGATTTATTTCTTGTTAAATTGTATAATATATTGTCTTATATTGTTGTGTTTTTCTTTTATGTAACCTTTCATGGAAAGTTTGCAACTTTTAAAGGCGCTATACAAAATGAATGTATTATTATTATTAAATCATTCGTACGAATTAATACAAATTAGCCACCTCGTAAAATACGTACGAATTGCCGTGAGATCAGGTTGGTCAAACTGCTTGTCGCTGGAATCTTATCACGTCTGGTTAGGACACGGTATAATGCGCTAAGGTCTTAATGCTTAGTGCATAATATATTACGCTGTACATTTTAAATATATGTTAAATAATTTAACATATTGATCGTTGATTTAAATGGAAATACATTTTCTTTGCATAAGAGTGTCCGTAGTACATGAAACTTGTCCTTTCTTGCAACTGAGCATTTGATTTTTCAGCTTTAAGCTAGTTTTTAGGTCCTATAGTTTTTAAGTCTAAAGACTAGTTCTAGTCTGAGTCTATCCTTCATAAAAGAGTGTTTATAGGCAGTTTCAAACTCAAAATCTAGAGGCATTTGTAGAGGCAACAGTAGATGCTCTGGAACTTGTCATGTATGAAAATACAGCTGCACATCTGTGGGAGTGAAGGGGATAGTGGAGGCAGGAAGCCGGCAGATGACGTGCGACAGATGATTGGGGTCGTATTTCAGCATTGCACAGCAGTATATATGGATAAACATCCGTTGCTAAGTGGTAAAAAGCTGCAAGAAATGTGGCACAATTCCACAGGCCTTGTGCAGTGCCCATTTACAGTGTTCTTTCTATTGCATAAAGCTTCACTTGAATGCCGAATTGTTAAAATTAGGCAAAGGATAACATGGACGGACAGGTAGTGTGACATGACCTTACTGTAATAACTGTAATATTAATAAATTAATTGTTTGTACTTTCGTGCAGTAAGCAGTTTTGGGTCGGCACTTGATGCAAGGTCTCTTGAGGCTGAACAGAAGAAATGAACCGAAGAAGAAGTAGATTTACACCTCAAATAAGGCGGAGCCTCAGAGCCACACCCACCTATTACATCATCGCCACGGACCAATGATAGTTCAGAGGTGTTTTTACCAGCTTAGGCAACATTTTTGGACTCCTGAAAAAAACTCCAAACAAACTTCGTTTTGGCTTAATTTCAAAATGACGTCACACCAGTTCAATAAGACAATAAGAATGGTGCTACTGTCATGGTCATGTTTAGTTCTCTGTCTTGTTTAATTTTAGCCTTAGGGCAAGTTTACACGACAACGATCCACAGTTTTGCCTTTGCATTTTTTGCGTACAGACGACACCGTTGTCAAAACAATCCCCATTCACACGGATCCGTGAGAACGACTGAAAATGCTGTATTCTGCTGCCAGGCCAGTAGATGGCGACCTAATTTTGTAAAGAAATACTATGCACCTATAGACTGAATGACGTCACCATTTTCACAAATTCACGTTTTTCTAGTATATACGGAGACGATAATGGTATCATTTTACAAAACTTGCACTTTGAAACCCGATTTCAAAGGTTTGCGTTTTCAGGCCCCCAAAATGCCGTTTTCGTGTACATGAATGGCCAAAACGCATAAAAAGTTTTACATTTTTAGTTGAAAACGGTGTCGTGTAAACGCACCCTTAGTTTTCATTGTCTGTTTTGCCTGAGTTCTAGTTCTTTCATTTAATTACCACAGTCCCTGATTAGTCACACCTGTTCCCTGTTCCGTTGATTACCATGTGTATTTAAACCTTCGTTCTTTTTCAGTTCATTGTTTTTAGTTAATGTTATGTGCTATAGTGTGTATTCCTTTATGGTTCCTGGTGTTAATTAAATGTTATTTAATAAACAAGTATCACGGATCTTTGTTTGGATTATCGCTACTGCTAACCTGTGACAGCTATGTTTTAAACAGGAGGGAATATTTCAGCTCCCTCCTCAAAGGCTCTTCCAATCATGATATAATGTCTTGTTTGTTTGCCAGAGTGGGCCAACGCTTGTTTCATCTTTTTCTATCTGCTGGAGACAGATCCTGTGATATTTTCAGGTTGTTATTCTTGAGAAGGATAAAATCCCTAGCAGCCTGCTAGACAGCATTGCGTTGAGAGGTAAAGTGGACGATGACTCCTCTGGGCTTGTTGTCGACCCAGGCGATGAACGGACAGCTATAAATGTGTCTTTAGCTTCTGGCAAGATTCTTGCAAAGATGGATGATTTTACCTCGAACATCTTCTCTCTCCCTTTCAGGGACTCCATAAAATCTCAAATTCCACTGACGTGAATAAGCCTCCAGGTGTAAAAGCCCTCTTAGCTATACTCCACCTCGTCAATTTTGACTTTTAAGTCTTTAACTTCGCCACTCATGAAGTCAATAACATCATTCACTCCACAAATTTGGCTAGTGTGTTTTCATTGATCGTTTCTTTCACACTTCTACACACGGAATGATTTCTTCTGAGCTCGTGTCTTGATTTAAATAGTCATGCATATTCTCTGCTTCCCATTTTATCAGTCAGTGCACCTGTCAGACAGATGTATTCTAGAACAAAAAATGAAATTTAAAAGTATTTGAAATTCAAAGTCGACGCGTCTGCCATGTTGGAATGGTTAACATGACGCTGTTCATCACTCATACAAACAAATCAATGAATTTTCATCTAAAATGTCACAGCTTTGTGCAGTGCTATGGCTGTAAAAACCACCGAGCTGTAAATTCCAGGCGAATTGGTATAACCTAATCTGCTGATTTGTGTTTTTATGTACAACTCAATAAGCAATATACTATTTGCATAATTTTCACATTAAAGGTTCTTTAATGAATCTTTTGATTCGAATCAGTGGTTCGGAGCGTGTATCAAACTACCAACTGCCAAAGATTTCAGTAAACGAGGCTTCATTACGTGTTTCGAAATGTTTTGAAATTTCAATGGTCACATGACTAGGCAGTTTGATACACGCTCCGAACCACTGATTCGAAACAAAAGATTCGTAAAGCTTCGAAGCTTCATGAAGCACTGTTTTGAAATCACCCATCACTAGATATTGTTGAGTCGTTATACAAAAAGTATTCTCGCCGTTGAGGTTGAACCACTGTACTCACAGTACCTTTCTGGGCATTTGAAAGTGTTGATTATCTTGCTGTCAATGGAGGCCTCACTGAGCCATCGGATTTTATCAAAAAATATCTTAATTTGTGTTCTGAAGATGAACGAAGGTCTTACTGGTGTGGAACAACATGAGGGTGAGCAATTAATGACAGAATTGTCATTTTTGGGTGAACTAACCCATTAATGATAAACTAAATGGTGTGAAAATCATCTGCTAATACCTATTGCAGATATATTCAAACATGTGAATAGGTTGCAATACAGTCAACTTTGCTCTCGAGTGGTCACGGGCCGTATTTGACCGTTCCATTATGGCGGACGGCTTGTGTATAGAAACAGACACTAATGAGGCATCTATATACATCTATGATGAGAACATCGTCTTTGTTAATCTTAAGTCTTTGCCAATAACCTACAAAATTAAAAGGCAATAAATGTCATTTTGTTAAAAAAATAAATAAAAAAATAGTTCAATAAAATATTCAAATACTGAATAAAAACAGTAAAAGAAGAGAATTATTAAACCACGCCCATTTTGTTAGATGTTTCAGGATCCTCCCAATTTCACCCTCTTCTTCTGCTTATTATATAATTATCAGCCTTTGTAAATTGTTGATAATATAGTCTGACAATAAAGACGCATTTTGTTGCTAAACTTTAACCGAGATCTGAATGCGTGTGTGTGTGTTTTCTGTACGTTGATTCGTGGAACGTGAGCAGTTCCGGTTTGTCATAATGACGCGGCGCCTACGTCAGACGCAGCGTCAAGATTCAAACTGGTCGGCGGTTAAGGAAATAAAAAACAAGAAGCAGCAGCGAGGACTGAAGTCATACTCA
Source organism: Mylopharyngodon piceus (assembly GCA_039654765.1). Classification (NCBI taxonomy): domain Eukaryota; kingdom Metazoa; phylum Chordata; class Actinopteri; order Cypriniformes; family Xenocyprididae; genus Mylopharyngodon; species Mylopharyngodon piceus. The sequence goes on from CM077443.1 coordinate 15,308, forward strand.
AACTAACTAATCTAACCAAATTCAAGATGTCTAAAACACTGAAGGGAATCACGCTGAAGGGGAGCGCGGAACTTGTTGCTGAATTCTTCTGTAAGTACTGGTTTTTGGACAGATTCATGCGTTTCATGGCGTCGTCAGTGTTTGTCGTGTTTACAACAGTAATAGAATTGAAAACGAGTTGAATCCTGAGGTGTCCGATGGATTCGCCATCATTAAAGTTGTTCCCTTTACTCTTTTAATCTCCAGTGCGTGGTTTTAAGAGGTACATTTCTTCTCATTGTGATCTTTAACCCTGTAAAGCCTGACATATCAAATAGTCAGAAAAATATATTTAAGTGGAACAGTTTATTGGACATTTAGACACAACATCAAATAAATCTAAAAAGAGTTTGCATATGTGTTTTTTGAAACATCGGGCTTTTATGGTTTATATAGAATGAGAATATGGAGCTGATACACGAGGAGGAAAAAAACACCTTTTCCTGAATATTCAGAGGCTCAAACTGAGCAAAAATATGCAATTTGATGCAGATGCTGATATTTATGTGGTCGAAAAGTAAGATCTGTATAACAGTATAGCTTATACATACATAAAAATGCATATATCATTCGTCACTCTATATCTGCCAATAAAATGTCTTAGTAAGGTTAAATTTAAATGCTTAGTTTCATGATCAAAACTTAATGCAGTACAATGATGATTGAGAGATGAACAAATAAACCTTCCTCAAAAACCTTATGATCGTATTTGATTCTCGTGATTTTTCTAATATATGTTATATAGAATATGATACAGCAGGCTTTATAGAGTTAAAATAATTAAAACAAGTCCTCAAACCATTTTCAGCTCCTACAAATCTTACAGAACGACTCATTTGGACAGTGAAATACATGAGTTATGCAGTGCTGGGTCTTTGTAGTCGTTCCAGAGAATAAATGAAGCTGGTCTTTTGTTTGTGGTCTGCAGCGTTCGGGATCAACAGCATCTTGTACCAGCGAGGGATTTATCCGGCAGAAACCTTCACCAGAGTCACACAGTACGACATGAGCCTTCACCTGACCACAGACAGCAAGCTGAAGAACTACCTGACCAACGTCATCTCGCAGCTCAAAGGTCCGTTTTCATCCAAACACGTGGAACTGTTCATTTGTTTCATTAAAGGGTTAGTTCAACCAGAAATGAAAATTGTGAGATTTTGAAGCCCAAAAAACTGCATCCATCCATTATAAATATAATCCATATGACTCCAGGGGGTTAATAAAGGCCTTCTGAAGTGAAGCAATTGTTTTTTGTAAGAAAAATATCCATATTTAAACCTTGATAAACTGTAATCACTAGTTTCTGGCAGATGGCCATGCACATCAAGTGTATGAAAAAGTAACTGGGTTTGCTCAGTTCTTCAGCACTGATGGTCCGTTTCTTTCAGAGTGGTTGTTCGATTGCACCGTTCAGAAGCTGGTGGTGGTCATCACATGCCTGGAGACCAACGAGGTGCTGGAGCGATGGCAGTTTGATATCGAGTGTGACAAGACGGCAAAGGAGGGCGGGTACGTGATCACAGCCATGAACAATGTTCATTAATGTTCACGTGACCAATGTGAATATGAATGTTCATGAAGAACTGTGTGTTCCAGAGCACCGAAAGAGAAGTCCATAAAAGCCATCCAGGAGGAAATCCGCTCCGTTATCCGACAGATCACCGCCACCGTCACCTTCTTGCCGTTGTTAGAAACTGCCTGTAAGTAAACTACACGTGTGATTGAAGCTCGTTGGATGATATGGACGATAACTATAATGATAAAGATATACTTCTAAATCATTCTTAATACAACAATAATGTTGTGTTCAAGTCATGTCAGAAACATCATGTTTATGAGTTGAACACACATGAACGCCGCCTCACAGTTGTATATGGGTCATTATACAGAATTGGTGCAAACTGCTGTCCCACAACCAAAAACACATTTAAAAAGCATTTAAGTATTTTAGATGTTTACTAAGATCCTTCTATTATCTATTGAATCACACAATAATATTTAAAATATCAGTAAGCTTAATATATATAAAATCATCATTTATAGGGTCCTTTCAATTGGGAGGTGTCTGTCCCGAACCCTAACCCCTAAATTTCAACTTGTGAAAATCATATTGAAATAATTTTTGCAGTTTTTCCATTGCTGTTTTAAAAATATCTTTGATTTAAAAATATCTTTAGTTCAAAAAAGTATTTATTTTATATTTTCTTTTACATAATATTTCATGATTTACAAAAAAAATGTGTCCCGCATTTTCACGTCACTACCGGAACAGGGTGTTTTAGTCCATTGTCTGAGACTGATTTTAACACACTTCTACATTTTTGATCAGGAAATATTCCTGTGTCCCTCCCTCTCATAGCCTCTCTTTCAGAGTAGATAGGTCCATCATTTTGAGTTAAATGTGTTCAAAAGTCTGAAAATCTGTGAGTAACTTTAAGGAACGTCACTACCAAACACCTTTTTCTGCAATTAAGCAAACTTTTTTGGGTGTTATTCCATAAAATGTAGTTTTTATGTGTGTACAACTGTTCAGAACTGTGCTAGCTAACCATGTGCTGATTAGCATCTTTGAGCTAGGCTCAAAAGTATCTAAAATGTCACTACTGAAACTTCACATTTCGGTTATGACTGTTTTGGTAGTGACAAAAGGGAACACATAATCGTTTATTTGGGGGAAATAAAATTTTAGTACAGTTATGTAAATCATTAGTATTTTAGTATGTGAGTTAAATCCTGTAATGTGATGTGGTCACTACCAACACATTACTGTCACTACCGAAAATGTGCAGTCACGACCGAAACATGGGATGTTTTGTCAAAAATAAAGTATATTGAATGATCAACTAAGATGTTATTATAGTGTTTGGTTTAACTCATGAATCCTTCACTTTGAAATCAGTGTGATAAACTTTATGCCTTTTACAAAGAAAGATTGGATTCAAAATAAAACAAATCTCATAAATGACACTTGAAATATTGTTAAAATTGTTACTGATTTACCTGTGAAAACCTTTTTTTTTTTTTTTTTTTTTAAATCGCAAAAACTATATTTACAAGGTAGATGTAAACAAAATCTTAATAGGTCAGTGTAACCCTTCTTATTAAATTATTTATCATTGTGTTTCGGTAGTGACAAATATGGGAAGAGGAAAAATATTCCAAAACTTTCTGAAAATACAATATGAGAATTAACTGCACAATTACTAGAAATGTGTACCTTGGATATTATACAATTTGCAAACATACAAAATTTGTGGAAAGACTTGTTTCCAACTCTGACTTTGAACCAGTTCTGTAGAATGACCCGTATACGAGTGGGAAGCTCAGGATTTTCTTTAAGCTGGTGTGGACGCTAATATAGTTATGGTTTCATTTCCATCATCCTGTGCTATATATTGTTTTATATGAAATGCTTCACTATAGTAGGTGTGACATAAGATTTCAGACAAACAACTATTTTATTAAAAATTTATATTTTAGTTTTTGTTTTAATTCTTTAATGAATTGTGTAAATATTGTGCCAATTATTAATTTAACTTCAGCAATTTTGCATATGCCATTCATTAGATTGTAATGAAATACTTTGGTCCCACTTTATATTGGGTGTGTGTTACTATGTACTTGCATCAAAAATGAATGGTTCGGTACAGTGTACTTATTGTGTTGATGTTGTAGCGCAGTCCTGTTTCTCATGTACACGCTATGTACTTATTATAATACCTGGGTACTAGCCCTGAACCTGATATTAACACATGTAGTTACCTTATATTACTCAGTGCTCTCATAGAGAAGTACACTGAAAGTGCAAATACTGTAAAATAAAGCACTTGTGCTGCTGTTGAGGTGGATACGGGTACGATTAGGACAGGTTTGGTGGTACAGGTAGGTTTAAGGGTGGGTCAACAGTGTAATTATTGATGTAATTACATCGTATCAAATGATTAATTTAAATGTTAGTACAGAGTAGTTGAAGACTTGAAAAAGTTTTGGACACACTTTATATTACTGTGTGAGTAACTTTCGTCATTTATAACAGGCGCCTTCGACCTGCTGATCTACACCGACAAAGATCTGGAGGTGCCGGAGCAGTGGGAGGAGTCTGGGCCTCAACTAATCGACCAATCGGAAGAGGTCCGCTTGCGTTCCTTCACTACTTCTATTCACAAGGTGAACAGTATGGTGGCCTACAAGAGGACGAACTCCATGTGATCGCTCTGTTCTGTGTTTTGTTTTCTGTTACAGTGTTTTGGTCTTCTGTATATATCTATATAAAACTCATTTCTTATTTGTTGTCATTTTAAAGAATGTATTTCCTAATACAGAAAATAAATGTCTTGTTTCCAAGATTGTATTGTGTGGATTTATTCGTTTGATAATTTGCAGTATCCTCTAGATGGCGACAAAATGTAAGTTAATAGGGTGAACAGCACAGAGCCCTTCAAGAACATATTTTGGTCCACATTTCATTTTTACATTTTTTTTGCATGAATAGTTTTACTACTATATTATTAGTATTGTATTTATACATGATTGTAATGCTGGTTCTATACAGAGATTTTTATTACTGTATAGAGAATCATCATTAACAAAAGGAACGTACATTTCATGTGATGTTTTAAAATAAATGTGCATCAGATCTGTATGAGGATTGAATTCTGTCGCCCTTGTTGGCGTTGCATTAATTACCTACACTGACGAGAGCCACAGATAAAGGACACTAGCGCCTCAATTATGAAAATCTGGAGCAGGATAAAGGATGTAAATGTGTTTCATCTGAAGCAGGGTGGCACATTCTGCTTTGAACCTGTCTTCTTTAGACATCAAAGTCTTGCGTTGCTGATGGTTCAGTTGAAGATCCGAGAAACACCTGCTGGGCTCATCAGTGTGAGAAGAGGCGGAAAAACAGCGTTTTTATCTTAAGAAAAGTAGTTACAGAAAACTAGAGTATGTGTGGTGCTATAGACTACTTGTATCACATCCCCCCCCCTTTATACTTATCCACGCAGTTTTAATTCTACATGGAATATTTGTATATATGTTTTTTTAATTGTTGCACCACAAGTATTAAAAAGTGCAGTACGTAATATTGACAGCGGTTGAAATGGGTCCAAATCAGGGTTGCCAGGTTTTCACAACAAAACCCACCCAATCATGTTCCAGGGTCCCCCAGTAAAAATCATGTTCCAGGGGGTAAAATTCGCATTTTTGGCGGGGTTCCCCTGGTAAAATTCACATACAACCCACGGAAACGGTGTTAAAGTAGACCAATTCCACGGGAAAACTGCAGACTTGGCAACACTGGTCCAAATTCAAAATATTGGAGAGCGTTGTTTGCCCCGCCCCCTCCTCCTCAGACTCGATGCTCACGCGGGTTGCCAAATTGAACCTTAACAAAAACAGACATTCTGACACAAGCATGTTTCCTAAATATCTGCAAACATATCTGAACTGCAAATATAAAAACTAAAATGGTGACCAGCTACAGCACCTAAAATGTACATTCTCCATTCAATTTGTTAACTGATTAACTATAAAATACCTTTAAATTAGGTAGATAAAACATATTTTTTAATTTTACGTTATTGATGAGCTGAAAGTGCTTTTTAACCCTTTCCCCACCATTGGTAAGTTTTTCCGGCAATCCGTGTTTTCATTGTTATACGGTAGGGGGCGCTGTTATGCATCTTCAGTATAGTAATATAGAAATAGTACAGATTCTCCGGATTTAAATACAAGCGATTGAAGCACATGTAAAATAACACGATCGTCAGACATTCAACAGTGTATAAATCGTCAGCAACAATGTCGAATCCGACTGTGAAGCTTTGGGGGTGTTGATGGACTCAATCTACACCATCTGTTTTTGAATCCCATCCAGACGAAGTCTTTGACAAAAACATGATTTTCTCTGCTTTTTGTTCAAAATGTTTCGTTTTATGAAACTTGCCCACATTCAAGTGTTGATAAAAAAAATCCATGAAGGATTTTTTTTTAAAGCAGAGGCTTTGTTCTTTCTTGATACATTGAATGTTTACATATTCATACAACAAAATATTTTGGGAGCCATGAAAGTTTTGTGAAAATGATCAAAAATGCTGGTGATGGCAACTTTTTTTTTTTTTTTTTAAATAAAAACACTGGTGGGGAAAGAGTTAATTAGGTGCTTCCTTAATGATTGTATATTATTGATCAAATATTGACACGAAAATACTAGATCCATCAACAAGTCAGGTATGGAACAGGTTTCTTTTTAAACATGTGACAGCATTTTGAACTTTACATTTCTACAGACATCTTATTTCCATCCCACGTCAAAACAAGTATTTGTTGTGATTATCAAAGAATTAAACACGTTTGTGTAACAGATGATAAATAAGTTCACATATCACAGGTATGCAATGCAAGTGAACAAAAAAAATCTACAACATGATATAAAGGTATTTTACAAAGTGACGTGAAAGGGTTAAACAGTGAGAAACGACTGTATTCAATGTGTTCGTTTTAATATCAGCTTACATCAACAGTGCAACATAGCAAAATAAGAAGTATGTGCGTATATCAGTAATTCAGTGAGTGAGCTGCACAGAAAAATACAGACTACAAGAAAGGATAAGGAATGTTCTGGACTCAATACAAGTTGATATGCTGTCGATTACCACGAGAAATGATTTTAATTTTAAAAACATGAAACGTTCTCTCAGTTAACTGAAGCAGTAAACACTACACAACGGCAAATGGCAGTCTTGGATTAATGGTTATCGCTATGTGATTCATTGCATGAATCGGTGAGTCTATTTAAATTCTGAACGGATTATAGCCTAGAAAGCGCGCAAAGAGCGCTCTGCTTATAATCACTAAAAAGCTGTCACTCGTCTTAGTTCATGGCGATCTCACAAAATTCTGTGATTGGCTACATTGCCCCACACTGCAAAAAACATTGTAAATAGAAACCTTTGAGCATATGTGATAAGCCCCGCCCGCACGTTGACGGGATTGGTTACATGTTTGTGACGGTAGGAGGGTCTGTTTTAAACCACGTTTTTGAAACTGTCTTTGGTACAGCGCAGTTTTAAAGAGAAACTGCTCAGCAATGGGAATTAATCGGTCATGTTTACAGTTTTACAACTCTTTACAAATTTACAATTACTTACAAAAATACAACTTGTACATTTCTGCCTTTGGAAAGTCTTGCTTCTTAGAGTTCCATTGTAAGTGCTAAATTATTAACTCTTTCCCCGCCATTGACAGAATTTTCAGGCTTTCCGTGTTTTCACTGTTATAAGGTAGGGGGCGCTGTTAGACATCTTTTAAAAGAGTAGAGAATGTAAAAATCAAGCTATAAAAGCAATGCTTATGCATGTTGTATAGCCTTTTTGTTTAAAATGTTGCTTTTTTATGAAATGTACTCACATTCAAGTGTTGATAAAAAAAAGAGTGCAAAAAGCTAGAATAAAATGGGGTTTTTCGTTTAAAAGCAGAGGCTCTCTTCTTTCTTTTGACATATTGCATGTTCAGATATTCATATAACAAAATATTACATTTTTGTGAAAATTATCAAAAATGCTAGCGGGAAAAGAGTTAATAATGGTTCTTTTAATTATCAGTGTTGAAAACAGTATTTGCTGCTTAATATTTTTGTGGAAACTGAATTTTTTTTTTTTTTTTCCTGTAACTTGACTGGTAGTGTAAGTTGCCATACATTTATTTATTGTTTGTTTTTACAAACTAAGGGATGAAATTATTTTCTGTGGTAATATGTCACAAATACTTGTATTGAACCGGGAACATTCCTTTAATGAGTCAAGATGGTTTAGTCACAGTTTTAAAGCATGTCTTCTGCACAGGTATCGATCCATCCAACCTTAGCACAGAAGTCTCGATTCAAGAAGTTACTTTATTCTGATAGCCTCCTCCACTATGCTTTGTGAATGTCATGTGAATATCATCAAACCAGGGTCTTGTAATCCTTCAGTCTCAGGGAATGATGTGAATAGTCAGAGGAAGTATGCATGCCAACAGAAAAGTTAAAGTCCTCCTTTAAGCAAAGCTCCTTCCTCTCCATGTTCAGCAAGTATCTTCCAATTCTGCCTGTTCTTCCTACATCCCTCCAGCAGGGGGGAACAGCACTCCGAGAGACCCGTCAGCGCCTGCTCGCACAAGCACAGGACAAGAGCAGAAGGACAATGAACAACACAAACTTTGATGCTGGCTTGAGAAAGCCTGACCAGAAAGTTTGAAGCAGTTTGAAGTAATTTTAAAGCTTGAAGGCCATACAGTTTGGGCCATCAGATAGATAGATAGACAGATAGAAAGATAGATAGATTGTTCGGTAACATTTACAATATGGTTCCATTGGATAACATTCGTTAATTCTTTAGTTAACATGAACAATAGACCTACTTCTACAGCATTTGTTAATCTTAGTTGATGTTAATTTCAACATTTACTAATGCTTTATCAAAATCAAAAGGTCAATGGACCTGAGCTAACATGAACTAACAATGAACAGTTGCATTTTTATTAACTAGTGTTAACAAAGAATAACTACTGTAAAATAATATGGGGGCTCGTCCGGGATATTCCCAAGAAACACGGGACTGAGAAGTCATCCAAAATATTGGTCATTGTTAAAGTTAGTTAATGCACAAACATTAACTAATGGGACCTTATTGTAAAGGGTTAGCAATTGGTCATTATAGTTCAGAGAATGCTGATATTTCATTATCATTAATAACATTAAACATCTTCTGTATTTTCAGTTTGTATTGTGGATTATTCATTGCAACATTTAACCTGATTCTCATGTTTAGGTATCTTTTATCAGGCTGTGTTTGACAAATAATGTATGCTACACTGACATGGTTTTAAAGCTATTGTTATCCACGTCTTGGCCTTCAAACATCTTAAAATACACATATGTAGACCAGGGAAATCAAAATTTTCGATTTTCTGACCTTAGTAATTATGAAACTCTGCGTACTGCCCTGATTGTGTTTATCATAAGCGCTGCAGTTTTGTCGTATGCCACTTTCAATGCTCAAACTCTTAGAGCAGGATGGATTCTGATTGGCTGTCAGTGTTTTTATCGTTCATCAGCTGGAAAAATCATTCTGAAAGTGATTCCAATGAAATTGTTTCTCTGTGTCGTAATCATTATAGTTGGTGTGGACTCTGCTATTCTTTCACATTTAGAACGATTTTTAGGATGATATCTTTATTGTTATAGTAATCATCTTTGGTGTGAACGGGCCTTTACGTCTGTGTAAAGGCCCTCTATGTCATTTGAAAGATGTCGTCATTGAATGCATTTTGTGCCAAAGCAATGATAAATGATCCACAGTTTAGCTCACATATAGATTTCTGTTGTGCTCAATGTGTGATGAGTTTTGAAACAATTTGAAGAAGTTTTCAGAAATGGGTCCTAGCGATTGTAAAAAACTGTAATAATTCAATAATCAAGAACTTAAGATACAAAACATACACCAAAACCCAAGTAGTGCAGGAACCAAACAGTTAGTCCAGCTCTAAACTCGCAGCTTCGGTTCTCTCTGGCTGGTTTGGTCACTTAAAATGAACAGTGATATTAGTAAACGACAAACAAACAGTTCATATGATTTACCTCATATAACTGTGTGCAGATGGCATCAATGAAAGACACTTGCATGCTGGGAATTTTATCCTGCTTCTCCCTGTTCATCAGATCCTTGGAAAGAATAAAGTCACATGGTTATTGTCGTTTTGACCTGGTCTTATAAAACACAACAGGAACCTTTCTATAAAATAAGTGAAGCTCTTACAATAGGTTCAATGTTTAGCTCTCGCCGCTCCTTATCACCTTGTTCAAAGAACTCTGTGGCGACCAGTTCTGCTATCTGTTGAGACACAAACATGTTAATTATTGAATTGCCATCTTAAACATCATAACAATTATACAACACCTTCCTGTCTGTCATGTGACGGATTTCTGGCTGTGTTTATAATAGAACACTGAATGTCCACTTATGATTTAACAATAGTGTCTGAATCAATGCATAATGCATTGATAAATAATTGATGTTCGTTTATCTTATCATCTCTGAAATAACAATATAAAGCATACAGACTGCATACGTCATTCTTAACATGGCCTCATGTACAGTAAATAATAAGTCTGTAGGTCATGAGTTTGCATAATTCTTGATAAGAGTGTGAAGGTCTAAATGATGGTCATTGAGTAGGATCGCAGCTGAACCTTCACCCTTGTTAATTACTGAAGAGAGAGAAAAACAATGGAAGAGAACGAGAGGAGGAGGCGATGAGGACATTTCAAGAGCTATTTTAAGTCTTTCTGTTTCTCCACTGATTATAGATGAATGCGCCTGGCTTTTATTGTACACTCTAAAAATTGCTGGGTTAAAAACAACCCAAGTTGGGTTAAAAATGGACAAACCCAGCGATTGGGTTAAATGTTTGTCCAACCTGCTGGGTAGTTTTATTTAACCCAACTATTGTTTAAAAAATACTGTATTGCTTGTTTAAAATGAACCCCAAATAGGCAAAACCTAACAATAAACATTTATTAAACTGCTTATTAATAAATGTTCACCTTTTGATTATTATTGTTGCCTCTAGTAATTATGTGTCTGATTTTTAATTTCCAACCTATTTTGGGTTCATTTTAAGACAGCCATACAGTAATTTTTAAACAATAGTTGAGTTAAATAAAACTACCCAGCAGATTGTGCAAACATTTAACCCAACCGCTGGGTGTGTCCATATTTAACCCAACTTGTTGGTTGTTTTTAACCCAGCATTTTTTAGAGTGTACAGAAAATTGTGTGCATGTTTACCTTCTTCTGTACAGGCCAGGGTTTTGTAATAGCTGAGATATCACATGCTGTCATCAGCATCGACCTGCAGAAGATTATAACATCTTAATGAAGAAATATAAACAGCCGGCGCATGTATAAACACATTCAGCTCTTCCCTGACGCTCACCGCAGCAGATCTCTGTGATACTCGTCCTCCCAAACAAACTGACTGTTCTTCGCCAGCTCAAAGAATTCTGTTCTTTTTCTGCAAAGACATTATGATTAACATTATGATGAACAACAAGAATTAAACGTATAGAAATCGGTAACAGTGTGATCAAATAGAAGCCGATTAATAAATCTCTTTTGTATGTTTCTGAACGCAGCTGTATGTGACATATGGTACCTACTTCATGTAGAGAGCCAGGTCAGTGGCCAAAATAGCCTTCTCAATCATCTTCAGTGTGGTCTTGTACTCGTCCAGAGAGAGACCGCTCAGAATCTGATTACCCTGAGAGAAAACAACCTGTTATCTGTATTATTATGGCAAGATGTATAAAAACTAGTGCTGTCAATCGATTAAAAAAAAAAAATCAAATTTTTCTGTAATTAATCACATATTAATAGAATGTTTTTATGTTATAATAATTTCACATTGACTCTCCAAATGAATGCAGAAACAACATAAAGATGGTATATTTTAAATATTTGTTCTTCACATACACACTCTGGGGACATCAGAGACTTATTTTACATCTTGTAAAATGGGGCATAATAGGTCCCCTTTAAAAAAAAGGCTCCAAAAGAAGGTTTTCGCAGCGATGCCAGAGAACAACAATTTTTGGTTTACCAAACAACCTTTCACTGAACAGTTCTTAAAAAAAACAGTTTTAACAAATTTAAACAAATTGCAAACTTCTGTGCAATGGAAAGCTTCCAAGGATGTTAAAGGATCTTCATGGATCCATAGCTGCCAAAAATTGATCTTTTTAAGGGTGTGAGATGCTGGGGTGGTTGCTTTATTAGCCTGAGTCAGAAGTCCCAATGATATGCTGATCTCTGACTCGGGTCAATCCTTCAAATAAGTTTTATCATCTGACGGTATATAACAGAATGCGTCCCATCAAAAAAGCCACACAATTTGAGGTATCATTAATACCGGAAATGGCTTGATTTGTGCCAAGGTTTAATACTTAAGTATGAGCTACAGAAAAGCTTTTCTCAACAGGCCAAGTCAAGCAAACAAAACATAACAACATTAAGGCTCTGGATGATGAGAAAAGCATGGAATTGAATTTGCTGAATGTGAATGAGAGTAATCATTCCCTGTGTGTAAATGCTCCCGGAACAGTTTTCTTTTCAAAGATAGAGACTGTCAGTGCGTGCAAACTTAGATATTGCTTTTAAAGGTTACTCTGGATTTACAGTGCCGGAGTGAATTACTCTTATCAGCAGATAGAAGGGTCATAGGTCATCACACTCAAACGATTAACAGGAATGGTTTACACGTTTACAACACGGTACACTTCTTAATAACTTTGCTTTAAGGTTCACTCACATATGCTTTCATGTGTTATATAAGGTTTAGGGACACTGGAGCACTTCGGTTTGTTAAGGATGCCTGTTTGACTGATACCAAAATGTTCAAAATCATCATTGAATCTGTCTGTAAGTAATGTGGCCAGTATTGTAGTTTTATTTAAAATACGTCTGCATTATAGTTTAATATAGTTAGAATTGCAGTCGTAAATCTGGCCAGTACAGTCCTTGGTTAGTGTACTACATTATATTTGGAAATGCAGGTTTGCGTGATGCGTACTTTTACAGTTTTTGGCCATTACTGAAGTCACTTTTTCAACAGTCTTCATACAGTCTGCGTCACTGGCCCAACAGTTAATCTCTCCTTCTAAACTCGCTTAAAACACAAAATAAGCTTGTGTTTTTCTGTTGTATGTATGGCCAATAGAATTGCTGTGGAAATGCAAAAAAAATTGCCATTATTCTACTGTGAATGTGCTTGAAAGCAGTATGTTAGCATTGTAAAAATGTGCTGCAATAAACACTAGGGGGCGCTGGCTGATGGTCCTTTACAAGCAATCACATCATCACCGCATGTCACAAGCTGATTGGCCACTGCTGAACCTGCAGCCAATGAGATTGCTTGCTCAACATTCAAACAGTCTGGTTCAGTGTTCCTCTGAACCCCTCCACCTCCCCAGCTCCACCTGCCTAGATCTGCTCCAGGATTCATGATTGTCTGTTTATTCATTTTTCCGGACATTCTTTCTCATAACAAAGCAACAACTTCTACACATAATTTCAATACCATTTTGTACTATGTTGATATATGATGTTATAAAATCATGGCAGAATAAAAAATATATACATTTATTACATTTTAAGATATTTTAATCACAAATGAAATGGCTGTATTGGCCTTTGGACGGTTAAAGCGAATGATCTTTAGACACTTCAAAACTTAAAAAAAAATAAATAATTAAAACCTTTTGGATTCAATAAAAGAGATCTAGTTGTACTATCTTACATACTTTGGATGTCATATCTTTGTTTTTTTATTATTATTAAGGCCTTTGGACAAAAAAATGACCCGTCACGTCACTGACCCTCATATATCTGTCTGTATAAAGGACTCACTGGACTGTTGAGGATCATGAGACACTGGTCGAAGTGGTGATGCTCCATTGTGGAGTGGCAGTACAGCTGGGCCAGCGGATGGTCACTTCTGTGGAAACAGTGAAATATACGGCATCATTCGCATATTTACATCGGCAATATCACAAACTGATACACTGAACGAAAGCACAAACCTTTTGATGTAGGAGTTGTTGACGCCTCTGTGATCCAAATCATGACTCAGTGTTGCAATCATTAAAGCTAAAACCTCCAAATCACTCAGATTATTCTGTCAATGAAAACATTATAACATTACAACAGCTTTGAAAGTCACTAAATCTTCTGCCAGGGATTGGTTAATGCCTTGAAGAGTACTGCTATACTGTCTGTAAATCCAAATAACTGTAAGAACTTTCCGGTAAACAAGCAAACTAAATCCAATTAGAATTTACCTGGCATGTCAAAACAAGACTTAATAATTCTCAATTCATAAAACACCAAATAATTCAAGTCAACTTAATGCTCTTAGACTTTACTATTCAAAGAAAGCATGGCTGTCAGTCCAAGCGAGTGTATAAATGCAAATGATTAACTACGGCTGTAAACAACAGAAGACATTTACAGTGGAACGCACAATAAAACCGTCTGCTCGTTTCAACTATAAACTGGTTTCTCTATAAAAGGAAACCGTATGAAGCTTTACTACAACTGCAGACCTCAATGTAGATCAGCTCAGGGTTTAGTGACTGAATCTGTATGGCCGTCGTGAGCCTCTGTGTTTGTTCTCAGGGTCACTGACCTGAACCCGGCCAGACTTCAGCACAGCAAACATGCACTGCGACGTGTTGAAGGCGTGTCTCCAGTTGTGGTAGACCACGTTCTTCCTGTAGTTCTTCTTCACGCTTAAGATCCACTGACACAGACTCTGGAACAGGGACAGGTCAACAACTCCTTACTTCACTAGCTATACAGATTAGACTGAAAGACACGTGCTTAAACCAAATACTTGTGATGATGAATTTAAGGTTTGAGCTAGCAAAAGACTTTATGGAGACAAAGAGATGGAGACATTTAGGGGAAAAATATGTATTGTCTAGGAAACTATTTTACAAATATCTTCACATATGAAATTATTTGAAAGATGAAATTAAAGTACAATACTTAATCATAAAGCCCCTGTTGAGCTTTATGATTAAAGTTAGTAAAATTAATATCATTTGTTAGGATGAATTAATAACAAAATTAAGGATAAGGGTTTACATAATGTTAAAATAAAGTGGAAATTTGAGTTAGACAATAAAATAACAGAAGGAGATTGGAAACAAACAAAAAAAATCCATATTGGCAAGAATATGCTTGGAAAAATAATATGAGATATTTCATAACACCAGTATAATCCTTCATCTTTAGGATGTTGGAGAAGTTTTGGTGAACTTAAAGCTCATTATACTCGTATATTTTATACCTGTAAAATAAAAAATAAAAATTTGGACAGAAGCAATTCAGGTAATGTAAGAAATTTTTAAGAAACCAAATATCATAAAGATAGAAAATATAGTTTTGGGTATAGGACCTATGCTACTTAATAAAGATGAGTTGTATTTATTTATAAAAGCAATAACAACATTTTGGAGAATCCTCAGTTTTAAATGATTGGTTAGATCTAGTTTCTAAAGTATGGAGATGATAATATACGAAATTAAGAGCAAAACTATACTTTTTGAAAAGATATGGACACCTCTAAAATGAAAGAATATAATATAAAATATATGATTTGCATTAATAACTTTTTTCATATAATGCTCCCTCCTTTTTAATTTAATTTTATTTACTTATTTATTATTATTATTATTATTATTATTATTATTATTTGATGTTTAAATAATAATATTTGAATTATTTATCAGGAATTATGTGTGGCTTTAAGAGCTTGATATATATATATACAGTGGTGGTTAGAATTATTGGCACCCTTGGTAAATATGATCAAAGATGACTGTAAAAATAAATCTGCATTGTTTATCCTTTTGATCTTTAATTCATAAAATTAGCAAAAATCTAAATTTTCATTGAAGGAAAAGAATTGAAAGTGGGGGGAAAATCACATTATGAAATAAATATTTTTCTCCAAAACACGTTGGCCACAATTATTGGCACCCTTTTATTCAATACTTTTTGCAACCTCCTTTTGCCAAGATAACAGCTCTGAGTCTTCACCTATAATGCCTGATGAGTTTGGAGAACACCTGACAAGAGATCAGAGACCATTCCTCCATCTCTCCAGATCCTTCAGATTCCCAGCTCCATGTTGGTGCTTCTTCTCTTCAGTTCACTCCACTCATTTTCTTTACGGTTCAGGTCAGGGAACTGGGACGACCATGGCAGAAGCTTCATTTTGTGCTCAGGATGTGTCGGTTTTGATGTTTGTTTTGGGTCATTGTCCCGATGGAAGATCCAACCACGGCCCATTATTGGATTTCTAGCAGAAGCGGTCAGGTTTTGATTTTTTATCTGTTGGTATTTGATAGAATCCTTGATGCCATGTATCTGAACAAGATGTCCAGGACCTCCAGCAGAAAAATAGGCCCACAGCATTAAAGATCCAGCAGTATATTTAACCGTGGGCATGGGGTACTTTTTATCCATGTGTGCACCAAACCCATCTGGTGGGTTTGCTGCCAAAAAGCTCTTTTTTAGTTTCATCTGACCATAGAAGCCGGTCCTGTTTGAAGTTCCAGTCTTCCAGTTTTCCAGTCAGTATGCTGGAGATTGTTTCTGGATGAGAGCAGAGGATTTTTCTTGAAACCCTCCCAAACAACTTGTGGGGATGTAGGTGCTGTTTGATCATTTGTTTTAGGCTTTCTGAGACTCAAGACTTAACTAATCTCTGCAATTCTCCAGCTTTGATCCTTGGAGAGTCTTTGGCCACTCAAACTCTCCTCCTCACCGCGCATTAGGATGATTTAGACACACGTCCTCTTCCAGGCAGATTTGTAACATCTTTAGTTGATTGGAACTTCTTAATTATTGCCCTGATGGTGGAAATGGGGATTTTCAATGCTTTAGCTATTTTCTTACAGCCATTTTCTATTTTGTGAAGCTCAACAATCTTTTGCTGCACATCAGAACTATATTCTTTGGTTTTTCTCATTGTGATGAATGATTAAGGGAATTTGGCCTTTTGTTTCCTCATGTTTATACTGCTGTGGAACAGAAAGTCATGGCTGGACAATTTCATGTTCATGATCACCCTGGTGTGCTAAAAAATTGTGAATATGAATGGGAATATACTTCAGAGATATTTTACTCATAAAAAATTCTAGGGGTGCCAATAATTGTGGCCAACGTGTTTTGGAGAAAAACATTTATTTCATAATGTGATTTCCCCTCCACTTTCAATTCTTTTCCTTCAATGAAAGGTTAGATTTTTGCTAATTTTATGAATTAAAGATCAAAAGGATAAACAATGCAGATTTATTTTTATAGTCATCTTTGATCATATTTACCAAGGGTGCCAATAATTCTGACCACCACTGTATGTGAATGTTAACTTTTTAATTTAATTTGTATTTATTTAGATTAAATTTGGATAAAAGTATCCAATTTTGTACTTATTGTTTCTAATTATGTGTTTTTTAATGTGTTGGTGGTGGGTATGATCACAAAACCAACAAAAAACAATGAAAGGAAAAGAAAGTAGAAGAAAAATAAGGAACAATTATTGGGAATCTTTTGTTTGTTTGTTTTTAAAGGAAATGTTTATTTGTATAATTGTGTTAAATGATTTTTAATGGAAAGGCATAATAAAAAAGGAAAAGAAAGACGTGCTGCAGGGATGAGATAAATCCCTTCAGAATGTGATCAGTATGTTATCCTGTGACTGATCTGTACTGTGGTGAACCTTCATTCAGTCAGTCAGAGGTAAATCACACCCAGAAACACCAATAAAAACACAGACTTCATGTCCTGCCAGGAAGATCCTCGTCTAACTCTGAAGGCCATAAAAGGAGGCTGTTCAGCCGGTCAAACACAGCGAAGCCTGACGTCCTGCTGTAATAGATCTGGTAATTATGGTTCAAACTGCAGGGAAACAGGACTGCTCTTCATTTTCTGCTTTGTGAGGGTTTATTAAACGCTTTCAGCAACATTTATTTATAGCTGGGTGAACAGATGTTTCTGCTCAACTATTGGTGGGGTGGCAAAAACACAAAGCTCTTCAGCTTATATACTGATATCATCAAACACACAAAAACCTTTTCTGAGATGTATTTTGTTATAAGATTCTTCTTCAAAATATGTTGCATAGTCCACCCAAAAATGGAAATTCTAGCATTTACTCAACCTCACCTTGTTCCAAACCTGTATGAGGTTTTCATTTTTGGGTGTACTATCCCTTTAATTGCGGAAGAAATCTCAAGTTGCCAGAGCTCGGTTGCTATGTGATTTGATTGTGAAGGTCCTCTGATTGGATTTTAGCAATTTGCTAAGCGGTTGCTTAGGTGTCGTGGCTTAAACCATGGATACAAGCCATTTCAGAACAAGTAAGGGGCGTGATGAGGAGCATTCAAACCCCTCTAGCTGTTCTGAAACATAGCTGTTACTACATACACCTGGCAAAGATTCATCAAATAAACTCTGCAACAGTAATACTAATGTAATGAGGTCACAAGTGCGTGTTCCTTTTTTATTTTCTGAAGAAACGCACCATGACGCAAAGTGTTGTTGTTGTTCTGAAGTTGCTAACAGATGTTGTTAATCAATGATATAGGCTTTTGTTGAAGCCATCCGTTCGCATCATTTCAACGTATTTTTAAAACAATCGTGAATTTGAGGTGAAAAACTACATTACCCATGATGCTGTACAGAAATTCCACCAATCAGATAGTCACAGCAAGCAAATCAAGCCAAAAGAGCTCGTTTGCTTCGCCCACTAACCGACTCGGTCTCCTTTCACTCATAATATTTAAATATTTGTGCATATATGCAATATATTGTTTCTATAGATATAATCAAAGACTAAAAATTGGTAGTTTCCCATATATGGGAAATATACTACTGCTGAAAAAGTGGACGGGAACTAACACACTCTATTTAGTCCATAACGCAGCTGTTATGGGTGTTTGCTAGGTGCTTTCTATCTAACCCAGATCACTCCCAAGTCTCTCTGATATTCGGGTCCCAACATATCATTTTCAGTGTAAGTCTATTAAATTTGCTTTTCATCAATTTCATCATCTGCTTAAAATAGTATGAACAGTTGGAAAAGAAACAGAACACCTCCTAACATCAAACCATCATAATAATTTATAATAGTAACGTAAAATATAGCTGCGAGCAGGGGTTCAAGCACTTTAAGGCCTTTAAGCACATGCGTAAAAAGGTATTATGTTTTATTTAGCAAACCTGCAACCATCTCAATCATAGATGGAAAAGACCAATACAGGCAATTTACCATAGGAGATATATGGTTTATAAAGCTTTTTAAAAGTTATGGAGGTTGAGCCAAAAACCTAGGACTAGTTCGCCAAAGTTGGTTTTTGAAATAATCTCCCATATTTAACAAACGATGGACAGCGGCGGTCCTAGAGGCAAAGTTGCTCAGAATGAGGAGTTGGACCATGTGGTACGAATGTCGTGGGCGTGTGAAAAATTGCACAATACACGATCCTTTACACACATGAAAAACGCGAAGGCACCCCTCGGGAGCCGATTTCTTTTGAATTTCTCACAGGGCTGTGAGTCAAACAAGTCCAGCAAGTTTTTTTCGATCTGCCTCAGTTAACCTTCTCTGATAGCTGCTCAAACTTCAGTGGCCGATGGCAGCCATGTTTTTTGAGATACGTCAGTGTTCTCATAGACAGTCATGGCACCTCAGACAAAGACACTGCATGCCAATTTTCAAGTCGAACGGTGAAGTAGTTATTGCCATTTTCATGTCTTTTCCATGTTATAGCACCACCAAGCGGACAGTCGCCGCGTCCTTTTTTCACGCGACCACAGAATGAGCTCTTACATAGGTGTGCTGAGTTTGATGAAAATATCTAATTTTGTTCACGAGTTATAGCCATTTTGTAAAAGTGGCTCTGCCCACTTTGAACGTTTTGGCGGCCCTTAGGGACCGTGAATTGAAATTTCAACTTTTTTTTGATAATTATTCACAATCAGACTCTGGAGAATCTCGCTGCACTGGTTTGGTTCCAATTGGGCCAAAAACCTAGGACTAGTTTGCAAAAGTAGGTTTTTCAAAAAAATTCGCCACCTTGAGTCAAGGATTCCAACGATATAAGACACTTGAGTCTTCGCCTGACGGTTCAGGAGTTATGAGCCATTTCGTACTTTTGACTGCTGTAGTGCCCCCGTCAGGCCGATTGGGACGAGCCTTGGTGACGTTGTAGACGGCGTGAGTACTACCAGCCCTCGAAATTTCAAGTCTCTACGACTTACGGTTTGGTCTGCCTAATCACTTTTAGGGGAGAATGTTGATCCTTGGAAAATTTAACAATTACAATAGAGTTTCAGCGCTACACACTTGAACCACTAATAATATGAACCTTAAAGGAATGATGGGTACCTTGTACTTCATCTGAAAGTTCTGCACAAGCTTGAGGTCCACAAACATGCGGATGGTTGCTTGGGTCGTCTCCGCGTCCGTCAGGTCGAAATCACTGAAGCCAAAGTCCAGCAGTCTGAGAGACTGAGCCGAGGGGATCGTCGCTGCCTGTGGAGTCAGGACATTATTACACCTCAACACAAACTCACATCTGAACAATAACTCACTCACTCACTCACTCACTCAACACACAACCAAACTGCAAGCAAAGAGATCACTGTCTGACAGGCATTAATAATCAATGAGCTGCCATCAGCACAGTTCGCAGTGCACTTGATTCATCTCCTCTTGCTGGAAGCAGTGCTTCGCATAATGCAGAGCCGTAAATAATCTCTCTCCTCTGTCCTGTTGTTTCTGTGTGCTTAAAGAGGCAAACAGAAAGCAGAATCGCCTGCAGAGATAACTTTCATAGAGCTTCATCTGTTTAAACAAATAATTCACCCAAAAATGTTTCCCAGCAGAACATTGCCCAAAGCATCACACTGCCTCCGCCGGCTTGCCTTCCTCCCATAGTGCATCCTGGTGCCATGTGTTCCCCAGGTAAGCGACGCACACGCACCCGGCCATCCACGTGATGTAAAAGAAAACGTGATTCATCAGACCAGGCCACCTTCTTCCATTGCTCCGTGGTCCAGTTCTGATGCTCACGTGTCCACTGTTGGCTCTTTCGGCGGTGGACAGGGGTCAGCATGGGCACCCTGACTGGTCTACAGCTATGCAGCTCCATACGCAACAAACTGATGCACTGTGTATTCTGACACCTTTCTATCAGAACCAGCATTAACTTCTTGAGCAATTTGAGCTACAGTAGCTCGTCTGTTGGATCGGACCACACGGGCCAGCCTTCGCTCCCCATCAATGAGCCTCGGCCGCCCATGACCCTGTCGCCGGTTCACCACTGTTCCTTCCTTGGAGCACTTTTGATAGATACTGACCACTGCAGACCGGGAACACCCCACAAGAGCTGCAGTTTTGGAGATGCTCTGACCCAGTCGTCTAGCCATCACAATTTGGCCCTTGTCAAACTCACTCAAATCCTTACGCTTGCCCGTTTTTCCTGAAAATTCTGTCATCATTTACTCACCCTGAAGTTGTTCCAAACCTGTATGAGTTTCTTTGCTCTGCTGAACACAAAGGAAGAAAGTCTGTTGTAGGAGATTCTAAAATTTAGGAATTAGGAAGCTTTAAAATAGCATCATAGGGATTTTATCCCATCATACTCAAAATTAAGCACATCTTCAGGTGTTTTACTATGAAGGCAAAGGCAAATAGTGGTAAATCTGCTTCTGACCTTCGCTTCATAAGAGTAATTGGTGTAATTAACAAACAAATGACTCTCAATTGAAGCAGAAACTCTGCCTCTGTCGACGTCTTAATTGCCTGATTACCCTCACAGGCCTAATCAGAGCAGGTTTTCCATATGGGAAGCTGAGAGTGCTGTATCCAAGCAACCTGTGCTCCTGGGAAACTCCCAGAGGGAGTCTGAGGCTATAGGAAATCCCTGTTTTCTTCACAAACACTGTGTAGAATAAGACACAATTACAGCATTTTTATCATGGATTTTCATGGACGTTCATTAAAACATTATTTTACTGAGCAAATTCATTATGCGCCATCCTTCCCCAAGTGATATGGACAGATGTTTCACATCATACCTGTGACTATATTGTAGTATACTAGTGTACTTTTTACAGTGGCTTTGAACATGGGTTATACATGCAGTTGTTTGTTTCATGAACAGACAGGAAAAGTAATGAATGGCACATTCAAAATGATAAAGACATTTCAAAATGAAATAGTGAGAAATTGTAATTTACCGCAGTTACCTGGAGCGCCCGCGTCTCTTCCTCCGCAGCCGAGGCGTGATAAGAGAGGACCTGCAGAATATGACACACATAAGCGCAGGATGGTAATGGGTTAATGGGCAAAGAATATGTTCAGAATATCATACTGTTATACAGAATGTATTCAACCAGAGCGGGCTGTGTGTGATATAATGGTCTCCCACAATGCAGCGCCGTTCAATTCATCTCCAGAACTGACTGGAAGTAATGAACCAGCATCTCTCTCTTGACTCATTATTTGACTGGACTGACAAAAGTTAAAACATTTAGGCCGTGTGCTTTTAGCCACTCTTCTGAAAACATCTAATTGCAGGCCTTTTTTGAGTGCTTCTGCGGCGCAGCATTTGTTAAGTTTAAAACGCTTTGGTTACGATGAATATCCGTGTTACTGGTATCTTGATTTCGCAGATAGTTTGTTTCTGAATATAAAAATGTCGATACAATGTGAAGTATTTGCTCTGGCTTTTGTTTTAAATGACTTTGTTCTGTTGCCGTTGTACAAGCAGGATGTGGCGATTGGTCGGTGTGGTATTAGTCCCGCCCCTCCTCCACTCTGATTGGACGGCTGTGCAAAAAGTGACAGTGATGAGCGCTGCCTTTGACCCAAAGTTGAACATTTATCAACTCTTGGTGTCTGGAAAAAAACAAACGCCAATCGCTCAGCGTGAAACAGACACTCAGAGACTCTGGTGTTTATAAATACACGGAAAATAACTGATTGGCTCTTTTACTTAGAAGGCGGGACTTATTACACCATATTGCATATTGCACTTTCACAAGGTGGCAGCCGTGCCCTGGGGGCGTCGATAGTCAAAGAAGATAGTCAAAGAAAAACTGCATAAACAGAACAGACCGGAACGCATGCAAGCTACAGCGACGATGGAGGCCTACATGGACAAGAGATTGTGTGAAGAGGTTAGAAAGTACCCTCATTTGTACAACTCTAGCATGAAAGAATACAAAGATGTAACTCATAAAGGTATTGCAATTTGCATGCGTTGAACGCCTTTGTACACGTACGAGTTAAGTGAAGTATACTTTGCAAGTCTGTGCGTTCGACTGTGTAAAAAACGAAGTATACTTTCTGCTATATGAGTGCACCATCTTTAGTCTTTGGTATATTTCAATTCTGAACGTGTCATTTTGTATCATAGTGCTGGACGAGGGAGGGATTATTACTGACATTGTGTCAGCTGCAGGAGACAGCATGAGACCAGCGCTTCTGACTCTGACAGCTCTAGAACGGTGGGATGAAAGAACAGAGAGGAGCTGGAGGAGCAGGACTCATCCATGAGCGCAAGATTAAAGGGGTTTTATCAGGGAAAACATTTCATATACTTTAAGTTCAATGTATTATAAAAACATATTCTAACTTCCAGAACTCAAATGTCTTCCATTTATTAAAAAATAAGCTGGAAAACCTACTTATTATGTTACTTGATCAATGTTTACATTGCAGTACAAAATTATTCCTAAGTTTCCTCTTTTATATAACGGAGGTCAACTAGAGGCTGTGGTCTTTAGCGTCTTTCTTAGCGTGCTCGCCTCCCACGCCAGAGACGCCAGTTCGAGTCCCGCTTGGAGCGGTGCAAGCAGGACCGGAGGGGTTAAATTGGTGCCGTGACCCGGATGGGAGTGAGGTTTAGGGGGGTAAGTTTAACGGAGGGTTTGCATTTAGAAAAAGTGAAATACTAACACTTGTGTAGGTGTTCAGCTACATCTAATTGTTTTGATAGTATTTCATTTTTAAGATATGGAATATATTTCAATATGGTATTACTGTAGAAATGTAGCAAATTGCTGTCTTATTCAGTTCTTATTATGTTTTGAACTTTAATAGTTTTGAAAAAAGTATGTATTTTTTTTTGCACAGTAAAATAAAACCTGTAGCTGTAATTTGACTTTTTTCACTATAAATTTGTCATATATACACCTTAACCAAGTATTAAGAAATTATATTGTAATACCACCAACAATTTTAGGACATGCTATTCGATGTTTAGCAACTTTGCCAACCCAGTCACAATAAAATGAGGAAGAGGGTGGATGGAAACTATTATTCTAAACACGAGAAGAAGAATCATATGATAAACACTAAAGAAAGATGCTATGAAAGCTTTTTATCTTACAATTCTGACTTTTTTCTCGCAATTGCGAGATATAAACTTATAAAGTTTAGATAAAGTCAGATAAAAAGTCGCAATTACCTTTTGTACTTTTTTTATGCCGTGGCAGAAACAAGCTTCCATAAGATGCTGGCGTTACCTGCCTTAATTTGTTTTATAATAGTTTTAAATGTGTGAAATCACTCTCACCTCAAGCGTGACCTCTTGCTTGGCCATGGCTCTCTCCACGGCTTCATACATCTGCGTGTTCTGGATGCCCAGTCCACAAAAGATAGCAAAGGCCTCTAGAAACTGCTCATCGTTCCTATTAAAGGCTTTGACTTCCCCTGAAGCGTCATCCATCTTATTGACCAGCTGGCAGACACCTGCATTCAGACGCCAAACACTTAACAGGGCATTCATTATGTGAATATTTTGTCCAAAAGAAATCTATTTCTGTCACTATTTACTGTTTTAGAACTATGTGACTTTCTGTGGAAAAGGGGATTTTCTAAAGAATAAAATATAATATATGAGTATAATGCCTGTTTTTATGATACTTTTATTGTTTTTTGTCAGTTTGTACAGGTACTGCTAGTACATAGAAAAAGTGGCCAGCACTTTCTTTATAAATTCACCTTTTGTGATCCATGAAAGAAAGAAATTCATCCAGGTTTGGAATAAATGAGGGCGAATAAATGACCATTTTAATTTTCCATTATTCTTGTAAGGCTGAGATCATTACGTGGTTTATCAGCTGTCAGCAACTTAATTAACCTCTGTTGTGTGTGTAGAGGCTGATAAAAGGAGATAAAGCAATCAATTAAAAAAAGATTTATTTTCAACACGAGTGGCTCAATGAGCGAAGACATAAACCCTTCAAACCCTAAAGAAGATGACAGGCTAAATTATTCTAACAAATTCAGACTTTCATTATACGACCAGCACCACAATGGAGATCATTGTTTCGCAACTTAATGATGTCAGTTAAAAATGCATGAGAAATGGTGCAGACTGCCAATTATAAGATTCACTATTATATAAACTATATTTTTATGCATTCTGAAAATCAAGTGCATAAAAAAACACCATCAAGTGATATTCTGGTCCCTAGAAATGGTTTGGATCCCTCCTTCCATGCAAGTCTATGAGATTTTGTTTTTACCAGTTTTATTTTCTCTCTACTCAACTAGTCACACAATTGTGTCATTTGCTGGTGTGGGAATGAGTAAGTGTGAGCAATAGTAACAGTCTTCGTAGCAGCACTAATAATTACTTTTGAACATTTTAGGAAGGATGCTGACTAATAGCTCAGATTGTGGAAATTTTGAAAACACATACCGATCACTTTGTCTTTCTTCCCATTCCGTATTGGCGTGCACAGCAGACTTTTGATTTGGCCATTTGAGGACTGTAGATTTTCACTCTTCCAAAAAGAAATGAGGGAAAAAACAAACGCAATGAAGAAGCAGTCAAATAAAATGAGTTTAAAATTCAAGCAGCTTTGAGAAAGAGGGACGTTATGAGTGTCTGAATGAATCAGAGCTCTGTGAAATCCCAGAAACATCGGGATGACCCTATGGCGATGTACTTTCCATCCCAGAATTCCCCTGAGAACTTACAGTCCATGGAAATCGCTGGTCCTTGGTGACGTCTGCAATGTTCAGTGACTCCATAGAGTTCTTCACATACTGAGCGTACATGTAGTTAATCTTGTTGACGTCACATTCTCTGTAAAAGACATCAGCAAATGATTAAACACTCCTGATTATAACTACACCATTAAATCTCCTAGATGTGCAACATCGCTAATACTAGTGATGATAAACAATGCAGGATTAGATACAAAAACCATTAATTTCCTTCCTTCTAATTGAAAACCACTGTTTTTTAACCATTCAAAGTCAAACAGTTCTTTTGCAGCCAGTCATTTCATTTGTTAATATATCTGCTGCTAAGTGTGGAGTCTGTGCTGATACATAAATGACATAACTAAATGTCAGTTTCCTTACAACAATTTGGTAAATCATTGACGTATAAGGAAAACAACAGCGGACCTAGAATCGACCCTTGAGGGACACCCATCTTATTATTTTGTAAGATGATCTTGAATTATTCCATACACTGAATTGAGATTGTAAATATGATCTAAACCAGTTAATTGCCTGCTGAGAGAAACTGAATACAGGAGTATTTCATTATAAGAGATCATTGTACTATAAAAATTCAGTAAGTTTTAGATTGCACTATAAAATGGAAATATTTCGAAATACTCATTTTGCAAATATATGGCTGTTTTTGTGCAATATAAGTAAACCTCAAGCATTATATTCAAATAAGAAAAAGGCATTATACTCGAAACTTCCAGGCAGGTGTATTTGGAGCTAAACACTGACATGCATGTCTATATAGCTTAACTTGTATTGAACATTCCTGGCACTTTGCCTTGCATTACATTACAGTCATTTTTATGATAACCCCACCTGTTTGGGAAGTCCACAGATCCCGCAAGCTCCTCGTATTCCATGTGAAACACACTGGAGAATGTGTTCTGTAACACAAGCAGAACAGCAATTACTCACGGAGGTAAACTTTGGGGAGGTTTAACAGAGAGGTAGGCCAGTATTTCTGCGGCTTTTTAATGCTATTAGTGTCCGGCTGCCTGTGTAAACTCAACGCTGAATCTCTGCAGTCACATAGTTTAATGTGCCTGTGTTTGTGCATTTCTGGAAGGGTTAGAATTTCCCGCTCATGACAAATGAAGCACAGTTCAGTATGAACTCGGAAAGCAGTCAAAAAAGTTTGCAATAAACAGGAGAAATGCAATAAATTATGAGTTCATTTCCACATTCCAGACCACATAACAAACACTGAATATGGGTTTGTCGACAAACTTGTCTTTCCCAAATTTGAAGACGCTTGGAGGACTGCCTATCTAGCTGATAAGCAGTCATCTGTTTTTCACAATGTGGATCTGTTTCCGTAACACTCGAAGTGACTGCGACCTGGAGAATTAACAAGCTTTCTTTCTACTTTATAGCTGGACTATAGTGCAACTTCCAAGGACTATAAACACTGTGTGTCAAGTTGAGGAAACCCAGAGCTTTATCTTTGAGTGGAACTAGGTTTCTAGGTTAACACATGAACTCTATGAATTATTATACGTCAAAAACAGAACTCCCTCTAAGATAAAGTTTATCTTTACCCTCATAACAGCTCGCCTAGCTAGAAAACATAAGCATCTAAATCTTTACATTTTGTGCGCATTAGTGATCTTACATATTCATGTTTTTTATATGAAATAAGTTTGAAATGCGTGAGCTGCGGTTTACTGTTAGCGAACATCCAGACGCCGTCCATGTTGCTGAGAGAGATGTGTAAAAAAAATGAATATGTAAATATGTGCTGTGCGCTTTCGTGTTAATAACAGAATAAACGCACAAGGTGAGAAAACAGCAGTTCAGAAAGCATCTGTTCACAGTGATGTGGATGTTTGCTCTGTAATTCGGCACTTCATTCAAAGTCACATCATGTTTCTTTATATACCACTTTATACAATGTACCGCTTTAAATCAAACAGCATTTACAGTATTAAACATAAAAAACACATCGTCTCTTTTGATTAGAATTAGAAACAACTTTTCTAATTTTCTACTATAAAGCAGCCTTCTTGTGTGTTCAGTTTTTACTCGCGTCTGACCTCGACGGACTGAACAGAAGAAATGAACCGGAGAAGATTTATATCCAAAGAAGGCGGAGCCTCAGAGCCACACCCACCCGTTATGTCATCGCCACGGACCAATGGTAGTTTGAAGGTGTTTACCTTTCAAACTCCCCAAATGAACTTTGTTTTGGCCTGATTTTGTTCTAAATGACGTCACACCAGTTAGTTCTTCGATTTTGCATGAAGTATATCAGGGACCCTACTGAATATGCCTAGGTATTATGCTTCAAATTCATAGTATTTATAAAACAGTAGGCAAAACTGGATGACCTATTACTAGACATGTCACACTGGCAACCAGAAAATGACTTTTATGTGGCTTAACTGTACAGCTTAAATATTGCACTGGACTAATGTTCTGATATACATGTTCAATTCAAATCTACTTCACCTATGCCTCTGTTTTGACTACAGTTTTACCACATTCATATTAACCATAACTGAAAACGACAACTAGCCATTCATGGTGTTTTAATTCACACATGAAGTGAAATATTTATAAACCAACCTAACAAATGACTTTGTGTTCTGAGCAAACCTTCGTTCAGGGGTTATTTTGGGTTGTTTGCAAAACGGGTACAGAATGTGAGGCAGACCACTTCTGAACGAGAGCTTTCCCTGATTGCTCAATGGGAAGGAAGGATTCATCAGTTTACAAAAAAAATCCTTTTTTACACAATGACCCACCTACTGAATGACCCTTCTCTTTTTTCCAGCTTTTCTTGTAATACACTCCCTTTGATGTTACCAGGAGTGCATACATAATGTTGGCTTTGTGTCCTTTATTACACAGCACTGAAATTCCTTACTTCTTTCAGCTCGACCTTAATAGACACCAATCAATTTTTGTTTTGTTGATCATTTTAAGTATACAAGACTCTCTGAGACGCAACTCATTTATGATGGAGGAAAAAAGAGGCTGATGGCAGCAACTTCCATTTTTATTACTGATCTCCCAGGAAGTGATGATTTTGTTCTCTTGAACACATGGGATGGAAATGCTGCTTTATTCGCAAATGTTTTATGTGATATTCCAGTTTTGCACATTAGTTAAATGAGCAAATTTGAATGGAAACATAGCTAAGTTTAAGACTGTGATGCAGCATAAAAACCTGAGATTATCTGCTGTAAAACTGATTTAACACTATTGTTTTGCTGCTTTGAAAGCACTAGTATTTCCTTCGGGAAATGCAGATGTAATTTTAAATATTTGGTATTTCGGGTACATTAGGTACATGTCAGTGGCAAATAAGGAAGCAATTCAGTCTGCTATAAAGGAAGCAAGTGTTTCATAACTCTCTCTCTCAGCTATGGAAATATTCAACACAGCCTCTCTTTTATAATGCTGCATATTAGCAGTGGAGAACTATTACCAAATCATAATATTATTGAGGAAAAAAATTTAAAAGAAAGAAAGGTTTGCTCTGTAGAGACTAGATCGGCCTGCAGAGATACACCATCACATTACTGGAATTAATCAGAAAAAAGGAGATTTTAATTATTTTGTATTATATGTTTTTTAATCTTCTAAAAGATTCAGAGTAGTTCAGCTCATCTCCTCGTGAATCTTTGGTGTTTCAAGCATCCTAAATGGGTGACACCTTCTAAAGAAATGCAAAACATGCTTGATATTCACATGTTTTATGAACACACCAATTCTTTGAAAGTTTAAGCTTTTTGGAAATAAATGCGATGCAATATTTTGGTCTTACAGCTGTTTCTCTGTCAGCGATGAAGACGGTGCATTCTTGGGCCTGCATGAAGGACAAGATGGTGGCCACAGTTTTCCTCAGTAAGACCTCCAATGACTGCTGCTCCTCGAAGATCAGACTAGCCAGATCCAACAACACCTGCAACACAACCCCAAACATAATCACTGCTTACAGCCGAGTTACGGTTTAACAAAGCGGTTTCTTACTAAAACAAGGGGAAATCAGCACACCTGGTTTCGTCTGTTCTCCAGCTGCGATGTCTCGTAGAGTTGTGCATTGTGTAGCACTATGCCAGAGAAGGCCAGGTACGAAGAAAAGTCCTTTTGAGATGAAAAATAAACCCATTATTATAGTGGCAGAATGTGACAGAAACTATAAAATGACTATAGAGTGCAAAATCTTCACCCTCTCGTCCTGCTCCGTGAAGGTGCTGTTCTCTCCACACCTTTTATTGATTGCTTGCGCCACGCCAACAACCTTGAAGCATAACATCACACTCAGCAGTCACGATCTGATAGTAAATATCGCATATAATGTGTAAGAGTTCAGGATTTTTGATCTCTCACCTCATCTCTGTGGTTTTTAATGGGCAAACACAAGATGCTCTGCGTCTTATACCCTGTGATTTGGTCAACTTCTGCATTAAAGCGTGGATCCTGATGGAGAAAAACATTGAAAAAAATCAATTCTGAACTGCCGAAACCAGACGTCGGTAATTTCCGTCTTACTTCCTGCACGAACCTATGTAGGTTTGTATCTAATTTGCATAAAGCCAGCCTATTGGCTGCTGGTGAACAGCGTCTCTTTGCCCCGCCCTCAATCACTGTAGTTGTATCTGAGACTGGAAGAGTTTGGTTCGCTGTTTTCTGCTGCCAAAGCAAATCCACTTTGATGAGATTGATACGGTAAAACCGACGCCATCGTTACTGTTCGTATCACTGTGAATCAAGAGCTGAGATTCAGATATGCTAATGAGCATAATAGACTGGGCCATCTGACCAATCAGAGCAGAGCAGCTCTCAGAAAGGCGGGGTTTAGAGAGACAGAATCCTTCATCGAACCGTTTCAGACACTGTGAGAAAAGAGCTGATGCTGCAGTGGATATTATGAGAAAATTAAAGTATTTTTTGACCTTGGATGAATGTGAACCTGTTGTAGGAGACTCCAAAACAAATCTAGAAGCCTTTAAAATAGCATAACTCACTATTATAGTGCTTAAAATAGCACTTTAATAGAGAGTTTCTACCCCAGAAATGCAAACTGCAGGTAAAGATGTTAAAGGAATAGTTAAAAATAAATTTCACTGCATTGTTTGATCCAGTGTTGTTATGTTTAGCTCAGACTGAGGGCTGTGATGTGTCTGGTTAGCATGGCTTTGGGACCGTGTGTCGGTTCTTGTGGTTTCATCAGCCTATCAGCACTGTCATGACCTCATTTTTTTCTTCATCTCTTGTGGCTCCAGTTATCATTTACATGACATTTAAAATCCGCAAACACCAGAGCAACTGCAGTTCTGTTCGCCACAGGAATTACACACTTCACCTTTAAGTAAACACATTTTTAAAGGAACCATCAGGACCTTTCTTGATTTTATCCTGCTCTAATATGCTAAAACACAATCAGTTTTGAATGGTGATGCTGGTGACAGCTGGAACAGTCCTCGCATTTTTATAACAAAACAGTGTCTCGCAGGAGAATTAAAGACTTGGATTGCACTGCAAACATGGATTTACCTTAACCGTAATTTTATAGTTTTTAAGCCATCTCAGACACATCCTGTTCTTCACTATAATCTTTCATTCCTTCTCTTTCTCTCTCTTTCCCTCTCTCTGGGAGAAACGCAATTAAACTAAATTACAAAGAGCTAAAAATACCTGCTATCATTATACAAACTGTTGGTTAGCAACTGAACTGCGTAACAACATTTAAATCTAATCAAAGGCCTTAAGAGATATAGCCTAAATTGCGTTTCTAAGCAAAGACTTTATTATTGAACAGGAGGGTATTATAAAACAGTACATTTAATTCAGTCTCTCAAACTGAAGAGTTTCCTATATGCACATGAGAAAATAATATAGAAGCACCAGATAAGAGGAGAATGCAGTAATCTGTTAAAAAATGATTCATTATTGGTGCAAACAATTCTGTCTAATTACTGAGATAAGCATGTAAATCTGAACAGTGTGATGCAATCTGATGGAAGAAAAACAACTTTATTTTAAGCACTAAACAATCACGTTAAGAAACAAATGCCTCAAAATACAAGCAAGTGTGTTTTATGTCACATACTATTTTTATTACTACACTCTAAAAAAATGCTGGGTTAAAAACAACCCAAGTTGGGTTGAAAATGGACAAACCCAGAGACTGGGTTGTTTTGAGCCAACATGCTGGACAGTTTTATTTAACTCAACTATTGTTTAAAAATGACTATATGGCTGGCTTAAAATGAACCCAAAATAGGTTTGGAAATTAAAAATCACACACATAATACTGGAGGAAACAATAATAATCAAAAGGTGAACATTTATTAATAAGCAATTTAATAAATTTAATTATTATTCATTACATTATTGTTCATTTATTAAACATGTTAATTTCCAACATATTTTCAGTTCATTTTAAGCAAGCAACACAGTAATTTTTAAACAATAGTTGAGTTAAATAAAACTACCCAGCAGGTTGGGCAAACATTTAACCCAACTGCTGGGTCAAACAACCCAATCGCTGGGGTCAAACAACCCAATTGCTGGGGTCAAAACAACCCAATCGCTGGGTCAAACAACCCAATTGCTGGGGTCAAAGTAACCCAATCGCTGGGTCAAAACAACCCAATCGCTGGGTTAAAACAACCCATTCACTGGGTTTGTCCATTTTCAACCCAACTTGGGTTGTTTTTAACCCAGCATTTTTTAGGATAGCTTTGTTGTTTTCATGATTTTGTTGATGATGTAGCCACCAAATAAATAATTTCTAATTATTTTATGCAATTTTTAATTCATTTTCATTGAAATGTTAAATGTAAAATGATGGCCAGCTCAGAGATGAATTCTCAATCAATTCAGAACGTCTCATTTATAGTCTTCGAGGAATACAACACTAAAATGGCAAACCGCAGGTGAAATGACACAAAGCCTCACCTCGTACGCATTCTTGATGTTCAGAGGCTGTCCGGTGGCTGCCACATATCCCACAATCCCTTTGTTCCATTCGAGGCGAATGCCTCTGTTGGACGCCTCCTCAAGAGTGGTTCCTTCCGCAACATCGAAGAGCCGGCTAACCAGGAACTTCCTGTTTGAACTGTCCTCCCCAACCAGGAACAGCGAGTAGCGATCTGCAGCGATCAGCTCGTGAGTGTGTAGGAAGATCTTGTGGCAGAGGGCAGTAAGGTCCAAGTGACTGGAAACATCACGTACAAGCTCCAACAGACGAGCACAGCGGTCTCCTGAATCCATGATACCTCCGCCCTCATCCATCCCATTGCCCGAGCCTGACCGCTGGGAGGGAGGAAGTGGCATCTGCACCCTCTCCGTGTCGCTTAGGAAAGTGAGCGAACCCTCTGCGTCTTTCACGACGATGGGGCGAAGTGGCCTATCGAACTCCGACGCAGAGATCTTTCGTGTAGGGGTGGATGGAGCTGGACTCGGAGATGGAGCATCGGCTGGACCCAGTGAATGAAGGGCCGTTAAAGCTTCCTGCGGGGCTTTGGATCCTTCCCTAGACGGCTGAATGGAGTGGACACGCTCAGCAAACCAAGCGTTGACCATTTCCCTTAAAAAGAAGCACAACCAAAAACATGACAAATTAAGTCAGCAGTTTCTTGACCTGAAAAACTACAAATGCAATCTCAGCATTTACTACACTCTAAAAAACAACCCAAGTTGGGTTAAAAATGGACAAAGCCAGCGATTGGGTTATTTTAACCCAGCAGTTGGGTTAAATGTTTGTCTAACCTGCTGGGTAGTTTTATTTAACTCAATAACTCTATTGTTTAAAACTTACAGTGTTGCTTGCTTAAAATGAACCCAAAATATGTTGAAAATTAACATTTATTAATATGTTTAATAAATAAACATTTATTAATAAACTATTTTGGGTTCATTTTAAGCTAGACATACAGTAATTTTTAAACAATAGTTGAGTTAAATAAAACTACCCAGCACATGGTCAAACATTTAACCCAACCGCTGGGTTAAAATAACCCAATCGCTGGGTTTGTCCATTTTCAACCCAACTTTGGTTGTTTTTAACCCAGCATTTTTGTAGAGTTGCATAATTAATCATTAAAAGATTGTGATCTTGATTCAAATACCCATACAAACTTAAATGACAGTGATTCGGCTCTATGTCTATTAAAACTTTGACAAGTACGATCACAGCAAACATTTAGATCTGCGTTCTGATCCAGAGAGAGCCGTTGTCATGTATAGATATGAAATGGCTTCACAAACAGCTTTTCAACCACACAGTATTGTTATTTCTGTCTTACAATCATTCAAATGATCACAGAAGTACTGGGAAAAAAGTTTATAGTTCAGATATAAACACTGATGTCTATGATAGTGATCAAAATAGAGCAAATCACCTTTTGAAAGTAACTTGATGCTTTAAAAAAAAAGTGTCAATGACATTGTAACACCAGTAGGTGGCGACAAGTGACTGTTAAAACATGTATTCGTCACTAAATCATTCATTCAAGAGATTCGTTCAAAAACATTGATTCATCCAGTAATGAAACAAGTGAAGTCTTTATGAGTGAGTCATTGAATCATTCATTCAACCCGATTTTTTTTAACATTTCAAATTAATTAAATATTTATAAAAAGACTGCAGTGATCGACATTTTGTCAGAATCTCTAGTGAATTTAACCATTTTTTTGTTTAGGCTAGTTGTTTATTCTGAATCGTGGGAGAATCATAATCTCCATTTTAAACAAAAAACAAACAAAAATTGTAATTTTCCTTATTTTCTGAAATCATGCTAAAGGACTGTGTTTTTCAGACTCATCCAATTAATGTGCGTCCACAGCAAATACACTCAACGAAAAAGGCTCTTGTAACTGAAAGAAAAGGCACTTCCATTCCTACAGCTGCCATGCCTTCTCCAATACCGTCTCTGGTACTCAGATGGAGAATCTGTTTCAAATCATACCGACAGTTGACCTAGCAAGATAAAACAGCTCAGTCTTGAGGTATTATTGCCAGTACGCTGGATCTATCTATATAATGAACCATTACAAAGGTTCTATGTTAAATTCTCTACGCTTTCATTAAAGCTTGAATGGGACCTTGAGTTTAACAGCTCAACTGGAAAACCTCAGAGTCTATAAGACCCCACAATCATAACATTTGCTGGTGGATTATGTCCAAATCTGTCAAAATAACACTATGTAGTGGCTTTTATTAAGCTAACATTACAATGCAAGCATTAAAATACCATAACAAATGTTTTCAATTAAATGTTTATTATCCAGAGAGGATATTGAAACTCCACCACAGTCTCCATGGAATCGACCTAAATTGTCCTTGGCTAGAATAGTTTAAATAAATAACATTCACTTTGAAGAGACACCATCCAACCATCTAATAAACATCTAAGTTACTCGTGGTAAGCGAGAGTATCCCAGACAATCAAATAATTAGGATTTGCATGGGCTGTTTTTCTTCAGTGGACCAGAAAAAATAACAGTTGGCCAGATGTGAGAGTTAAATACAGATTCAAGGCATATAAAACGTTATTTAATTTTGTTATCCCTCTTTCTCTGACTGAGAGTTTGCTGTCAGACACTGACAGATTCACGAAACCATTGACAGTGATTTTTTGACTTTAAAAATAACAATAACTTTGCCTAAAGTTGAGATTACTCAGAGCGCAGAGCGGTAGGTGCTACACACTGCAAGGTTTGATCGAATTTCTACACTTTTTCAAACAGTCGCAAGGCAATTCATAACTATTTTTATGTTTTGGTGAAATGGTGGCAAATTTGTATGAATTTATGATTCATACGTTTTTGTATGATCTGCTTTTGCCCCACTGAGGGGAGGTCCTTCATGCTTAGTTTTTCTAAAAATCTAACATTTCCGAATCAAATTCATATGAAATCAGTGAGTAATAAAAAAGCCATGAGATTCATAAATAAGTTCTTATCCGAATAACTTCCCCTTTACCGGACCAAATTTCTGAACACACAATATTCACCTGGATAAACGCAGGTGTGTTAATTCATCTGACATGGTTAAGGCAACTTATTTGTTTAAGCTCTGCATTACAGTGCATGAAGAACATCAATATATCAATCACATCAGTATGAAGTACACACCTTTGTTTGTTGGTTGGTTAAACAGTGTAAGCAGTAAGTAATCATAGCAGCTGTGTGAATACCTGATGATGTTAATGACGGATTTATGCCAAATAAAAACACTCTTACAGTGTGAAATAAAAGGCTATACACAAAACCTCAGATTTAATTCCTCTAACAAAGCGTTCAAGTTCCAAATTATGTTTACATCGGAGCAGTAATATGCAGGAAACGCATACAGGAAAATATGCAGTAAACACTGACACTTTCCTTTACGCAGTCCAAAGGTAAAACAGCTGAAGTTATATTGTAGATATATAACTAATATGAATATTTAGCGATCATGAGAATATATGCAGCGTTTCGTTGCGCAGCTGCAGAAAGCGAGTATATTGATCTCATTACAGGACTGCCTCGTCTTTAAACTGCTCCTGAACTTACCGAGAAGCCTTTCGTACAAAGTAAGAACGAGCGAACTCTAGGTTGTCGTCAAGCCAAGCCTCCATCATCCTTTCTCGATCGGGAGGATAGACCTCCATTCCGCTGATCAGCCGGTGAATATCATCCGCTCTCTCTCCCGATGTTCAGTCACAAACACACTTCCACACAACCAGCGTCTACTCTCTCTCTCTCTCTCTCTCTCTCTCTCTCGCTCTACCTAAGTCTGTCACAGAGCAACATTAAACAAACCTCTTAAATCTTCTTACACTTTTTGAAGATATAGCCTAACAAAAATATGTAATGTTCATATTAAGTTACGAAAACGTTATGTTCTTTTTTTGTTGTTGTTTTTTATAAATCTTTGTTATTCAAATGTTAAGGAAACATTCCATTTTATCATTCTTAAAACATTATGGGAACGTTACTTTTGAATGTTCCCTGAACTTTCTAAAACAAGTATGCTACTAACTGCACAAATTTATCGGCCAATAATCGGTATCGCCAATAAAAGCAAATTTTCACACTATCGGCTATCTGATAGTCCGGGCGATATATACTGTCAATCAAAAGAGGGCAAGAAAATGCACTGCATGTGTGCTTTGTGTAAAGAAAATGCTAAGAAACCAGTTTGATGTTCAATATTAATAGTAATTATATGAATTAATAACATTCAGAAAGTTAAGAAATTATAATTTAATCTTCAGAATTTAGTTAATGTGTGTTGAACTTAATATTAATGAGTGATGTGTTTATACTAGTTACTCTGAAACAAGTTGATGAAATTGAGAGAATAAAGTTTTTGTTTGCATTGCTTTCAAAATACAATGAGTAAAAATATAATGATTAATTATTATTTATAATGAAATGATCATTAATTTAAAAGAAGGTATAAAAGGCAGAACCCCCAAACTATCAGCAGTGGTATCGCCAGATATCACTCTGAATAATCGGCTATCGTATCGGTGGACAAATTTAGTATCGGTGCATCTCTACTAGTAACATTTAAAAAATGTCAGAAGAACGTCTAACTAAAAGGTTTCATAAAAAAAAAACAAAAAAAAACATGAATGATTTTGTGCTAACGTTTTGAGAATATTATTAAAGACCAGATAACTTTAAATGAACGTTCCAGTAACTTTACTGAAAGAACGTTTGTTCGTAACTTTGAGAGAATCTTGCCAGAACATTAGTGAAGTTCTAAGAACGTTCTCTGTTAGCTGGGATATTAATATAATATGATTTTACAGCATTGATACTAGAAATGGGAAAAAAGTGCTTAAAATATTATAAGACTTACACTGAAAAGAGACGCCATGTTGTCAAGTGATTATGATTTCACAGTAGTAAAAATAATAGTAGCAACTATTTTTGTGAAACCAATTATCACAGATCACTCTTATTTTGTCTACTTTTGAACTTCTTTTATGTAAAATGATAATTATATACTTTTCACTGCCATTTGATATTAGGAAATAAACTCCTCACACCATTTCATCAAGTAAATCAATAAAACACCATATGGGATGTTGGCGTGATGTGTCAGTCAGTGACTGCAGTGCCTCATGCTTCATTTAAAACTACTTTAATCAACATTTATCAAATATTACCATTAACTATTATTATACATGCAACTTTTTATGAGCTCGGACTAAAGACAGCATGGAATATTTCAATGTAATATTAAAAGTTTAGACAAAATGTTCACACTTAAAACACACATTGCTTTACAGCCTACATGTATATACTAAGTCAGTTTGTCAATTACCCAAATACTTATTAGAAGAACAACATTAAGAACCCTTACCAGACATTGGTTCCTTTGAAGTTTTTTGCTAACACATTGCCTAATATTGACCATCCTGACCCGCCCCAGCACTACTCCATCTCTGACACACTGGTGTAACTTTACCAGCAGATGGTGCCTCTTCTCTCCTGGGACAGCGAGAGACCGCTGAAGGCATATGTGCTCTCTGGGGTACAAACGTGACTCTTTTGTAAACATGGTGGCCTGGATGAGCTAATGACAGTCTCTCGAGAGACTATGTCAACCGTATTGGAAAATGTTTCAATAAAATATGTTTGCATTTCATTCATCTTGCAACTCCAAGAACTTCCAACTATCTTTCCACTGAGGATGGAACCTGTCAGGACATGTTGGGCTTATGGTGGGATTCCTTTAAGCAGGATTTGTCCCCAACTAGATGTGCATGAACACACGAAGCTGGGCTGAAACACTGTCCAGATGTGGTCACTCAAGTCACCCTAAGCTAAACTACTCGGTTCGCCTTTCAGTCATAAGTCAAACAACACTCTATTCCTCCACATAATTCCCTGCACTACATTAAACAGCTCAGCCACTATTGTAAACCCTACAGTCAGAGCCGTGGAGGAGAGCTTCGGATGGAGAGCGGACCCATGCAGTCCTCCAATGGAAACAATTTCGAGTGCTTAGTTTGTCCTATGTGGCGCTCAACAAGACAAATATGGCAGTAAAATCATTTATTAAGAGCCTGTTTAATGGGGACAGAGAGACTGGGGTTGAACCTCTTAAAACAATGATGGTATGAGACCTTCTGTGGAGAGAACGAGGGACTGGATTCAGGAAATTAAAGTAACCTGAAAATTCCCACCAAACACAAACTGCTGCCTTTGAATGACGCTGTGAGGTCAGTTAAAGGGATAGTTCACCCAAAAATGAAAATTATCCCATGATTTACTCCCCCCTTAAGCCATCCTAGGTGTATATGACTATCTTCTTTCAGACGAACACAATCGGAGATATATTTAATAATATCCTGGCTCTTCCAAGCTTTATAATGGTAGTGAATGGGGGGCAAGATTTTGAAGTCCAAAAAAACCACATCCATAAATATAATCCATACGACTCCAGGGGGTTAATAAAGGCCTTCTGAAGTGAAGCAATGGGTTTTTGTAAGAAAAATATCCATATACTTTATAAAAGATAATATCTAGCTTCCGTCAAACGGCCGTACGCATCAATTTGTGGCAGAAGAGTGACCTCTGACCCGATGCATGACGTATTGATAAACGCGAAAGCGCAGAGGAGAGAGCAAAACAAAACACCGGTCACGAATTAGAAGTCTAAAACGATCATTTTTAAAGAGAAATGTCGGAGGAGCTTGAGTTTGCACAGTTGCACAGCCCTATTTGTTTGAACCGCGAGAGGCGTCTAAGCTTACGATACTCCTACATCTGCGTCATGCGTCACGTCACAGGTTACTCACTCGCCGTAACTTAATGCATACGGCCGTTTGCTGGAAGCTAGATATTGTGGTTTAAAAAGTTTTAAATATGAATATTTTTCTTACAAAAACCCATCACTTCTCTTCAGAACCCCCTGGAGTCGTATGGATTACTTTTATGATGGATGAATGTGCTTTTTTGGACTTCAAAATCTCGCCCCCCATTCACTACCATTATAAAGCTTGGAAAAGTCAGGATATTTTTAAATATACTATCTCAGATTGTGTTCGTCTGAAAGAAGATAGTCATATACACCTAGGATGGCTTGAGGGTGAGTAAATCATGGGATAATTTTAATTTTTGTGTGAACTATCCCTACAGTGTTTGTATGTTTCTGTCTGATCAAGCCCTTCTGTGTAGCATCTCATTTTTTAACTGATATCCAAATGATGTGCATGCAAAACAACGACAACAACAACATTTTGTTATGTTACAGCCTTATTCCAAAATGGATTAAATTCATTATTTTCCTCAAAATTCTACAAACAATACCTCATAATGACATGAAAGAAGTTTGTTTGAAATCTTTGCAAATTTATTAAAAATAAAAAAACGGAAAAAAAATAAATAAATCACATGTACATAAGCATTCACAGTTGAAGCACCTTTGGCACCAATTACACCCTCAAGTCTTTTTGAGTATGATGCTACAAGCTTGGCACACCTATTTTTGGGCAGTTTCTCCCATTCTTCTTTGCAGGACCTCTCAAGCTCCATCAGGTTGGATGGGGAGCGTCGGTGCACAGCCATTTTCAGATCTCTCCAGAGATGTTCAATCGGGTTCAAGTCTGGGCTCTGGCTGGGCCACTCAAGGACATTCACAGAGTTGTCCCGTAGCCACTCCTGTGTTATCTTGGCTGTGTGCTTAGGGTCGTTGTCCTGTTGGAAGATGAACCTTTGCCCCAGTCTGAGGTCCAGAACGCTCTGGAGCAGGTTTTCATCAAGGATGTCTCTGTACATTGCTGCATTCATCTTTCCCTCAATCCTGACTAGTCTCCCAGTTCCTGCCGCTGAAAAACATCCCCACAGCATGATGCTGCCACCACCATGCTTCACTGTAGGGATGGTATTGGCCAGGTGATGAGCGGTACCTGATCACTCAGTTTGGCCGGGCGGCCCGCTCTAGGAAGAGTCCTGGTGGTTCCAAACTTCTTCCATTTATGGATGATGGAGGCCACTGTGCTCAATGGGACCTTCAATGCTGCAGAATTTTTCCTGTACCAGATCTGTGCCTCGATACAATCCTGTCTTGGAGGTCTACAGACAATTCCTTGGACTTCATGGCTTGGTTTGTGCTCTGACATGCACTGTTAACTGTGGGAGCTTATATAGATGGGTCTGTGCCTTTCCAAAATCATGTCCAATTAACTGAATTGGACTCCAGTCAAGTTGTAGAAACATCTCAAGGATGATCAGTGGAAACAGGATGCACCTGAGCTCAATTTTGAGTGTCATGGCAAAGGCTGGTAATACTTATGTACATGTGATTTTTTCGTTTTTTATTTTTAATAAATTTGCAAAGGTTTCAAACAAACTTCTGTCACATTGTCATTATGGGGTATTGTTTGTAGAATTTTAAGGAAAATAATTTAATCCAATTTGGAATAAGGCTGTAACATAACAAAATGTGGAAAAAGTGAAGCGCTGTGAATACTTTCCGGGTGCACTGTATGTTATCCGTGTTTTAAATTACGCATTACTGTTACGGTTGAGCAGGGAAGAGGAGGATATAATTGCAGCAGTTTCAAATCCAAGCAAGAGAAACATAAATCCAGTTAGGAAACAGGAGCACAACAGCTTTACAAAACACATGTAAAGACAGCGACCGACCCAAAACAACTGAAACACAGGGGTGTATATTTTGGAAAACAGGAGGCTAACAAGACACAGGTCCAGGTAATCAATGACAAGAGTAACTATAGAAATAAAGGCTGTGTCCAAAATCACTCCCTATACCAGTAAATAGGGCACTATTTGAGGGAACAGCCATTTGGTGTCCAAAACCATAGTGGACGTTTTCGAATGTGCTCATTTAATCCCATAATGCACTGCGAGTGAAAAGTTTTTACATATTTATTGGATAATTAATCTTATTAGGCTGCAAATTATGGTAGGATCTGATCCCCTAATTAAGGCGCAAACCCCCATAGGAAGGTTTGAGAGCATATATGTTTAAATGTTACTATAATTTTTTTATTTAGATATTTCAATGACCACCAAACGTTAGATTACAAGTGATTCATGGTGACAGTCAAGCCCTTAAGTACTATTATCATCAGACAAAACATAAATACTGTTATTATTTATCCCTTTAGATTTGGATCACAAAAAGTTTCAATGTTTTGTCTTAAAGTTCAAAAAGATAAACATCATCAGATTGCGACTTGAACATTTCTTATGAGTTCCCTTTAAAATAGCCGTCGTTGCATGAAACACACACACACCACCTGTTTCCCTTTGATTCAATACACACCACCAACAATCTGGACAGTTAAAGGGATAGTTCACTCAAAAATAAAAATGTCATTCCAAATCTCTATCACTTACTGAAAAACATAAAGAATATTTTTGAACGGTGTTTTGAACTGTTGAAAGGTCCTCGGGGAAATGATTTTGGGTGAACTATTCCTTTAACAGTTCCTATTATAAATGCATGCACCGTTTGTATGTATATATGCCATGACATGCACATCAAGATCCGCAGGAATATTTACCTCCAACAATTCTCCTGAATATCACATCTCCTCTAGGACCATGAAGAGGTCACAAGTAGGGCATTTCAGAGAAAATCTGCTGCGGTAGAAACCCTTCCAAGTGAACAGATCTGAGCTCCGGCTGAATATTGTTAAATGTGTTTGGAGGTAGTGGAGGGGGTTTCAGGGGGTTGAGTCTTTCTTTCTGAGCTTGACAAACCACAGAGCTTTCTCTGGTAAACATCACGAAGGTCTAGCAAGACTTGGAATAAACACAAAGGAAAGTGTGCGAGGGGGAGGCTTTACCCTGATATTCAGGTGGTTTTATGAGATGACTATATAACAGGATGTCTGAGTTCTGCCTGATGCAAAAAGCATGTTTAATAATGTTTAAACTGGTCGAACAAAACTCTTATGCTGCTGTAAATTAACTGGAATATATTTGCAACATCAATTGACATTCAAAAAGACATTATGTAAATTACCATGCATAATGTACTCATCTGTTTTAATAATATTGTGAATGTCTGGATCTGCTGGCACACCTTCAAGAGCATAAAACAAGTGGAAGTCACATGAACACATTCATATGTTGAACATGAAAAACCTGCTGTCATATGCTATAGGGGTTTATTTTTGATGACTTAGAAAAGAGGAAAAATGAAAACTTTCACATCAGCAGATTGTGACTATATAAGTTCCCTTTAAAGTCATTGTATAATTTGCAAACTGAATGCACACTATTTCCCTCTAAAGCAAATGTAAACATTTTCCTATATCTATCACATTTTTTTTTTTAAAGAAAAATCTAATTAGCAATACATAATCTACGAAAATACCTAAAACAATTTATATTTCTAGATGACAGAGCCATGCAAATTATAAATCACAACCATGACACATTATTACACCACCGTTCACACCAAGATATGTAACTATAATCATAATTAGCGTCACAATATCGTTCGGTTTATTCCACAGTTTTGTCGCCTGCCGCTTTAAATGCTCGCGCTCTGCGAGCGATTCTGATTGGCTGTCAATGTTTTTATCATTCATCAACTGGAAAAGAAAATAATTCTGAGTGATTCTAACGATATCGTCGTGTCTCGGTGCCGTTATTGTTCGTATGCGCTAGAGAAAGAAGAGAAACAAGCAAGTATACTTAGACGCCACATTCGAGCGCTCCATTCGCATGTCCGCCATCTTGTAACGGTCAGGGTGTCGTCACGCTCAGTGATAATCAATGATCGCACAAGCTTTTCCCCAAGAAATGGGATAATATTTCTCAGGTGAGAATGTGTTGGTTTGTGTTTTTATATATTAACTCAATATTACATGTTTTTACTATGGTACTTTTAATGTTTTTACTTTTACTATGGTAACTTTTTAATGTTGTGTCAGCTGACACCTTTGTTTTGTTGTTCTATTGTTTAGTTTAGCTTGCTCTCGAATGTTCACGGACTGCTCCAGTTCGGCTTACGTATCTACCTTATTTTTCAGGTAAGAACGGGCATGGCCATTTGTAAATTTAATGTGTCTGACTTCCGGTGTCATTCACTTCCCCTTAACTTTAGCTGTACAAAACAGCTCGTTATGCTGCTTGATATTGCAAACTGGCATTTCTTACAATATTATTTTAATGTATTGTCTTAATTATAAACACATTGGTTTGTAGCGCAAACAGTTTTACAGTTTACTGCACTTTGATATTCTTCTCGTTATTTCCCTTTAGCGATTAATAAAAAAAGTCTTGCACATTCACAGAAAACACCTTACTTCCGCATTGAAAAATAAGGTGGATAGCGGCCCATTGAAACAGCTGCTAATGAGGCATCTATGTATATGTATATCTATGGAAACAAATGTGCAGCCATCTTTAGAATTTTCTCTTTGTGGTAGCCCTACATTTCTATGGCATCTCTTTCGAAGAGTATTTAGCTGGTGAAGTGCATTTACTTATTGTAGAGTTAATGAAAGTTATCATGAGCATTTGTAATGACTGAAGCAGACGTCATAATAAATGTCATTAGACCGGGAAGATTTTAAAACGAGCGTTTCATGAATAAATCTGTAAGATCTTACCTTCATGCTGTGGAAATACAAACCGGAAGACAGAACACGACTAGCAGGGTTGCCAGGTTTTCAAAACAAAACCCACCCAATTGCCACCCAAAACTAGCCCAATCACGTTTCAGGGGGGTCCCCTGGTAAAAATCACGCTCTGGGGGGTAAAATCTGTGTTTTTGGTGGGGTTCCCCTGGTAAAATTCGCTTTCCAGGGGCTAAATATCATGTTATTTGGGGTCGCTTCAACCCACGGACATGAAAAACAACCTGCGGCAACAGTGTTAAAGTAGCCCAATTCTGCAGGAAAACCGCAGACTTGACAACACTAACAACAAGTGCAGTGCTGAAAAGGGGCGGGGCTACATAAGATCTAGAATGGTTCTGATTGGCTGTCAATGTTTTTATCATTCATCAGCTGGAAAAAAAAAATCGTTCTGAAAGTGATTCCAATTATATCATTTCTCTGCGCCATTATCGTTATAATTGTGCTGTGGACTCACTATTCTTTTACATTTAGAAAGACTTTTAGAACTATATCGTTTTCGTAGTTGGTTACTCTGGTTATTGAGCCTTTATGTTGTGTCCAGTGGGATCAACATACAGAAGGATGTCTTCTAGGCTTCTGGAAATACGTTCAACATCCAATCCATCCATCCAAGATGCTTGTCAATTCCCCAATTATCTCTGTGATTTATAACCATTAAACAGCTGTAAAATAGGGTGAAAAGTGGGTCTTTGCTAACAATAGATGTACATCTGGAACACATTTATCGGTCC
Source organism: Mylopharyngodon piceus (assembly GCA_039654765.1). Classification (NCBI taxonomy): domain Eukaryota; kingdom Metazoa; phylum Chordata; class Actinopteri; order Cypriniformes; family Xenocyprididae; genus Mylopharyngodon; species Mylopharyngodon piceus. The sequence goes on from CM077443.1 coordinate 60,306, forward strand.
AAACACACTGTATGCATTATTGGTTACCTCTTTGTGAACCCCATTTTTTTTTTTAACTTTGGTTTGATGTTGAATAATGCAGATTATCAATATATTATTTTCCTAACCATCTACCTTCAAGAGCAGTTTCTTCTGGCAAATGACATTTCTCAACATTCGCTGTTCGTCACGTAACAAACATGTAGACAAGACAAAAAACAACTGTTTAAAGAGGTTGAGGTTTCTGCTGTTTTTCTCCTCTAATGATGTTCAGGTAATTCTCTGTTAATTCAGTGGAAACTTTCGATGGAAAGAGCAGAGGAGCTCATTTCAGGGCGTGAAAACACTCTTGATTTCCCTCAGGCAGTGTCCAAGATTCTGTCACGCTTCTTTCCACACACAAATACAGGCTAAAATCCCACGAGGTTTGTTTCATGCTGTTCTTGTTTTGAGTTGCGATGAGAAGCTTAGTTTGTACAAGTGTAATCAAACACATTACAAAACTATATTAAGCTGATGTAATTAAGCTGATGAATGGATTAGACATCGGTTAGGATTTGACAACAACAAAACAAGACAAAAAGTTTTCTAGAAAATTAAGTACAAAGAATGTTTTTAATTAATTATGTTTTTAATTTATGAAACCACTGTAAACTTTATTGTTAAATATTATATTGTTATATTACAATGCTATTTTGTGCAGGCAATATGCTTATTTTGCTGGAAACACCTGTAAGTATTGTGGTATTCTCCACGTTTCTCACAGCCCAAAACTCATAAACTCATGGCTTAAAGAAAATCCTGAGCTTCCCACTCATATTTATGACTTTGTGGTGGCGTTCATGTGCGTTCGACTCGTAAATATGATCTTTCCGACATGACTTTAACGCACCATTATTCATTTCTGAGGAGACAGAAATGTGGAAAATTCACTGGAGTATGCTGAGCCAGTGCCGTCCCTTTTGAAAAATCACCAAAATATTGAAAGTGACAGTCATAAAATGCCAGATGTAGAAGAAAATGTGAATAAATGTTATTAATACAAGATGTCACAATGCATATACTCGTTTTTCGCGGCGGTATGTGAGCCAGATTGATTGCTTTGCTAAGGTTGACAGACATGTGTGTGAAGAGAGATAAGAGGAGATTCACTGTGACAGCGGTGTTGTTTTCTTGCTTCACTACTTCAGCTGATACGAGAAGAAGATAAACCTTTCAGCATGTGGAATGACCTGTGTAAATTAGGCTAAGTGACTATCTTATACACTGTGGAAATGTACAAGAATGCAAGATATTTCACGCGTTCAGTATTATGCTACAATTCATTTGAAGGAATTTCAAAACTCTTAAGCTGAAAAGCATAAGATAAAACACCTTCCAGGCAACTGATCAAGTGGTTAATGAGCTCCCTTAAAGGGCCGGGTATTCATTTTCTGCGTTTCACTCCATCTCACGCACAGCTTTCTAAAAGCCAGGTCTCAAACCTGCTGCCCGAAAGGCTATAGCTTGGTTGAGGCATGGACTCCTCTAGACCCCTGAAGGTGTGCTGTGGTATCTGGCTCCAAGATGTTAGCAGCAGATCCTTTAAGTCCTGTAAGTTGCGAGGTGGAGCCTCCATGGATCGGACTTGTTTGTTCAGCACATCCCACAGATGCTCGATTGGATTGAGATCTGGGGAATTCGGAGGCCAAGTCAACACCTCAAACTCGTTGTTGTGCTCCTCAAACCATTCCTGAACCATTTTGGCTTTGTGGCAGGACACATTATCCTGCTGAAAGAGGCCACAGCCACCAGGGAATACCGTTTCCATGATCTGCAACAATGCTTAGGTAGGTGGTACGTGTCAAAGTAACATCCACATGGATGGCAGGACCCAAGGTTTCCCAAAGCATCACACTGCCTCCGCCGGCTTGCCTTCTTCCCATAGTGCATCCTGACACCATGTGTTCCCCAGATATGTGACGCACACGCACCCGGCCATCCACGTGATGTAAAAGAAAACGTGATTCATCAGACCAGGCCACCTTCTTCCATTGCTCCGTGGTCCAGTTCTGATGCTCACGTGTCCACTGTTGGCTCTTTCGGCGGTGGACAGGGGTCAGCATGGGCACCCTGACTGGTCTACAGCTATGCAGCCCCATACGCAACAAACTGATGCACTGTGTATTCTGACACCTTTCTATCATTAACTTCTTGAGCAATTTGAGCTACAGTAGCTCGTCTGTTGGATCGGACCACACGGGCCAGCCTTCGCTCCCCATCAATGAGCCTCAGCCGCCCATGACCCTGTCGCCGGTTCACCACTGTTCCTTCCTTGGACCACTTTTGACAGATACTGACCACTGCAGCCTGGGAACACCCCACAAGAGCTGCAGTTTTGGAGATGCTCTGACCCAGTCGTCTAGCCATCACAATTTGGCCCTTGTCATACTCGCTCAAATCCTTACGCTTTCCCATTTTTCCTGCTTCTCACACATCAACTTTTGAGGACAAAATGTCCAATTGCTGCCTAATATATCCACCCACTAACAGGTGCCGTGATGAAGAGATGATCAGTGTTATTCACTTCACCTGTCAGTGCTCATAATGTTATGCCTGATCGGTGTATGTATGACAGATACTTTGTGTGGGCATTTTATATTGGTAGCACCATATATTCAGAGATATATATTGATAATATGCTGTTGGACTGGAATATGTTGTTGGTCCAAATGTTGGACTTCACAGTGAAAGTATTAACACATGATTTTCCCCAGATCTCAGAGAAACTTAAATTTAGACAAAGATGCATTAATACCACACACAATTCATATTAAAGATAAATATTTGGAAGTTCAGAATTCAATCATTTTCTGGCTTCCATCAACAAATCTGCTCTCAGCGAAGCGTTTGCTCATCCCTTCATGAGTTTATTTTTAGTAAGGGATCTTTGGAATAACTCTTGCCTAGAAATGGAAATTTAAGATCAACACAATGAGAACTTGGCTCTGCCGCTGTTTCCCCTGAGGGAATGTGTGACTTATACAAGTGCTCAGAATTAAAAAAAAAAAATAAAAACATTCTCAAACATCCACCATACCACAAGGGGATCTCCAAATACTAACAGAGGAAACTGGATTTCCTCTGAAGGGGTCTGTGATGTGCATCAGCCTCTTTTTCCTGACGGTTTTAGACTTCAGAATGTGTTTTAAGGACTTAAAACAAATAACGAGTTTGCTATATAAATGACTGATTTGAGAAGAAGCATGCATTTATGTGCCATAGTAGATTTGGAAAGTCTCTGTACACTAAAAAATGCTGATTTAAAAATGGACAAACCCAGTGATTGGGGTGTTTTAACCCAGTGTTTGATTTAAATGTTTGACCGATCTTCCTGGGTAGTTTTATTTAACTCAACTATTGTTTAGAAATGATGACTGTATTGCTCACTTAAAATGAACCCAAAATATGTTGGAAATTAACATTTATTGATATGTTCAATAAATGAACATTTATTGATAAGTTTAATAAATAATAATTAAATAATAAACGTATTAAATTGCTTATTAATAAATGTTCACCTTTTGATTATTATTGTTGTTGTCTCTAGTAATCATGTGTCTGATTTTTAATTTCCAGCATATTTTGGGTTCATTTTAAGCCAGACATACAGTCATTTTTAAACAATAGTTGAGTTAAATAAAACTGCCCAGCAGTTTGGTCAAACATTTAACCCAACCGCTGGGTCTGTCCATATTTAACCCAACTTGGATTGTTTTTAACCCAACATTTGCTAATGCAATTCAAATATAAAACATGTATCCAGCTAGTCTGAAAAATAATAATAGGAAATTCTTACAAAGCTGTAACTTCCAGAGTGAGTGAAGATATCAGTGCTGTTTCTTTAACACCATTGACTTCATGCCTTTGCATAATAATACTTTCCCAAATAGCTAAACAAACAGTTTACCATCTTATTAAGAGCAGTTCACTCAACAGCCTCAGGAACTGTAACTGTGACCTGCAAGAACTGCCTAATGATTTTTACAAAAATTCAAATTTTCGTGTTCCAGAGACAAAATTACAGCACAAGGTTTGGAACGACATGAGCGTGAGTAAATATAGACTTAATAAAATGTAACTGTATAGTGAGAATGATGTTTAGTACACTGGGACAGCTGTTTTATGTTGGCTAAAATTACACTTGACCCAGATCCTCCAGAGTGAGGTCAGGGCTGTACTGTGGCTTTTGTTTTGTTTTGTGGGAAATTGTTACAAGAAAAGGACATTGGGTCTCACTAAGCATGCGTACGCAAAAAACACATATGCATATGTACAGCTGGCTAATGAGAGCTCTGTAATCTGGATCTGTGTAAAAGGTGTTTATTGCGTTTGAACTGGTTTTGAGAATGACGCATTGGCATTGCTGGAGGATCTGGCGAGAGCACGTCTGCAGACGAAAGGCTGTACAGGAAAGCCCTTATATGGAGACGGTTTGGGCGTGTTTTATGCAAATGACTAACCTTGTGCACGCGGCCGCTCATTTATAACACTCCAATTTCACTAACATTAGAATGAGATTAATGCTGCCTTCACGTGCTATCGAATTTATCCTAAATACAAACCTGATTTAACGGCAATTCGAACGTATTTTACGAGGTGGCTAATTCGCATGAATTCGTACGACCTCACTTGTACGAATTAAGTTTTTTGGTAATTAATACATATTTTACAAGTTGCCAAATTCGTATGAATTCGTACGAATGACCTACCCCTAACCCCGCCCCTAAACCTACCCGTCAATGGGGTTTAGACAAATCATTTAGCCACCTCGTAAAATACGTACGAATTGGTAGCGTTGTAAATACTAGTTTCCTAGTTAAAAATTTGGACATGAACACCCTCTCAAGTCAAAATTTGAATGCAATGTGCTCGTAATTACGACTTCAGAAGTGGGAAGCAGGAAATTTCCGATAGCACATGAAGGCAGCATAAGAACAAATTTATGAGTGTACGCTTTTCTCTTGTGTTCACTTGTGCGCACAAATAAGAAATTATCCACGCAATTATTAATGAATGAGACTCATTGTCTATAAATAGTGTGAGGGTCTGACAAACACAAACACTGTTAGTAAAATATATGGCCAGTGAATACCAGTAAACCAAATAAAGCAAGAAAATCCAACAACAAAATTACTCACACAGCAGGAGAGTATAAAAAAGAAGCAGAAACAAGCGGTAGAAGCATTGCTTATGCACATGTAAAATAACACAATCATCAAACATTAAACTGCATATAAATCAAATTTTGTCTTCAACGAAAACACTCTTTTGTTCAAAATATTGCCTTTTTTAATGAAAGAATGCATGAAGCTAAAATACAATGTTTATTTCAAGTAAAAAAATAGGAACATAGTAGTATACTTAAAGTGCAAAAAATAATATATAAATAGTAAACTATAAGTATGATGTTAAGTTCACTTAAAGAAAACTTACAAGTATACTTACAGTATAAAACTACTAAACTAGTAGTTTACTGATTGTTGGTCACTCATTGTTTGATTATCGTTTACACCTGTGATTCATTTCATTGATTGGTTTTTGTTCAGTATGTTTCAGTTAGCTGTCAGTTCTTGTCACGTTTTACATGGTTGTTTTGTTCTTGTTTCTAGTCCTGAGTTTTGTTAAATAAAGTCTTAATCTGCTGCGTTTAGATCCTTTCACTCGTCTTTATTTTAACTAGCGGCGACTACTTAACAGTGTACTTTCATAAACTAAAAAATGTTCTACAAGTATTTAACTAGTAAACTATCAGTGTAGTTGCAGTACAAACGAAAAATGTAGCTGTAAAAACTAGTGTACTCAAAGTTTACTACTGTTACACTTAATATGTACTTAAAAGTGGGCCAATTTAGTAACAAGCAGAATTGAAATATTACACTTACAAACATACTACTATACTTAAAATATGCTTGAACTTTACTTAAGTGTACTTAATAAAATAAACTGTTTTTTTGTAAGGGTTGTTTTGACAGAAAGACCTGTTGACAGTTTTCAAATCCTGATTCTAAGAAAATCATAAACATAATAAATGATATATTTGTTTCCTTATGTTCTTGTTACATAACCTCCAGCTCTGATGAGGCCGCTGAACTGAAGGGTGTAACGACACACACCCATGATCTGATGTCAGGAGGTGTCTCGATCACCTCACAGTGAACCTCCTCCACGCTCACACCAACACACACACGACTCTCTCGTGTCTCAGATTAGCACACAATCACGCATTTTCAACTCACCCCATGTTGAGTCTTCAGATGAAATATCTCTAGTGAAAACAGTATCCGTTTCCTCGCTCTGCCTTCCAACTTTCTCTCTTCAACAGAGGCTTCTAGTGGAGCAGCTTTTATTTATGTCCTTTTTTGGGGTTGGAGTAAATGGAGAGAGCTTGCAGAACATTACATTACTCCCTCGCTGTTATCCCCAGAAACTTTGCCTTCCCTCTCCCTCCCTCCCTCTCTCTCTCAGTCTCTCTCTCTCACTAATGAATCCCTCTCGAGATATCCGATATATATATAAGCGATCACATTCAGGTGTGTTCGTGTGAATGTGTTTGAGAGATTCTCTGGCATTGATTGAACATGTAAAAGCATTGCTGAGCTGTTGCGGTTTGTGTGTCTCTCTGTTAGTCATATGCCGTTACACACAGGTGAAATATGGCAAGGAAAGGGTTCAAGTTCACTCGTCCAGGACACAAAAACACATTAAGTGCTCTCGAGGGCTTGGTAATACGGAGCAACTGGGATCCAGTAAGGAACAACTCGTGCCAGTGAGTTCAGGTAACTAGACTCTGGGGTCGAGCGGCTCTGGTAAACATGTCGGGAGAAAAGACTGCGTCTCTGGAGAGGAGATGATCTAGCAGGATTCATCATTACAGAGACACGGCATCGGATTTGGACATTGTCATTCATTTTCCCTGCCATGGTTAAAATCTGTTGGTTCATTTATACACACTACCTCCCTTATGTACCGTACTAATCAGAGATATACAAAATTATACTTGAGTAACTTGGCTTACACTGACAAAACTCTCTTTTTCTAAGCTTATTTCATGTCATGTCCATTCACATGGTTTCCGGGTTAATTCAGTCTGACCTACAACGGTCAACTTTACCTCCATCAGATCATTTCTCCAAGAAAAACAGCAAGTCTGCTACAGTAACAGTTTGCTATATTTTTACAGTACTGTAAATGACCTAACTGTATATAATACTCAATGAAATGTAAATGTCACACAAATATTTGATACTGATGTGTGTAACTCTCAGAACTGACCGGAGATGGTGGTGTTCGCTGACGTGTTCGGAGTGGTGGAAATGGTCAGGGTAATTATCCCATGATTCACTCACCCTCAAGCCATCCTAGGTGTATATGACTATCTTCTTTCAGACGAACACAATCGGGGATATATTTAAAAATATCCTGGCTCTTCCGAGCTTTATAATGGTAATGAACAGGGGGCGAGATTTTGAAGCCCAAAAAAGTGCATCCATCCATCCATCATAAAAGTAAACCATACGACTCCAGAGGGTTAATAAAGGCCTTTTTTCAGGTTCATCCTCAGTTCATGACCCTCTATCTCCCAAAATACTCCCTTTTCCTCAAGTTTGAATTAAGGAAAAGGGAATTCTTCTCTACATGGAGGTGGAAGGTGTACGATCTCCATCTTCATGATCATGTCACCCTCCTTCAGGTCATGGATGAGGCTTGCAATAACAGGCCTCGATTGGTCATGAACAACAAGGACGTTCATGTGATGTTGAAGAAAATTTATGGTCAAAAGTTGAAGACAGGCTTGATGTTACTCCGCATACTGTGCATTTGAGATGATCTTTATTACTTAAATGTATGTTGTTTCACAATGCAAATGTAGGATTGTTGTAAAAATACTGTAAAATAAAATATTCTTGCATACAGTGACTGTGATTGTTTATCATTTGTATAAATGGTGTAAATATTTTTTTTATTATTATGGCCTTTGTCAATTTGTTTTGGATAATGTAAGTGTAATATCTGACTGTGTATTAAAGTACAGTAACGGGTGATTTGAAACGTGTATCTTGCATTATTTGCGTTTGAATTAACTCATTGTTAAAAGTACTAAAATGAAAGAAGATCATACTGTCGTGTTTTGGAGATTAAAACACAATATTGTAACGTAATGAGAACATCTTTGGTTTAATCGCCAAAAAACAACGATATGAACTTCTTTCAGTTTTGTAATTTTTAACAATCCGTTCGTTCAGTAACAAACAATGCGAGAGACTGTACATGTGTTTGAAATAAAGAATAATAAAGGCTAATGTTTATAAATCATCTAACACTTCATCTGAACACTGGTTATCATTTTATTATACAGTATATGATTATCCATTTTGAAAATTACAAACCAGCTCTTTAAAATCCATATTTACAGAAATATGTGTACCAAATGATTAAATAACCATTAAGAACAGTTGGATTCAATTATCAAAAATGTATTAAACTGATTGATGCAAATGAAATTTAATAGAAATAGCATTATGAAGACCCTAACGTTTATTCTCTGTAGTGAAAACCCTAACTGAAAATATGCTGAAATGTTTGGAAAAAATATTTAATAGATGTTTGAAGCCTTTAAATGTGTTTGCCTGTACAGAAACTGACTTAAAAATAACCTGCCATGATAAATATCAACTGGAGTGAATAAGTAAAAGTGTGTAATATTCAGGGTATGGAATCATTTTTTCTCTGAACTTTCTGAATGATTTCTCCTACTGAATATAAGAATATTTGAAATAAGCCTGAATTTACACCTATAATTGTAAAACCTTTAGTATGAAAAACACTAAGATTTACCCAGTCGGATGTGTTTGAAGATTTTAACTGTTCTGCCCTCTTCTGGTGGTGTTGAAGAACTACATCAAACACACACAGGTGTTCCCATCATTATGAGGACATTTCATTGTCGTACTGGTTTTTATACTGAGCTAATGAGATGGTTTCTAGCCCCTAACCCTATACCCATCACAGAAAACTTTCCGGAAAATGTAAAAAAAGGTCAGAAATTGACTGGGATTACTATCTTTTTGGGGACATTTGTTCCCCAAGTAGGGTTTCCTGCCAGGTACACACACACACACACACACACACACACATCATTATCATATAAATGGCTTGTAATCTCCCAAAGATTTATTATATTTGGTTATCTGTTTCGGAAATTGCAAATCAGTTCTATAAAATCTATATCTGTAGTATATGTGTACTGAATGATTCACTGATTAAACATTACGATCAGTTGGATTAATTGTTGGTCAGATGTTAGGGTTAATGATGATCAACAACAGATGCAAATTAGAAAGTTTAATGTACATAAAATTATGAAAGGCAATTGCTTTATTAAGCTTGTGATTTTGAATCTTGTAATACGTCAAAAGAAGATATTCTTAAATGTTTGAAAACCAATCACATACCAAAGCCATTTAAAAACTATATAATAAATCATCTGGCTGTACATATAACAATTATCACAGCAATATTACAGTTTTTCTCAGTGGCTTCGGTGCATTTCTCAGATCACAACTAAAACTGTTCAACCTCCACATCATAAGAGCAGTTTCTCATTCTTATGAACAAATTACAAATGCTTTGTTACGTTCATGCAGTTGATCATGTACAGTTGTCTGCTGTTTCCTACATTATTAATTGCTTATGTCATGTTGATCAAAATATATTATACTGGTTCTCTGTTGAGTAGTCTTTCCAAAAACAAAACATCTAGACATTAGTTCCACAAGTCATTAAATGCAAATTGGTTGAACTAGTTGTCATACAATGTCAAGCATATTTTCAAGCATATTTCTTTTAGACTTTTTTTGTAAATGTGTCCTGAATTGATGAATTGAGGAGGTGAATATTGAATTTCAGTAATGAAGGGGAATGTAAAGCATTAGATCAACCAGTTCTCTGTATAGCTCTAAAATCTTATAAAGCTTCACTTGGAAAGAATATACAGACAGAGTAAAACACAGTGTTACAAATTCTGACAATGAAAAATGTGGCACTGAATCTGAAATTACGATGTTTGATATTCTGATAACCATATAGGACAGGACAAAAAAATCTGATATGTCAAAATAGATCCGTGTATTATCCTGCCATGAAATTTTACTGTTATCTTGAAATTTATCTTGACAACACTAGTCTGAAGCATCATGCCAATTCATTATGGCGACAAACAAGGGGATCCAATAAAACAACAGGACTACAAAATGACTACAAACCTAGAAACAGGAAACTACAAATACAACATAAATGTCAAAACAAACAGGGAACATCTAACACACACCCAATGAAATACATAATGTTTTGTACTTTATATAACAACTGCATTTTCCCCTTATTTCTCACATATAATATCCTAATGATGACATCTCAGTTTCTGTACGAGTTCACAGAGCTTTGGGTTAAACTAACCAGATGAACTCACCACTCACATCCACTCACATGACGAGTGTGTGTGTGTGTGTGTGTGTGTGATGATATTTGACTAAAGGCAGAATTAACTGAGATTCGACCATCACATGATACACAGAGAAGAACGAACGGCTTCACAAACACAGTAAAACCTCAAATCAGATGCTCCTCGTGAGGAAAAGAGCTCTCGTCAAAACTAACATTACAAACCCGTGTGACTTTCTTTCCACTGTCGAACAGAAAAGAATTTCTGAATAATATAAAAGCATCAGAAAGGTCTCATGAAAGTGGACCTTAAACTATTCCTTAATTCCCTAATATTCGATGTGGAAATCAAGGTTTGCATGAGTTTAAGACTAAGTCTTTAAGACTTGAGTTTGTTTAAGACTACAGGATAAACAATAGAAGCCTGCAGAAATACAAGTGTGTGTGTGTGTGTGTGTGAGTGAGTGTGTGTGTGTGTGTGTGTGAGTAAGTGTGTGTGTGTGTGTGTGTGTGTGTGTGTTGGATTAGCTTCCTCACATGACTTTTAAACGTGGAAACACTGCAGGGCTCAAATCCCAAGAATGAATCAGGAGAAAGATTTTATAACATTACACAAACACTCCATCCAAAAAAATAACAATTTACCTTTACTCACTTACAAAAAAACATATATAAGTACTAAAGTGAGCAGATGTCGTGGCCTTCAGTAACTCTAACTCTCTCAGGAAAGCTTCTGGCTCTCAGAGCGAATGAAACGCCACTAACCACAGCTGAATGAAAGTATAAGAACCGACGGCCTGCGCGAGTCTCTGTAATGATGTGTATTATTATAGTGCACTGCGTCTGTTCTCTGATTGGTCCACTGAATCCTCACAGATGGCGAATGATCTGAAGCAGCAGCTTCAAAAACATTTTCTAAGAACATTTTACAAATGTTTCATTAAGTTATGAAAATGTTATTTCTGAATTTTGAAATTTTTCTGAATTTCTGAAACTGGTTCTGTCCAGCTCAAAGTCTCCTGTGCCCCTACTGGTTCTGCCCAGCTCAAAGTCTCCTGTGCCCCCTCTGGTTCTGTCCAGCTCAAAGTCTCCTGTGCCCCCTCTGGTTCTGTCCAGCTCAAAGTCTCCTGTGCCCCCTCTGGTTCTGTCCAGCTCAAAGTCTCCTGTGCCCCCTCTGGTTCTGTCCAGCTCAAAGTCTCCTGTGCCCCTACTGGTTCTGCCCAGCTCAAAGTCTCCTGTGCCCCCTCTGGTTCTGCCCAGCTCAAAGTCTCCTGTGCCCCCTCTGGTTCTGCCCAGCTCAAAGTCTCCTGTGCCCCCTCTGGTTCTGTCCAGCTCAAAGTCTCCTGTGCCCCCTCTGGTTCTGCCCAGCTTAAAGTCTCCTGTGCCCCCGCTGGTTCTGCCCAGCTCAAAGTCTCCTTTGCCCCCTCTGGTTCTGCCCAGCTCAAAGTCTCCTGTGCCCCCTCTGGTTCTGCCCAGCTCAAAGTCTCCTGTGCCCCCTCTGGTTCAGCCCAGCTCAAAGTCTCCTGTGCCCCCTCTGGTTCTGTCCAGCTCAAAGTCTCCTGTGTCCCCGCTGGTCCTGTCCAGCTCAAAGTCTCCTGTGTCCCCACTGGTTCTGTCCAGCTCAAAGTCTCCTGTGTCCCCACTGGTCCTGTCCAGCTCAAAGTCTCCTGTGTCCCCACTGGTTCTGTCCAGTTCAAAGTCTCCTGTGTCCCCACTGGTTCCGTCCAGCTTGAAGTCTCCTGTGTCCCCGCTGGTTCCGTCCAGCTCAAAGTCTCCTGTGTCCCCACTGGTCCTGTCCAGCTCAAAGTCTCCTGTGCCCTCGCTGGTCCTGCCCAGCTCAAAGTCTCCTGTGCCCCCTCTGGTTCTGCCCAGCTCAAAGTCTCCTGTGCCCCCTCTGGTTCTGCCCAGCTCAAAGTCTCCTGTGCCCCCTCTGGTTCTGCCCAGCTCAAAGTCTCCTGTGCCCCCGCTGGTCCTGTCCAGCTTGAAGTCTCCTGTGTCCCCGCTGGTTCTGTCCAGCTCAACGACTCCTGTGTCCCCGCTGGTTCTGTCCAGCCCGACGACTCCTGTGTCCCCACTGGTTCCGTCCAGCTCAAAGTCTCCTGTGTCCCCACTGGTTCTGTCCAGCTCAAAGTCTCCTGTGCCCCCTCTGGTTCTGTCCAGCTCAAAGTCTCCTGTGCCCCCTCTGGTTCTGTCCAGCTCAAAGTCTCCTGTGCCCCCTCTGGTTCTGTCCAGCTCAAAGTCTCCTGTGCCCCCTCTGGTTCTGCCCAGCTCAAAGTCTCCTGTGTCTCCAGAGCTCCCACCCATCCTCACTCTCCTGCCTCCTTTTGCAGAATCAGCCAGTTCCTCTGCTCCACCTCTGCTGGTTCCCTTCAGCCCCTCAGCTTCTCCTCTGACACCACTCTACGGTGTGGAATTGCCTCTGGTCTTCCAGTTTCCAGCTCTGGCTAGTTCGCCTCCTGCTGTCAATCATGTCACTCCCCGTCAATCTGTTGGCTACACCTTGGCTCCTCCCTCCCATAGCTCCACTAGGCTCCCTCATCCCTTCAGCTCAACCTTGACCAGACGTCACCCTGCCTGAGCCATGGACTTGCGTGCCTCCAGCTACGCTTCGTCCGTCCACCCCTTCAACTCTGTTGGGCTCTGCCTTCCCTCCGGCTCCACCTTGCTCCTCAGTCCCACCAGCTCCACATCAGTCCTCTGGCACCCTGGCTCCACCTCGGATGCCTGTCGTTGCGACTCTGCCATGACTGCTGGTGTCGCCGGTCTCACTGGCTCTTCGTCTGCACCCAGGGCTCCTTCCATTGGCCTTGTCTCTGTCAGTCGTCCCCCTGGAGTCGACAGCCAAGTCTTCATCATGGCTCCTCCCTCCCTCGACTCCGCCGTGGACCATCGCCCTGGCTGCGCTATTGGTCCCTGCCTGGCTCCTCTTGCTCCTCCCTGTTTTCCCACCATCTTCACCGCTCTGGTTTCTCCCACCACCGCCTGAGTCCTATATTTTCTTATTAATTGCACTCCGGAGGGAGGAGTTATGTCACGTTTAGGTCTCGTTTTTTGTTGTTGTTGTTTTTTTCTCATTGTTTCCGGTTCTCTTTGTTCTGTTTTCCCGGTCAACATCAGTTACTATGGATTTTGATTAGTTATTTACACCTGTTCTGTTTTTCCCTTGATTACTCCCTCTGTTTATAAGCCCTTAGTTTCCTTTGTTCAGTGTTTTCTTTATGTTGTTGTTTTAGAGTGGATTTCCTGAGTGATCTTTAAGTTTAATAAATACTATTTATTTGAATCTCCTTGTGTCTTGTGCTTTATTACAGTCACACAGAACTGTTACACATAGATATATAACATGTAGAAACAGTATAAAATGTGTCAGTATATTTCACTTAAACATAGACAATGTGAACCAATACCATAATTGTAAGACAAACCAATTACAACAGGCACAGTTTTTCTATATCAGACAGAAAAACATCAACTCCGTCTACACTTCACTTTTCACCAGTGACCATCTGTGCATTTTAATTTGGCCTTCAGTGTGATTCCTGATTCATAATGAATTGGACACTCTATGGATATCACACATAATACAGTGTCTTGCGTTACAGTCATCTAAGTACTGAAGACTATTAAAGACAACCCGACACAAAACCACCAACAAAAACATGCCATGATGTTGAATGATATGCAGCATAGCGCAAAAAGAATGCAATTTTAAGGCACCATGAAATCAAAATGGACAAATTTTGTTTTGTTTTTTTAATGGAAAATTGCAGTGTTTATTCTAAATGATGTATCGGTGCACATCATTATATTTTCAAATTCATGTTCCTCGTAATCTTGAATCAGAATAACTTCCCCTCCCTCTTGCAGCGACATCTCTTCTCTGATGATGAGGGCGGGGCAACCTGTCACTCACATGAGATCCACCAATAGCAAACCACAACCATCCTGTTTGATAGGTATAGCCAATATGGAAAAAAAAAAGAAAGAAAGAAAAAAAATCAGAAAATACATTATTTTGAATACTTGCCAGCCAAAGCCCCTCAGATATGGCAACACATTAAAGATGAAGACTGACTCTGATATGTATCTGATTCGTGTATGTTTTCATAAATATCTGAAAGTGTTGGCTTGTAGGCTATATCTCTAAAACCGTACGAACTAAAAGAACCTCTTCCGTTCTCTGATATGAATGAAGTTTATAGGCTATAGCCTGAGGACAGGTGGATTGAATGGTTGTTCAGGAGTGATGATGTCATGGGTTAATCTAAAATAAAGAGAAAAGTACATCTGTGTTAAGAACACTTTCAGATGAAGATCAAATTATGATACTTGCTGAACTAAAGGCAGGTAAAGTTTGTTTTGTGTCTTAGTGAAGAGCAGAGGGTTGAGGGTTCGTGGAATGTGACGCGGTCACGCGGGGATCAGAGATGCCAGAGTCACGCGCGCGCGCTCAGCCAGTATTTAAACTCCTCCAGCATTAATTCCACAAAACGCTTGACCGAGAAGCAGCTAACGCACATTCATCAAAACCTTAACCTGTCACATTTCGAGATTTGACTGAATGTTTTTGGAGATTATGTAGGAACTTTTGCTGCAGTTTTGAACATAATTTGGATATTGTTGATTACGTTTGATTTATTAATTATTTTTGAGAGTACCTGGCTATCTTTTTCGGAGGTTTCTTGGAGACTATTTGGATATTTATTGATTGCTTTTGAGATTGTCCTATTTTGGCCAAGATGTGGCCATTGTGTGGAGGTATGCTCCTGCTCATGCACGCGCTGGTGCTCGTTAGCGCTCAGTTCCCGCGCGTGTGCGTAACGCCGGAGGGCCTCAGGAGCGCGCAGTGCTGCCCGTCCCCGTTCGCTCTGGAGAATGACCCGTGCGGCGCGAGCTCCGGGCGCGGGCAGTGCGTGGACGTGAGTGCGGATGTGCGTGCACACGGGCCTCAGTACCCCTACGACGGGCGCGACGATCGCGAGCGCTGGCCGCTGCGCTTCTTCACGCGCGCATGTCGCTGTAACGGGAACTTCAGTGGCTTCGACTGCGGCCGCTGCAGACACGGACTCACCGGAGACGCGTGCGAGCGGCGCGTGCCCGTGGGTCAGAGAAACTCTTTTTCTATCATGGTAGAAATGTTCAAAAGCCCTGCTGGAAACACCTTTACTGGCTTAACCAGATGGCCTGTCTTGGTCAACCAGATTCACTATGGTAGTTTGCTGACCAACTTAATCAGATGTTCTGGTGAACACCGTGACTAAAACCAGCATTAACCAGCCTTTGATGATGTTGAGTTTGGTCTGATGGTCTTTTCAGCAGGGAACTGCCAATTCTATGTAGATTTAATATAATATAAATTTTTAATTATAAATAGGTGTAAATTATACTTAAAATATTAATATACATTTTGAATTATTATTATTATTATTATTATTATTATTACTATTATTGTTCTCCAGTGCGGAGGAATGTGATGCAGCTCAACGCGGAGGAGAAGCGCGCCTTCGTGAACGCACTGGACCAGGCCAAGCGCGCTCCCCACCCGGACCTCGTGATCGCGACCCGCCGGTACCCCGAGATCTTCGGGCCGGACAACAGCACGGTGCAGTTCGAGAACATCAGCATCTATAACCTGTTCGTGTGGTCTCACTACTACTCGGTCAGTAAGACGTTCCTCGGGCCCGGGCAGGACAGTTTCGGCGGGGTGGACTTCAGTCACGAGGGGCCCGGATTCGTCACGTGGCACCGGTACCATTTACTGCAGCTGGAGCGAGACATGCAGGTCTGTATCAAACTGTAAACTGTATCAAATTTTGATCAAGCTAATATGCTTAAAAATGGATAATATTTAATAGTGCATTACTATGGTCAGTAGAAAAAAATGTAGAATAATGTAACTTAATAGAAACTAATTTTTATATATATATATATATATTACTAATTTTTCAGTGCATAAATTGGATGTTTATAAAAGAGAGATGCTTTTAAAATTTTAGGATGGGGATGATATTTGGGGATCCATGGCATCTAAAATACTGAAAAAGTCCTGATCTAGGGAACTTTATAAAAAGTATTTCTTTACATTCTTTTAACTGAAATCCTGTTTATGTTGGAATTCCCCTTGGATCGGTTGCAAATATGATTTAAGTGTTTATTGTCATAAATAGGATGACATTGATCTAATGATCTGTGTAATGATCATATTTGTACAGGATGATCCGTGAGCTTCACAGCTGAACCGTTATATGTGATTATAACCAGAGTAATGGAAACAAACACACAGATTCACCCTTTATATACAGAAAATGTGATTAAGCGTGTGATGAGGCCTGTTTGACATCTCACACAAAGACTCGTCTGTCTCAGAGCTGAAGAGTTCAGTGTTTTACCGCAGGATAGTTATTTAAGTGTAAGTGAAGGTTGTTCAAATGTCAAATTCTCTCTGTTTTTGAGGACTAGGAGTTGGCCTTGACCTTATCAAATATACAAATCAAGTGTCTGAACGAGATGGCATGAAGCCATCAGGATGTAAATCTGGGGATAATGATTGTGATCTGACGGGTTTCCCTCAGGACATGTTGGGAGATCCGAGCTTCGCGCTGCCGTACTGGAACTTCGCCATCGGCGGCAGCGTGTGTGACGTCTGCACAGATGATCTGATGGGCGCGCGCAGCACCTTCGACACCAACGCCATCAGCTCCAACTCCATCTTCTCGCGCTGGAGGGTCGTGTGTGAGAGCGTGGAGGAGTACGACACACTGGGGACCATCTGCAACAGTGAGATCCAATCACCACTGCTGTCTCTTTAAGGCCCGTTCACACCAAGAACGATAACTATATTAGCGTCCACACCAGCACACGATATCGCTCTGTTTTTTATAACCTGCAGTTTTGTCGTCTGTCGCTTTAAATGCTCAAGCTCTTTCTGATGGATTCTGATTGGCTGTTGTTTTTTATCGTTCATCAGCTGGAAAAAAAATAGCTCTGAAAGTCATTCTAACAATATTGTTGTAGTTGCTGTGGACTCTGCTATTCATTTGTATTTAGAATGATTTTTAGAACGATATCTTTATCGCAGTAGTTATGGCCCATGGTGTGAACAGGCCTTTAAAGCTTTTACTGTAGGATTCTTTAGGGTATATTTTCATTTTCATTTTAAATTTTTTGTTTATTTTACTATTTCTTGACATTCCCCACACAATGAGACCTTCACATAGCAGACAATGGAAGATTAATGATAATAACAATAATTGTGGCAACATTTGAAACATTTAAACCTGTTATTAATCAGTATTTTTCTCTGTTTTCCAGCAAAATAAACACCCTTAAGGCGAGACAACACAGTGTTTTTTCTGCACTTTTTAGCTCTATTTGCTTCTATAACGTGTTCTTTCAGACTAGAGGGAAGAAAACATCCAAAACACATATTTAAGTGTTTGTTTTCTTGCACTTTTTCTATTTGCGTCTGTAGATTTCAATTACAGTACATTTCTTTAAAGGCCGTTTTCTCAAAATGAGTTTTTATCTCCACTTCAGCTGAACTTACATACTCCAAAACTTACAGTTTTATTCTTGTCTATATTCTGGAGGATTTTACTGAGGGGTTTGTTGATATATCATTCAGCCTGATTTATATAACACTTTACTCCTAAAAACATGGTGAAAATGTATTTCTCCGTCTGTTGACAGTATTTTCTGATTTATGGAGTGATAAAAAGAGAAATCCAAAATCCCCTCTATAAAAAACTTTAACTCTAATATGTCAACAAAATCAAACATGAATTTTGAACCTGGCTTTATCCAGTGTTCAGATTTATTTTCTGGAAATATATTCAAATTAGTGCATATTTAATCAGATAATGTAATTGCATATTTAAACAACATTTCACTTGTAACACAAAACAGTTGTGTTAATGTACTGTGACTGAAGTCTGTATTAGGTAAAATGTTACTATATTCAAAAATGCAAGAAAGATTACAAATTCTGCACAATACGACCAGCAACATTCATTTCATATTTACTTTATTCATAAACCTCACTATATTGAGTGAATTTTAAGGATACATTAGTATTTTTAAGGACACTGATTAGAACACTGATTTATTTATTAATTTGTTATTATTATTATTATTATTAGTAGTAGTATTATTGCCATTATTATTATTGCCATTATTGCTATTATTATTATGTTTATTATCATTATTCATATTATTATCGTTATTATTTTTATTGCTATTATTTTATACTAAGTAATATTGATATAATCATTATTATTAATATTATAATTATTATTACTATCGTTGTTGCCATTATTGTTTATTTTACTTGTTTATTAATATTACATAATTATTTTTATTTCTATTATTTTTAATAAGTAAAATTGATATGATCATTATTATCATTAATATTATCAATATTATTATTTTTATTATTATTATTGTTATTAATATGATCATCATTATTATCATCATTGTTATTAATATGGTTGTTATTGTTGGGTGAGGTTCGGAGAGCAGTCCCATCCGCAGGAACCCTGCCGGTAATGTTGCGCGTCCGATGGTGCAGCGGCTGCCAGAGGCGCAGGACGTGGCGGCGTGTCTGGAGATCAACGCGTTCGACACGCCGCCCTTCTACTCCACCTCATCTGAGAGCTTCAGGAACAGCGTTGAGGGTGAGACGTGGCTTCAGCTTCAGCGTCAGTGTTTGTGTGTGCCGTGTGTTCAGGTGTGGTGTTGTTTTGTCAGGTTACAGCGCCCCTCAGGGGAACTACGACCCCGCGGTGCGCAGTCTGCATAACCTGGCTCATCTGTTTCTGAACGGGACGGGTGGACAGACACATCTCTCCCCCAACGACCCCATATTCGTGCTGCTGCACACCTTCACTGACGCCATCTTTGACGAATGGCTGCGCAGACACAGCCCAGGTGAACCCGCCTCCATCACTGTCAGTCGTGATCATGAAGGCTTTGGCTGGATGTTAATGTGTGTGTGTGTGTGTGTGTGTCCAGAAGCTTCCATCTATCCGCTGGAAAACACCCCCATCGGCCACAACAGAGAGTTTAACATGGTGCCCTTCTGGCCGCCGGTGACCAATGCAGAGATGTTCGTCACAGCCTCTGAAAACCTGGGATACTCCTATGAGGTCGAGTGGCCAGGTCAGCTTCATTATTATTATTATTATAATTATATTCTCTGAGTCTGGTAACCTGAATAGTAAATAAAGGACTTTGTGAACATTTGAGTGTTACTGAACAGCCTGCATGTGTTCATGTGTCTCATATTTCCAGCTCGTCCTCTCACACTGACCCAGATCATCACCGTCGCCGTGGTCGCCGCCCTCATCGTCGTGGCCGTTATTTTCGCCGCCACCACGTGTGTCGTCCGGTCGCGCTCCTACAGGACGGAGGGTCATCGGCCATTGCTCGGAGACCAGTATCAGCGCTACGACAGCAATGACAAAACACAGTCTGTAGTATAAACACTTATAACATGATCTCAAACTCTTCTGACAGGTACAATCCTTTACTATGACTGTAACAGTAATTAAAAGGTGTTTTTTTTAATACCACACAGAAACATCCCCTAATATCACTGAAATAATGAGGACAGCTTCCATTAAAGCTATTTGCAAAATATCTTTGGACTTTATTTAATAGTTTAATTGTGAATAATTTAAAGTCTTATATTAAAAAGACTGAAAGAAACCACTAACAAACTGTTTCAAGTGTAACGAGTCTGTATGGTGTTTCCTCATGTCACCGCCAGATGGCGCTGCTGTTTCACTGCTGTTCACCAGGTGAAAATGTTCACAGCATTCACATTCAACCGAGCGACTTTTGCAAAACATAACTGGCAAAAACATCTGCAAAACAGTACTTTATTTAAAGGTTGTCGATTAGAATATTTCAGCTTAATCTGCAGCATCATCATAAGTAATGATAAGCAGTTAAAAGCAATGCGGTGGTTTGGTCTTTCCTCTATTCACCGCTAGATGGCGCTGGTGTTTCAGGTGATTATATTAGTCTGTACTGAAATATTCCTGTGAAAATACAACCAGCCTGAGCTCACATTACAGCGTTTACTCCCATTAAAGAGCTATAACGTAGTTTGCACCCATTTTATGTTGTATTTAGAGAAACGTGTCTAAATAATGAGTAAAGAGCGTGTTGCGCATGCGCCAGTTGATGACGAGCCAGAGGGCGGGTGTCACCTGTTGTGTGTGCGCGCGCACCGTCCGTCAGTCAGACACTCGATTCAGATCAGATCTGACTGAGGAGCCTCTGCACACGGAAACTCATTCTGCACAGCGGAGCTCATTACCGGAATAATCGTGTTTCTGACATCTAGAGGGTCTGAGAGCTGGTTTCCGTGTGTTTGACGTCATGGTCCGGTAGGATCGATCACCTGCGGCTCTGAATTATTGATGATGAAGATGGAGGAGCTGCCGGACTTCAGAGACGTGGAGAACAAACTGGGCCGTAAAGTTCCGGAGAGTCTGATTCGCTCGTTCACGGGAGAAGCTGCGATCAGATGCTCAGAATCACACGCGCGCACGGATGATCTGAACACACTCAACAACAAGATCCGATTCCTCCGGCAGCAGATGGTGAGTTGCTCAACGGAAAGAGTCGGATCTTTAGAGTCGCTGTTTTGTTCTGTTTAAACTACATATCGTCATCAGCAGCCATTTATAATGCATTTATAACGGTTTGTAAGTAGAATGTACATCTGTATGTATAATGAAATGTTCAGAGAATCATATTTCTACTTTTTCTGAATGATTCACCTCACAGACATATGGATTTATACTCATATGAACGTGTTTAACGGAACTTCTCCAGAAGTTAACTGAACACGACGAAAATTGGGTTGTATTTACTTAATTTTAGGTTTTGGTTTAATGTGTAATACTGACTCGTGTCAGTCATTCACACTCGACTGAAGATCCGATCTCGGTCACGTGGGCTGCGCTGTTTCTCACGCCTCGTCCCGCACGTTTCGGACGCTTTTCAGTGTCTCTGGTGATCTGATGTGTTGATGAGGGACACGCAGGGAATGAGGACTGGTTTGTGAAGGGTTAGCGGGTCAGTTCAGTGTGATTAACAGCTCGAACAGATGGTCTGATCCGCCCGCCTGCTGCTCGCCTGTCTGACGAGTGATTCACTCCTGCACGAACACACTAGACTCAACAAAACCAGTCAGTTTTCCACAAAACAGATTAAGTGGCACTTGTACGTTTTCTGAAGGGTTTTTCTGGTGCTGTAGGTGATCAGAAAGTAGCAGAAACACATAATGTGAGAAGTCATTCGCATCTGGAAAAATGTGCCCTTAAAAACCCTTAAGAAGTGCGCTTTAGTATCTTAGATTAGTAATATGTACCCTCAAGGTACTACTATGAACTTTTATTGGCAATGTTCCTCGAAAAAGGTTCAGGTTTTGCACACTTGTTTTCTGAGAGTTCACTATCAGCACTAGTACTAGTGAGAATTGATTGTGTTTTTAAGGGTTTGTTTAATCTATCAGATCATCTCATGTCAGAGTCTGATGTGATTTTAGTGTTGTTAAAGGCACAATATGTAAGATTTTTGCATTAAAATATCCAAACACCACTAGCACAGTGCTATATTTTGTTCAGTTGTATACTTAAATTATCCCGTATGTTTCACAGTTTTAATTCATCAGATAAAGTGACCTGTATGTAGTAATTCAGCACTTGCGGCAGTTTCATAGAAATGAGATAAAATCTGAATTTAAGTGCTGTAACTGTAACAAAGTTCAAGATCAGGGAAGGAGGAGGTAAACATTAAACATAACTTTAATTGTAATAGACAAACAACATAACGAAAGAAGCGGCATATAAGCATAATTAACACATCCAGGTAAAATGTCCCGGGCCTGATCCTCTCTCGCCCCTTCACTGCCGTCGTTCCTTATATCCTTCCGGAGCTCCTCTGTCGGATTCGAGGCCGGTGTGTCGCTCCTCTCCCGCGGCTCTCGGCCCCGCCCTGCTTCATACCGCAGTAACAATAACTTTAATACATGTGCTCATGATTTCTGCCCGTCAGATTGTTTTCCATCTGCTGTATAAGTAAAGAGGACACCTCCCATGATTCCACACTTATTCACGCATCATCAAGATACGTCTTTGCTATTGTTCTGAATAAGTGATCTCTAGTGGCGAAATACATACTGTGCCTTTAATAAATACTTTATAAATATTTTTAATTGGCTATTTTACTTTTGGTATTTTGTGCTTTTGTCATTTTTATTATATTATTGTAAATTCCCATTTTGCATTCAGCATTTCTCATTTTCATTTAGATGTACTTGTAGTTTCATTTAGTAATACTTGATGTATTGATATAACTAAAACTTAAAATAAAATGAATAAAAACTGCATAAACATTCAAAAAAATTTTAAAAATGACAAAAACACAAAATTAACTAAAATTAAAATGAAACAGATAGGGCTGCACAACGATTAATCGCGATTAATCGTTTGCAAAATAAAAGTCTGTGTTTACATAATATGTGTGTGTTCTGCGTATAATAATTATGTATATATAAATACACACACATGTATACATTTTAGAAATGTATGCATGTATTATATATATATATATATATATATGTGTTTTTTTTTAAATATATACATGTATGTGTGTGTATTTATAAATACATAATTATTATACACAGAACACACACATATATTACGTAAACACAGACTTTTATTTTGCAAACGATTAATCGCGATTAATCGTTGTGCAGCCCTAGAAACAGACAATATACAAACGAAAACTAATGCAAAATATTAATAAAAACTACAGTAGTATATCAATGATAGTAAAATAACACTGGCTAGGTAATATTTTAAATGCAAGTTTTCTGTTTTATAAATTTAAGAAAACTATTTGAAATAGTTGTAGTTTTAGTTAACAATAACGGCACAGACGGGCGGCAGGTTTGATGTGTTCGTGATTTAGTGTGTGAGGTCGTGACCCCTGCAGGCCTGAACGCATTTAAAGAGCCGGACGCCGTGATGAAGGACTGGAGGGACATTTTCAGGTCTACACACACACACACACACACACACACACACACAGGGCCATAAATGGACACACACTCACTCAGAACTGCCTTTCAAGGGTGTGAACTTTTGAACCTGTACGTCTCGCTCGTGCACTACAACAGCAGACTCACAGTGTTCACGTTCACATCAGACACTGAAAGTGTGTCAGTATTGACTCGTGTCAGTCTAAACCACACGCTTCTGTGTTTTTCCACTTCATTTACTGTCATTATTTGGATCAGAGCAGCTGAACGATGAAATAAAGTGACGGTTCATGAATCATTGAACTGTTCCTCTACAGCACAGTTCATCTGTATTTAATACAGTCCGTGACGTGTGTGTGTGTGTGTGTGTGTGAGACTGACAGCTGTTGCCGTGGAGAACAGTGGCAGTATTATGGTCTGTCTGCCCCCGAGCAGTGAATCATTCATGATTGATCAGTCACGCAGGGTTCGTGTTTCCAGCCACGGCTTCAGTCGCTCATGTTCGTGTTTGACAGAAATCTCATGCAAATGAGCTTATTTGTATCTGGTGCTGCACAAACCAGTTTTATTTGCTTTTCTGGAATGATTTGCCTGTATTTATTGTGCCACGACTAATGTCAAACAAACTGAATCAGTCTTCACACGACAGTTGATTCAGTGTGTAGTGTTACTTTGACTCTTTTGACTCTCAAGAGTTTACACTGTTTTTTTACACTTGTCATGACGATATCATGATTATTACTGAGGAATAAGTCTCTGAGGCGTCTGTGTTCATTAGTCTGAGGAGGGATTGTTTCCATTAATGTGCGTTCACTAGTACTTTACCAGCTGTAGCTTTACACGTTAAAAATATAACAGAAATCATAAGCTGAGTTTATCGATCACTGAACTGACGTGTTTCTTGAACGCAGGCTCATCTCCGCTCTATTGACGTTAAGCTGATGCATCAGCTGCTGTCAATCAACGAGGGAATCGAGTCCATTCGCTGGGTGATGGAGGAGCGAGGGGGCGTGGCCAGCCGGGAGGGCAGCTTGACGGGCAGCTTGTACAGCCTATCAGACAGCCAGGACGCGTCCCAGCACGGCAGTTGCAGCGACGGATTGGACGGGATTTCGGTGGGCAGTTACCTGGACACGCTCGGGGAGGACGATCCCGAGAACGACTCTCCGTCCGACCTGACGGACAGCTTCAGCAACAAACCTGTCGCGGAGGAGGAGACGTTCAAGAAAGCTCCTCATCGACCTCGCGTGGAGACCGATGAGTACTACTGCTTTGGATAACGTGAACTTGTGCTTGGATCAAAGACATCTGCTCTTGATCCGAATGTCGTGTGTGCAGTCTTACAAATTGATTTAGGAAATTCTTATTGTTAACCATTTGCGACTGATTCTCGTTCTGTAAGTCATCGAAGTCATCGAGGGAAACTGCCTCAATGAAAGGTTAAACCTTTTAAAACACAGATCCTTGAACCAGATCGCAAACTAAGAGAATCTTTTGAACCGTTTGTCTTAAATGTTTGTTTCCAGAACTGATGTATTGCAGGCGTGAATCAGACACAGCTGCGTTCACACACATTCAGTTCTCAATCCGGTTTGAATGCAGAATCCAAACACAGTTTGGTTTGAAAGAGCGTGACTCCACATTTTTCAGGAATGACCAACAGTTAAAATCAAAAACCTCCCTTCGGAACTATCCGAACTTAATTAGTAGGAATACAGATCTAAGGTTGGTCTCATTTTAAAGAGACTATTTAAGTAAGATTATTGCAGAAGTGGAAGCACTTCAAAAAGTGTTAAAGCAAACGTGCTGAACTAAATTTTTTATTTTAAACAAAAAATATATTTAACTAAATGATTTGGACTCTGAAATTGCTAGAAACTCAAATATGTCTAACCAGGATGTGTCCAAATTTGAAGATATCACAAAAATTGAGGTTCCTGTGAGATTTTATTTAGTCGCTTTACCAAAAATAGCCACCGTTTGTTGAGTTTATCTGTCACAAATTAACATATTTCTGTCACAATATCATTTCTATCACCAAACAGTGGCCAAATATGGAACCTCGAGGGGTCAGACCTTTCCAACGACACGTGTTTTGTCAAGATTAGAAAAAGATTTGATTATAAAACAGTGCAGTAAATTCTGTTAAATGTGAAATTGACTCCGCCCACTAGGGGGAGGAGCCTGATGAAAGATTGAAAAGGAACGCCATTCCAGCGCGGGTTCAGTTAGACTTTTCCCGCAAAATTGGGCTACTTCTACACCGTTGCCACGGGTTGTTTTTCATGTCCGCGGGTTGAAGCGACCCCATGATATTTAGCCCCTGGAGGAATTTTTCCAGGGGAACCATTCCCAAAACGTGGATTTTAACCCCCGGAACGCGATTTTTACTGGGGGACCCCCCCGAAATGCGATTGGGCTAGTTTTGAGTAGCAAATGGGCGGGTTTTGTTGTGAAAACCTGGCAACCCTCGCTAGACTCAACTTTACCAAGACAAACACATTTTTTTTTTTTCCTGTGGATTAACGTTTGGATTCACCATGATTTGATCATAAGACTAGTGCGCTAACAGTCATTTCATGTGGACTTTAAGATGTAATACACGTTATTGATGACAACAGTTGCTCAGTAAGGGTGAAGAACTATTGAACTTTAAGTTTTACTGATGTTGTCGTGTTTTACGGTTAATAACAGCGGACAGGAGCGACTGAATACTGTCGACACACACAATCACTGACTTGAAACATGATGATTTTACTTTTTACTTCTGAAACAGCAACATGTATTAATTACAATTACACTACAATTAATTAACGTCTCATTATTTGATCAAATTACGATCACCTAATGCCCCTTAAATCACCTCAGTACTTCATTTAAAACATATTAAAGTTAAGAAAAACTCAAACTAACTGTCTGTTTAAAATATTACTACAGTATACTGAAAAAAATCACCTTTCGTAAAGTTTTATATCCAAGTCAGTGGTTTTCCAGCAGAATCGGGGTTCTTTTACACTGTTGCCGCGGGTTGTTTTTACCAGAGAACCCCAGAACGCGATTGGGCGGGTTTTGTTTTCAGATCGATCATTGAAATGTCATGAAGCTGAAATCAGTTTAAAAGCATCCTGTAGTCTCAGTTTGAATGATGGTTTTGAGTCAGGTAAAACTCAAATATTGTGAGACATTTTGTGAGGGAATGAGGGAGCACATGGTTATTAAACGCTGGAGCTCACACGCTAATGCTAACGCTGTAAACTGACGCGTTTGAGCCTCTCTCTGCTGCGCGAATGTGTGAATGAACATGTTTACAGTCGTTCGTGATGTTTCGCGTTAAAGTGCGATTTGTGAGCTGCTTCGCTCTTTAACGACTGACTCTTCACTGCAATAATGAGATTGATCTTACTTGAATCTGACATTTTCAGATGAATTTAATATGTTTATTTGAACAGTTTTGATACTGTAATGTCACAGCTGTTATTTCTGTTTGTTTGTGACAGTCGTTGTTTGTGCTGCTATTTACTTTTTTGTGCTTGTTTGATTAATTGGTTTTAATTTATTTTGTTCATTCATGTTTTTCAGGAAATATCATAATGCATTGACTTACTTCTTTTGTCTCTTTATGCAAATAATAATAAAAAAAGAATATTTTAATGAAATGTTTTAATGTGAAATAAAACCACAAGATCCTTTAACTCTTTCCCTGCCTGTGTTTTTTTTTTTATTTATTATTATTATTTTTTTTTAGAAAGTTGCCAGCCAACTTTAAGTTGCACCTGCAACACTATTAATTCCAAAATAAAATCAATAATCAATAAATTTAAACAATAAAATGAATAAACTTAGCGGGACAAAAAGTTATTCAACTCTCTGCTAGCTACATGAAACTGTCATCATTACGACGTTGACAATAGTCAATTATATAAATTATTAAACAGAAATATTACGAAGTAACGCCAACACATTCAAAAAGTCAGAATCTCATAATACACCATAAAAAATTATTTTTCAAAGTTGTAAATAAAAAAATTGAGTATGTTTTACAAGAAAGTACTATTTCAGTTTTTCTACTTCAAAATTTCATGTTTAATTCAGTGTTACTTGCTGTTTATTTGTAATGGTTGTGAATTTTACTAGCAATTTCCGAGTGAAAATTGTTTACTTCGAATTTTTTTTTCAGTGTAATTCCGACATTAAACGTGCTTGTTGTTGGCCCCGCCCCCAGCTTCTGATTGGTCTGCTGCTTTGAAACTGATGTTAATAAGCTGCGCTGCATGTCAGAAACATCTTTTAAAGTGCCCCTAAATTCTTCCTTTTTCAGATATTCCCTTTTTATACAGTGTGTAATAAAGCTGTTTGTGAATGTAAAAGCTCAAAGTGCAGATAAATGTTTTCTGCTGCCAAAGCAAATCCACTTTGATGAGATTGATACGGTAAAACCGACGCCATCGTTACTGTTCGTATCACTGTGAATCAAGAGCTGAGATTCAGATATGATAATGAGCGTTTGGTTTCTGACCAATCACACAGCTCTGACCAATCAGAGCAGAGCAGCTCTCAGAGGGGCGGGGTTTAGAGAGACCGACTCTTTGATCGAAGCGTTTCAGACACTGAGAGAAAAGAGCTGATGCTGCAGTGGATATTATGAGAAAATTAAAGTGTTTTTGACCTTGAATGCATGTAAAAAGCATCAAGATTTACAGCGGAGATGTCCAAAAATATAACTTTAAAAAAATAATTTGGCATATTTAAGTAATCCCAACTAAAACTAATGGAGAAAAGTGAAATATTGCAGACCTTAAAAATGAACAGGTTTATCAACATTATCATGGAGAAAATGTTTCTTGTGTTTCACTGACGGATGTGAAGTGATTGGAAGCAGCTGCTGCATTTCATCTGTCTCACACACACACACACACACACAGCTGTTCACAGTCTCTCATTGATTCACTGGACAAAGAGTCGATTTCACTGAATGCTACAGATTCATAGTCTGAATGAACATTTGCCCACGCCAGCAGACTTAAAGACGCATGCTGTGCTCATTGTACGCGTTTCATCAGACACCGTAGACTATGATAATTCATTTACACAATATAGAGGCTTGTGTATGAAACTCTGTAATCTTCATTAACCGAATGAGAAATCAGTTGTGCAGCCTGACTCTCTTACAACACACTTCATGTTGAAACGTGCCGAACATCCTGAAGAACTGCAGTGACATCAGTGTCAGACTCTCTAATGATCAGCTGCTGTCAGACGAGTTTTAATGCTCGAGGATCGGATGCAGCTGGAAACGGGTTGGTTGAGTTTCTTCAGACGACGCTGGTCATGTGCAGACAGGACATTAAACCAGTTCCTCTGCTTACATTCGCCTAACTAGAGCAGGAGGTCAAGGCCCGACTGGAGAGCTGGGCTCATCGTTCTTCTGCAGGCAACGGCACATAAAGAGCTGCATTCATACGGTATGAATGAGTGAACGGATCGAGTCGAGTCTGATCACGCAGAGACACGTTCGTTTCACACAAAGCCTGTCCGACCTCAGGCCTTCAACAAACAACAAATATCAGATATCAGGGAATGTTCTCTGAACCGCTCTGTCAGGTTTTCATCATTCCTGAGAAGTCACAATATAACTGAATTCATTGTTCATCATTATCATGTGGAAAATGAGCATGTTATCACAGGTTCTGCTAAATGAATGAAGATTTATTAGATGTGTACAGATATTTCTGTAGCTGCTGCTCTTCAGTTTCACTATAATTACACATGTGATTAAAACTGGACAGAAACAGCCTGCAGTTCATTCCAGCTGTGACACACGAACGACTGGATATTTATAGCCAACAAAATAAACAGCGTCAGATTCAGTCGTCTGTCTGTCTGCAGATACACGCCATTTAATTCTGCTGGAAGGGTTTATGCTCTCGGTGTTTGAAGTTTTGTTACAGATTACAGAGTTCGGAAGAGTTTGGGCTTTTTTATCTTCTGTTTTCTCACTAAAGAAAAACGTATTTCTCTCGTCAGAGAGAAAGAGAGAGGAATAATTTTAAAATTATTATAGTCAGATTCAAACAGCACTTCATTATTAAGGGTTCAAGTGTGTAGCGCTGAAACTCTATTGTACTTGTTAAATTTTCCAAGGATCAACATTCTCCCCTAAAAGTGATTAGGCAGACCAAACCGTATGTCGTAGAGACTTGAAACTTTGAGGGCTGGTAGTACTCACACCGTCTACAACGTCACCAAAGCTCGCCCCGATCGGCCTGACGGGGGCGCTACAGCAGTCAAAAGTACGTAATCGCTTATAACTCCTAAACCGTTAGGCGAAGACTCAAGTGTCTTATGTCGTCGTTCTAGCTCATTTTTCGGGGATTTTTTGAAAAACCTACTTTTGCAAACTAGTCCTAGCTTTCTGACCCGATCGGAACCAAACCAGTGCAGCGAGATTCTCTGGAGTCTGATTGTCAATAATTATCAAACAAAAAAAAAAAGGTCTCTAAGGGCCGCCAAAACTTCTGAAGTTGGTGGAGCCACTTTTACTAAGATGGCTGTAACTCGTGAAAGGAATGAGATATTTTCAAACTCAGCACACCTATGTAAGAGCTCATTCTGTGGTCACGTGAAAAAGGATGTGGCGACTGGCCACTTGGTGGCGCTATAACATATATAAAAAGAGCTATAACTATGCTACTATTTGTCTGATTGACTTGAAAATTGGCATGCAGTGTCTAGGTCCAAGGAGCCATGACTGTCTATGAGGACATTGGTGTCTCTCAAAAAACATGGCCACCATCAGCCAATGAAATTTTAGCACCTATTAGACAAGGTTAACAGAGGCCGATTGGAAGGAAACTCGGTAGGTATGTTCGACTCATGGTCCTAGAGGTTTAAGAATTTTGAAAGAAATCGGCCACTAGATGGCGTTAACGAGTTTTACGTCTCTGTAATCACGTGGTGTTTCACACATCCACACAATGAATGTAGTGAATGTAAAAGCTCTGCAAAGGTCAAAGTGCAGATAAATGGAGTTTTTGTCTCCTAAAAGAAATAATCGATTCTGAACAGAAATGAGTTGTCAGTAATTCAGTCTCACTTCCAGCTGAAACTATGTAGGTTTGTAACTAATTTGCATAATGCCATCCTATGGTGTTCATTGGCTGAACAGCGTCTCTTTGCCCCGCCCTCAATCACTGTAGTTGTATCTGAGACTGGAAGAGTTTGGTTTGTGTTGTTCATGTCGAGAAGACGCTGTTTTCTGCTGCCAAAGTAAATCCACTTTGATGAGATTGATACGGTAAAATACAATATTCATATCATTTGATAGATCTCCTCATGCTGAACAACTTTGCCTCAAGAACCTCTGCTGTCAATCAAATCGTAAATTAAATATTAAAAAAACCTACTTTTGCTAACTAGTACTAGTTTCCCCACCCAATCGTAACCAGAAAAGTCCTTGAAATGCTTGAACCCTGATAACTGCTGCTCGCAGCTATATTTATTATTATTATTAATATTATTATTATCATGTGTTCATACACTCTTAAAAATAAAGGTTCTTTATTGGCATTGATGGTATCATAAAGAACCTTTAATTAAATCTTTCCATTGCACAAAAGGTTATGTATTGTGGAAATTAATTAGATTATTAAAATGTTCTTCACACTAAGAAAAAAAAGGTTATTTTCAGAACGGATCACTGAAAGCTTCTTTAGGGAATAAAAATTTATCTTTTATAGCAAAACCTCCCTTCTGGGCCCTTTATTTTTAAGAGTCTTTGCAGACGTCTCTGTGTTTTTTCAGCATCTCACGCCATGAGCACCACATTTTAAAGACAGCATGACAACTTGAAAACAGCTTCTTTTGTAAAAGTTACTTCAGCTGTAAACTCTAGCTGTTTAAAAGAGTCAAACAGAGAGCGGAAGAAGAAAACTGTTGGTGTTTGAGCGAGTTTTTCACCGCTCTGATCTTTATGTGTTTGTTTTGCGGTTTATTTCAATAGTCCTGCAGCGTGACGCTAATTTGCAATCAAAATGCTCTGGTGTTTTTAAGCTTTGCTCTAAATTTCCATGGGAAATCAAGCAGCTGTGGGAATGTTATTTTGTGTGCATATGAAAGCACATGATTATGATGATGAAATACTCATTATACTTTGCATCACATGCCACTTTGAAACCACTTTGGAAATCAGATGCTTGCCCTCAGACATCATGAAGCATGTTAACCCTTGCATTAGCTGTAGAATTATGCTGTACATGGATGAGAAGGGAAAACAACCTGCTCTCGTATTATACATCCATCATGTTGAACATCCGCTCCAGCACAAACTTATTCAGCTCTGATTTGTTCTGGATTCATTTTGGCTTCTGATATCTTATATCTGATTAAGAATATCTGTGATGATGTTTGACACTCATGGATGTTTCTTCGCTCAGAAGGAAGCTTCTTTGTTTAAACACGTTGAACTGGATCTCAGTATCTGAGCTCTGAATCAGTGACACAGACGCTTTATCAGAGATTCACGTATCTCACATCATAGATCCGCTTTGTTCGACACTTCAAAACTGACATCAAACAGCTTTGAGAGTGAAGAGACAGAGCAGCAGCCGCTCGACAGCAAACACCGGATGAACAGGAACCGTTCAAGGGCTTTCTGAGGAAAAATCAGTTTCTGCTTCATCTCACAGCAGCACAAATGAGTCCTACACAAAAACCATGTCAAAAAATTTAATAGGTAAAGTGAGATAAAGTGTACTTCTTTTCCACTGACGTGAATTAAAGTAGCAGAGCGCTTGCCGCTGCTGTCAGAGATCGTTCCTGATGAGAGAATGAGGGAAAACAGCAGCTGAAGATGGAGGACAGTGAAGCTCTGTGTTTCTGAGAGAGACTCACTGTTGCTTTAATCAAGAGAGCCAATGATTGATTAGCTGGACTAAAGTGTGTGTGTGTGTGTGTGTGTGGCAGCAGTTGCTGTGTTAACACACACACACACACACATGTGCTCCTGTAGGAAGAATGCAGTGTTTGTTGTGTCTCATAGCTGGAATTCCAGTCTGTCCCACTGAACGGAGCTGCTCTCAGATCATGACGTGAGCGTCTGAACCACCATAAGAGCATCGCTTCACCCTAATATTCACATTTATGCAGATATATGGGTTTTATTATGGAAATAATATACTTTAAAGGGGTCATGACATAAGAAATCAAATTTTCCTTGATCATTTGACATATAAGACATCTTTGTACCATTAAAACTTCCTGCAAGTTTCATAGTTTAAAACAAAGCATTTATTTAAAGCGGACCTATAACGCCCCTTTCAGAAGATGTAATATAAGTCTCTGGTGTCTCCAGAATGTGTCTGTGAAGTTTCAGCTCAAAATCCCCCACAGATCATTTGCCCTATTTGGGTGTGAGCAAAAACACACCGTTTTTGTGTGTCCCTTTAAATGCAAATGAGCTGCTGCTCCCGGCCCCCTTTCCAGAAGAGGGCGGAGCTTTAACAGCTCGCGCTTCGGTCGCTCAACAACAACAAAGCTGGAGAATCTCACGCAGCCAAAATGAGGATTGTCAGTAACGGTGTTCAGCCTTACATTGTTCAAACCGGAGTCGACACTGATGGAGAGACTCAGGAAGAAGTTACAACTTTTAGACGTTTCTGAACGGTTAGTGGATAAATTTATGTAGTTGCTGTGGAGTTGATTCAACTCATCGACTAGCATGTGCCGTCATGTTAATCTTTTGTGTTGAATTGACCCTAGTTTGTGAAGCAGTCCAGCATAAAATGATGACATGACAACAACACTCTACTACAACAACTCTTCCTCTTCTCTAAAGCAGCCCAACATGGCCCCGCCCCCTTTGTTGTGTGTTCTCGGGGGCGGGGTTTATGTAAATATTGGGGTTTGTGATGTCACTAACCCAGGAAGAAGCTCGTTGTAGTCCCTACCAGCCGTTTGTTGTAGTCCTTTTTTAAAAGAAAATATCTCCCTTTGCATTGAACTTTGAGCGTCGTAACTTTGCAGATGTTGTTTATGATCAAACAGCAACATTACACACTAACTAAAGTTAAAAACGTGAAATCATAATCAACCACCGCTTTAATCAAGCTCCAAAAAAAGCTTGTTTGGATGTTGTGGGATCTGTGACATCACATGGGCAAATACATTTGCATATGACCACCTCCAGAGCAAGACATTGACGAATGGTTATACATCATCACATCATAAGCCCCGCCCACTCGCGTTCAGTCATTTAACGGCTGACATTTGCCAACACTGGATGTGAGCGTCGCATCAATAGCAAACAGAAGTCATTATAATCGCTGACGCTGTCTACACTGATACAGTATACAGATGTGCTTTTAAGTGGACTGAATGTAATGTTTTCTGACACTTATGCATATTAATTGCATGTAAATGACAATGTATTAACAAAACCCTACACCAAACCTACATCACTGCAAACCTGTCAAAATAAGTTTGATATTAATATAACTTTAAACACTGTAGTGATATTTTGGGGTTGAACGTTACAGGTCAGCGCAAAATCTCTAATAACAGTTTTATTATCGGACATATTCAAACTACGTTATTTATAGTCAATATTCGTATAACAGTATTCTTCTCTGCACACATTTAATCACTGTAACTGTTATAAGTGTGAACAAAAAACACAAAGACTGCAAGAGAAACTCACAGATGATGATGTCACTTCCTCAAATATGATGTCACAGAGATCAACAGGCTTGAACAGAAAGTGCAGGACAAAGACAGAAAATATGAAAAGCATTTTAGAACGAAACTACAGAGTGAAAAAATGAGATTCCAGTTTCAGTAAAAGCAACTTTTATATTTTTATATTCTATATAATGCAGTGGTTTAATGTGCTGATATGCAGAATTTTTTTTTTTGAAAATTTTACACAGTTAATCTATCAAATGTGCAAATGATCGGCATATCTTCATAATTTCGTATGTCATATTGTGAAACGGCAGCAGTGTGTCTGTCAGTATGTTGAACACACTCAGTGTGTGTTTAGGTGTGTTTGTTTGAGTGTGTTAATGATTAAAGCCAATCACAGCCCTCTGATCGTATCCGTCGCGTCATCGCTCACCTCTGACCTCACTGGCAGCTGAGACGCTGGACGACCTTTGACCTCTCAGTTCAGGCCAGAGACACAACACACACACAGAGCAAAACTGAGCTTTACAAACATGATCAAATGTGGCATGATGGTTATGATTTCTGTCAGTGTCTGCGGTATTAAATCATCCATCCACTCGCACAGCAAGATGTTCTTCCTCAGTGTTTCTGTCTTATTTTTCAGCACAAATATCTGAACATTCTTAAATCAAGATACATTTACTGAAGAAGAAAAATGACTGAAGATATTAAGTCTTGTTTACTTATAAATGTATCAAAATGAGTTTGTGCTTAAAACAAGAGCAAATATCTGTCGATGATGTCAGAAAATAACCTTGTTTTCCCTTTGAATTAACTTTGTTAAACCGAAATATACTTTGTGCTTAAATCTGCGGTGAACATGTTTCCAGCAGCTTCGTCTCTCATTACGCTCGTGAATTACACGTCTGGACTGCAGTGAAGCTGAACACTCGTCTCAGATCACGAAGGCCGCGGTTCTCCAGTAATTCAGCGTGTTCAGACCCGCGGCCGTCTTCAGTTCGTCTGACAGACGCTTTATTACACTGCTGCTAAACAAACATTAACACATGACAGAAAACAAGCACTGTTAACAAAGGACAAAAAACTTGTGACTGACAAAGTGCATGCTGGGAATCTTTCTTTCATTTCAGAACAGTGACAATTAAAGCCCATTTCATTTAGGAAACAAAATGATTTCTTTATAAAATCGTGCCTATAGTTTCTCCCACAGTATAAATGATCAGTACACACACTACAGTAAAAATCATAGTTAAAACATGGTTACTTAATTTTGTATCTTAATATAGTAGTCAACATTTGAAATGGATCAAAAAAGTTCATCAAAGTAGTCCTAAGAACTAAGTTGTCCTAAGAAGAAGGTTTTAGGGCAACTTTGATGAAAGGTTTTGATCCACTTCAAATGGTTGACTACTGTATATGGTTTTAGTGCAAATGTTATAGTAAAACCATAGTTAATTTATAGTTACTATGATTTTAAAACAAAATTCATAGTTAAACCATTATTACTATAGTAAAACGATGGCTAATTTTATATCTCACTGCAAATGTTGTACTAAAACCAGGTTATTTTGTAGTTACTGTGGTTTTAGCTCAAAAATCAGAGTAAAACCATGGTTACTGTATTAAAAACCATGGTTAATTGAGGCTCCACTCATTCAGACGGTTTAAACAGTAGAGATGTGGAGAAAAGGTGCATCTTTACCTCTAACCGCTAATAACAGGCTTACTGCGCCACCTGCCGTCCGAGCGCGTCATTACTGGACAATCTGCCTCCTAATTCACACACTGTTAGTGCAGGATCGTGATTAACGATAGTACGTTCAACTCGCATGGAAAGTGTTGTATGCGCATTTTGCAAGTATGCATCTGCGCATGCGTTTGGGACTAACGCTGAAGAGTTTGACGCTGCGTCGTGTCATCAATTTAGAAAGAATTTATCGTAATAATTTAGTAAGAATCTAATTAACTTGTAATAAAGTGCTGTATGTAAGGAAGAGCAATTATCCCATGAAACTCGACCGGTTTCATTACACGCTTCTGGTTTGCTAGCTTAGCCAAATTAGCCTGCTTAATATTTATATTGAAAAACATTAAAAAAAAAAAACGTTAGACGAACTAAAACATTTCAGAAAAAGGTTCCATGAATGATGTATAAAAAATGTTTTCGTGCTAACAGTTTGCGAAACCAGATAACTTTGAACTTTGGAAGAACGTTTGCTCATAACTATGAGAGAACCTTGTGAGAACATTCCCTGTTCGCTGGAAAGTGATTGCATGTTTCCCAATGAAGCTTTGAAATCTCAAGGAAATCTTCAAGCCACTGGGATCCTTCAGTGGCCTATTGCATGAAGCTAGTTGAACAAACTCTGAGTTTCAGAGTAGGTTTAGAGTTGACAACGGTAAAAATCGCGTTCCGGGGGGTAAAATCCGCGTTTTTGGCGGGGTTCCCTGGTAAAATTCGCATCCTAGGGGCTAAATATCATGTTATTTGGGGTCGCTTCAACCCGCGGACATTAAAAACAACCCGCGGCAACAGTGTAAAAGTATCCCAATTCCGCGGGAAAACCGCGGACTTGGCAACACTAAACTCAGGTTTAATCCAGAGTTTGCGATTAACTCTGAAGCGCGTGCACCTGAAAGTGTGACACGTGCGGCAAACAGCCAATCACACGGAACATGCAGAGCGTCCGTTTGATTCACTTCTCGCGAGAGAGCCGCGCAATTCACGTCTCTTCCGAAGATTATGAGATCGTTATGAAAAATATCATGAAATTAAATGCATTTACAAGGCAGGAATAAACACTGCTGCAGTGAAAGTTTGGGAAGGCAGCTGAAAGAAAATATCTGACTATATCAATGCATGTGAATCAAACAAATATGCCTAATAATTTATATTAGTTTCACAAAGAGCTCAAATGAATATACATAAGCTTAATTTGTTTAAAAACTTTATATATCGATGCATGTATTATATTTATATCAATTTAAAAGCAAAGTTTAATATTGTCAATTAATATAATTATATGAATATACTATTATATGAATTATACATAATTAACTCATATAATAAATAAGTAGCAGCAAAAGATGAGCAATTTTGTCTCTAAAATGTTTTCACTATAAACTGATTTAATTTGGAGCGAGATACAGGGGGAGTGGCTTTATTGCATCAGATACGTGTCACTTTACTCACAGCTGATTGGTCCAGTTTGGGTTTGCATCTCTAACCCAGAATAAAACCTGCTCCGGAGAGGGTTAAGTTACCATACCAATGAAACCCGCTAAAAACCAATCCACCTTCATAAGCCCGAAAAAACAGAGTTTACTCAAACTAATCTTGAACTTACCTGGGTAGAAACTGAAACCGGCTTTGTGCAACAGGCCACAGGAGTCCAAGATGATTTTGCACAACAGATTCTCTTTGGCTTATTTCACCTGTTCAAGTAATGAGTTTTATGTAATGAACACTTACAAGAATCAAGAGTATGTCCCAATACGTCTTACTCCATACGCACTGTTAGTACGGTCGTGTGTGTGATTGGACACATTCTGAAGACGTATCATAAAACAGGCTTAAAAACATACTGGCACGTCAGAGGTTTGTTAAACTTTATTTACTGAAAATCCAGATGTTATGAACCTGTCTGACTCAAACAGGCCTCGAAGAGTGAAATGATTAACTAGAAAAGACAGTCAATGTAAATCCTCCTGTTATTAGATGCAATGCGAGAAAAAAATGAAATGTGTGTTTAAACACTCTGAAGAATGTGACGTTACAGACATGGAGAGGCAAATCAAAGCAGCACACAGTGAGCTCAGGGTCAAACCAAACCAAAGGAAATAAAATATGTCTTCAACAGGAAAAAAAAACCAAAA
This sequence comes from Mylopharyngodon piceus, assembly GCA_039654765.1. Taxonomy (NCBI): domain Eukaryota; kingdom Metazoa; phylum Chordata; class Actinopteri; order Cypriniformes; family Xenocyprididae; genus Mylopharyngodon; species Mylopharyngodon piceus. Next base: position 98,377 of record CM077443.1, read on the forward strand.
AAAACGTGTTTTTAACTACATTTGTATTTTCAAGACAGTCTTCATGCCGGTTCACGCGTGTTGTAGCTCCGCCCCCTCACTTCTCATTCACCGCTTCTTAGGGGGCGTGGCCGTTCGGGGCGGAGTCACGGGACGCCCAGAGTTCATCCCGCCGTACTGATACTTCGCCTTCTTTTCTGACGGCTTCAGAATCTGAGGACAACAACAAAACCAGGGTTTAATGTGACGAACATCAACATTGACGCTGTTTCTTCCTGTTTATAGCTGAAACAATCCGTATTATATAAAGCGATATATAAATAATTGTACAGAAGGCCATTTCTGCCACGTAAGAACAAAAAATCATGCTTTTGTTAATCATAATTATGACATAAGTTGATATTGACATACCAAGTCTTGAGATGAAAAGTCAAAACTATGAAATAAATAAAGTTTAAATTATGGTTCCTAATTTCCACTTTTTATTCTCATAATTTCAACTTTCTTTTGTCATAATTATGATTTACCAAAGCATTTTTTTTTCTCTCATGTGGCAGAAATGTGCTTCCATATTAATGTGATTTGAATTGAATGAAGAAATATTCAGTGAAACTGTTCTCTGATCTGTACAGGGTGATGATGATCAGTTCATGTGAATTTGAATCGTTCCCGTAAGAATTATTGATGAGTGAAGTTCACAAAAACACGTCCGGGTCACATTTCTCTCCAGAATCAAAGTAAATAAATTATATTTTGAAAATGAAGCCTTTAAATAGGACCAATATGATCTTTTGCTTTAGTGACATTATTTTCATGACAAATGAACACATTTTCCCCTATATTGTTTATTTTTTTTAAGGATATTTTTGAATTTCTCATTCTTGATGATTGTTAATGGACTGTTCTTACTGTAATAAAATTTATTACCATTGTCGTCAACATCATACATTACAGGCAGTTCAGCAAATACTGCCATTATATATAAATACAATTTACAAAATTTAGCAGCAATTTAGGAAACTCAAAAAAGGCACGATGGCTGGAAGCATCAGACCAACTGCAACAATGAGTAAAGACATTTTTAGATTATTTTAGACAAAATGGCTGAAATATCAAATGTAATCACTAGTAATATGATTTAATTGCTTATAACATTTGACCAATAGGTGGCGCAGTTTCCAAACTGATGTGGTGTGGTCAGTTTGAGGAGACAATGACACATAAAGTTTGGTGTTAATGTGCCAAAGCATTTCAGAGTTGCAGCCTCAGAATCAGCTTGGCATCATAATTTTATTCATGCGTTATTAGAGAACGGTTTGGTCAAACAAAAAAATTTTAACAACTTTTAGCCAGCAAGGCCAAATTTGCGAGCCAAATTTGGTGAGAATCGGACCAACGGTCTAGGAGGAGTTTGGAAAAGTAGGTTTTCCAAGAAATTCAAAATGGCGGAGAGCAAGTTCGACCAAATATAGCATAATTGATATCATTGTTCTCGGTATGACTCAATGAATTTATCACGACCAGTTTCATTAAAATAGGCTAAATTAATCAAAAGCTATAATTTTTTTTTTTTAATTTCATTATCAATTTTAACCACAAGGTGACACTGTTCTGAAACGTTTTCAGCATATTCAGGGCAAAAAATAAATAAATAAAAAAAATACAGCATTTTATGACAAAAGTTCAAAATGGCTGATATGGAAACATTGGGAATAATTCGACTTAGTATGCTGCACTGAATCAAGAGAGATCAGTATTATGATTTCTTGCCATACCGTTTAGAAGTTATAAGCAAAAATAGCCATTTTTCATATCTCCTGACCACTAGGTGGCCTTGTGCTGAAACAGTACATGTACTCTCAAGTCATGCTTGTAATGACAGGTACCAAGTTTTGTTTTAATACGCCAAATCATTGCGGAGATACAGCCTCACGTCCATTTTGATGTGATTGAATTCGTCCATTTTGAAGTGATTAGATTCGTTGTCGCGCTACACGAGAATGAATGGGTTTATCAAAAATCGTTTCATAACATTTTGCCAGCATGGTCTGAAGATGTTGCGAGCCAAATTTGGTGAAAATCGGATTTTTTTCTAGCCCTTACGGTTCAAAAGTAATTGGCAACTTCGGACAGTTGGTGGTGCTAGAGGGAATGAGTTAGAGACTTTGCTGTGGTTATTAATGTTCAGACTGTCCTCAAGCATCATTTTCTTTGTGCAAAACATGATTTCTTTGATTTGTGGTGAAACGTGTTCAGTTCCATTAGTTCGGCTGTATGAAGGTAAATCATGTGACACCTGGAAGGAGCACATCAGAGTCTCGTCGACGCTCATCATTCCTCCAGCGTTGTCAAACTCGCCGCAGTAGTTCGGCGCAGAGAACAACGTCACCAGCTGCCGTTTGGCGAAGAACTCGTAACCGTCTTCAACCACCTGCAAAACAAGAAAAAAGACTCTTAATATTTAGTAATATTGTGGATTTGAGTGATAAACGTGAACGGCGAGAGGTTAGTCACCTGATGCGCGCGGCAGATGAGATCCAGATCGTGGCGGTTGAGGAACTTGCTCACCACATCAGCACCGAAGGTGAAGGAGACGCCGCGGTCATTCTCACCCCAACCCTGAACGTCCTTATCCGGGTCTGACCACAGCAGATCACACAACAGCCCTGAAACACACACATTTCCTCACCGTCACAACCCTAGCGTTCACCTGTGTCAGGTGTGAGTGTGTTTGTGTACCTGTGTCAGGTACGTCTGTCGGTCTCATGATGCGTCTGATCTGCTCCATTGACTGTAGATCTGGAGAAAGACCTTTGGAAGGAGAAACAGCAGTTTAAAACATCTTCAGTAAAATCGAATATTTCCGTCAATAAGCGTGTCGCCGTGGAAACCTGCCTCCATGACAGCAGAAGATCTTCTCGTCGACGATGGCGGCGATCGGCAGACAGTTGAAACAGTCGGTGAACGTCTTCCACAGTTTGATGTTAAACCTGCGTTTGCCTGGAGGAACAAAAACAACAGTTTAAAAATATGACTGAAAATGTGCTTATGTGTCATTAGATGAAGTGAGATAAATGATCCTGAAAACAGGCTTAATGTGAATTATTGTTGTGTGAAGCGTGTCAGGTCTCTCACACTCGTCGTAGAAGCCGTAGATGCGGTTGATGGAGGCGCACTCGTGGTTCCCCCGCAGCAGGAAGAAGTTCTCGGGGTATTTGATCTTGTAGGCCAGCAGCAGGCAGATGGTCTCCAGCGACTGCTTCCCTCGGTCCACGTAATCGCCCAGGAACAGGTAGTTGGCCTCCGGAGGGAAACCGCCGTACTCGAACAGTCTCAGGAGGTCTGTGTACTGACCGTGGATATCGCCTGGAGACGGAGACACAGATCACGCGTTTAACATGACTCACCATCACACGAGTCTTAAATAAAATTATTTACATCATAGATCTGAATCATTATATCAAGGCTCGAAATTGTGACCATTTTGGTCGCATATGCTCCCTAAATTTAAGCAAAAATATTTCCAAACAAAGATCACAGCAGAACCATAGTATCTCACGGAAACACTCAGCCGTGTCAGTCTGAATGATTCAGCGTTTTGAACGAATTGGTTGAGTCAAAGATTCAATGACCCATTCATAAACAACTGCCTCATTCTTGAACGAATCAGCCATTTGAACAAATCATTTGAATGAATGACTCGGTGACTCACTTATTAAGCCGCCACCCACTGGCAGTGTAGCCTTATGCTTAAAAGTATTCTTTGCAACATTTATTATTTGCATATTCAAAAAAAAAAAAATGTTAAAACAATCTCAATACATTATTCAATGCAGTTGTAATTCTTCAGTGTAAATTATTTAATTTAATTGGTAACAGCCCTATAGTGTCTTATTATTCTAATTGAATTTATTGGTCAAATTAAAGAATTAAAAAAAAAAAAAAAAAAGATTAAAGGGAAAAAATGCCCTTGGGGTAAAAATCACAAATATGCAGATTTAAACATGTCAAAGCTGATTGAACACTGATGAGAATATTACTTCAGAATAAATTATCCTATCCTTAAAAAAAACAAAAACTATTTTTTTACAGATAAACAATTTTATTTTTTACTCTAGTATCTATTAACTATTAGTTGTGGTGCTCCTAAATTTTTTTTCTGGTGCTCCTAACTTTTTGAAGTTGTGAGCACCAGTGCTACCAAGTAAAAAAGTTAAGTTCGAGTCCTGTTATATTATCTATACTTCTGAGATTTAAATCAAAGCTGCTGACTGCATAAAGACTGTGAATTCAACGACTTTGTAGGGGAGAGGGGTAAGCTGTGCCACTTTTGAAATTGGTTTCATGGAAAGGCACTTTAAAACCTTTCTGCAGACTCCAGAGTCATGTTTCATTTTTTAGAAAATTTACTGCATTATTGTATAGTTAAATCTTTTTCTAATCTTGACAAAACACGTGTCGTTGGAAAGGTCTCAGACTCGAGATTCCATATTTGGCCACTGTTTAGTGATAGAAGTGATATTGTGACAGAAATATATTAATTTGTGACAGAAGAACACAACAAACGGTGGCTATTTTTGGTAAAGCGTCTTACAACGACTATAACTTTTACAAAGGGCAGTTGTGAACGCTGCACAGACTGAAGAATTACATCAAACTGAAGGAAACTCACCGCAGATCTTGAGCGGCGCCTCCAGCTCCAGCAGGATGGGCTGACTGAGGAAGATCTCACGCGACTTAATGCACAAACCCCGAACCTCCGCTTCCGTCATCTGAACGATCTTCCCTGGACGGCATCCTCGCACTGAAACACACACACACCATCAGACCATCAGAGACCAACATCAGAACACCGTAAACTCCACGCCAGCATTATCATAAACATATTACTACTTTACTAACTGATACCAACCACTGAGTGTGTGTGTCAGATGTGCATATCATAATGAAAGTATTTGGTAACTGAAATGTACAGAAGATCATTTCCAAATCACACACTAAATTAAACCATACAACTAAGAATGGCCCAAAGGATGCCTGCTCATCTCAAAATATCAGCTGACAGATCAATCACAGACAAACACAAACGCACAGGAAGTGTTTCAGACGCTGTAACACGCATCAGTCTGGAGGAGCCAGTCAAACAAGAAACACACACACACCTGTTTGAGAACAGCCCTGTGTGTGATTAAACACATAAAGCTCCTCTCTGCCTCACACTGATGAACTTATATGGGCACAACGCACACTCACACTCACTCACATGCACACTCACTCACTCACTCACACACTCACTCATGCACACAACATAATAAACCATAAAATGATTGTCAAAATTATGATTTAAACAACTTTCCAGTTCAAATAATACAAGTTTTAACAAAAACAAGTTGTCGAAATATAGCGGTTACCCCAGTTACCTCTGTAAATAACGCAGCTGCACTTTTAAATTCTAAAGAAAACGGTATCACTTGAACGCGACGAAGTCGCAGGTATAATATATACACACTATAAAGTAAACATTGTCATAATTCAATATGTGCAGACGCATGGTATAAAAATGCGGTATTCAGTGATTGCGAACTGCTCTGAAACTATAAGCCTGTAGAACGAGCAACAATTAATTAAACGATTGTCTTGTGAAGTTTAATAATCACATTAAGCTATAAAACGATTCCTAGTTTTCCATCCCCAAATTTAAGACCTTTTGAAATGATATTTTAAGACATTTTATGGCCTTAAATGTGCTTAAACTAAATGTAAGACTTTTTAAGGACCTGCGGGTCTCTGGGTGGAGAACATTTTCACATAATGATTTAACATTTGGCCTGTTCACCACAGAACTACTGTATGATTCAGTAGACGAGGAAAAGCAGAACTTCTTTACTGATGCTGTTAGTTCATATACCGTCTGTACTAAACCAGCAGCTTCTGTAATAGAGTTCATCCATCTCTGTCGCTGACGTTACGTAAGAGTGTAAAGTTCTCAGCCAGTATGTTTCGTCTTAAGGAATCAGTGTGTGTGTGTGTGTGTGTGTGTGTGTGTGTTATAACAGCCTCTTCTGGCTCTGATGAAAACCAGTCCCGGCTATTTTCAGATCTCTTTTTTTCCCCACTGTGCACGCAACCAAATAAGGTCTTGTGTGGAATGAAGGTTTTGTGTAGATCTCTGGAGAATCCCACCCACACACACACACACACACACACACAGAGCACTAACACAGATGTGCATTGAAACAGCTGCACACAGTTTTAATAGATATGAGATTACACACACAACCGTGTAACAGACTTTTAGTCACCATGAAGTCAAACTGAACAGTTCTTCATCTTTCCTCTTTTTTTTTTTAATGGAATAGTGTAGTTTATTCTAAATGATTTATCGTTTCACATCATTATTGTGTTAAATTTGTCTCGTAATCTTGAATCAGAATATCTTCTCCTTGCAGCTTCTCTTCTCTGATGACGAGGGCGGGGCAACCTGTCACTCACATGAGATCCACCAATAGCAAACTTCAACCATCCAATCAACTCCCCACAGACAAAATCAAGCCCCGCCCTACATTTGTTCTGGTTTGAGAAACGTTTCACTCGGATATACGTCACAATAAGGAAGACTTCGCAACTTCTGTTTCATGGTGACTTTAAACATTATTGTGAATATCCAACAGTCATTAGTGACATTAATTTACACATGAAATATTTAAATTATTTAATTATGACTGAAAAATGCTGAATAAAACCATTGTTCACCCAATCATGATCATTCTGTCATCATTTACTCGCCCTCGTGTCGTTCAAACCTGTATGACTTTCTTTCTCTGAGAAGAGATTCTGAGAAAGAGTCTCAGTGTTTGTCGTCTACACAGTGAAAGTCAACGGCCTCCAGAGTCGTTTGGTTTCCAACGTTGTTCAAAATATCTTCTGTGTTCCACAAATAAAGAAAGTCATACAGGTTTGGAGTGGCATGATGGTGAGTAAATGAAGGCAGAATGAACTAAAGCTTTGACAGTAAATTCATACTGACGATTTTTGCCATTTTTACATATAATACCACTTATAAAATTAGATCATTTTCTCTATACCTTGCCATAAATGACCGGACATGGCTTTGCTTGTGTTTACGTCACACAATAAAGAACAACATATTTCAAATAACTCCAGTATTGTTTTGCTGACGTCACCGGCGGGGCGTGACGTCATTTCAAAACAGTGTGAGGACACACAACAGCTTAAATAACCACAGACGAATAACTTACATGTTTACAAGTGATAATAAACATTAAATCGAGTGCAAGGACAAGTTAGAAACACGCTGATTCAGCAATACATGACAATTATTTAAACTTTCAAACACAACGGCGTAAAGTATACAAAGAGTTTATCATTTTAACCAGCGAATTTTGACATTTTAAACTTGTAGTGGAGATTCACAACCACAGGAACGAGCCACACACTTTAACAACACAGACACGCAAACAAACTCAGTGAATCACGTCTCTCATCCCGAACTAAAACACAAAATACCTGCCGAAATCACAACTCATGTGACACTAAAGTTAATTCAACTGATATCGCGGTGAAATCATCTGATATTGGGGTCGAATCGCGGCGTTTGTTGTCGCAGGCCGAGCAGACATGTTTGAACACAAACACACGGGCCTTTCGGTCAGAAACCCGCTCGAGTGACCGTACAAACCGCTCAAACTCGACCACACAGAGTCATCTGAAGCCGAACAGGCTGAGACGAGATGAAGATGAGCGCTACTCACCCTCCAACAGTCTGGAGATCAGAGAATCCACGTCCAGCTCCCCCTCCGCCATGACTGACTGACACCCGCCCTCAGAGTGCGCGCTGCACGCGCCCGACGCGCGGGTGCCCGAGTCTCCCTGACCTTCAGATAGACTGTTACGCGCGTTAGTCAACCGAAACGCTCGAGTCATTCCATGACAGCATCAGTATTTGCGTCTAAAACACTACACAAACAAATCTGTCAAGAGTTTTGAAAGTTTTATTTATTAAAGTAAACGTATCATAATACATTTCCATGTAATGTCCACATATGTGTAACCATTGAGTCATTTCTTTTTAAAAACACTGCCATGACAAAAATGTGTAGAGTCATTTTTATGAAATGTAATATGTTATATTACTTTTGTGTTATTTCTTCTCACCTGGGCTGGGCTTGCTTGTTTGTTTTTTAATAACAACAAAAAAGGATCTATTTTTGGCAAATGTTAAGGCCCTTTTACACCAAAAGTGAAATGAATAAGCCTCAGGCTGAAGGAAATGCATATTTACTCCTGTACAGTAGTGGGCGCCGCTCAAACAAGCCTTGCAGCTGTGCTGCCATTCTGGATTAAAGAAGAATAGGATACAGGAGGAGGAAGTTCAACACCTCTGCACTTTATTTCTCTCAACATGGGGACAGGAGAGCTGTCAGTCAATAAATGTGAAAAAATAACTCAGATATATTGTTGTAAATTACAAAAAAAGAAAGAAAAAGTAATGAGTTACTTTACTAGTTACTTGAAAAAGTAATCTGATTACATAACTCAAGTTACTTGTAATGCGTTACCCTCAACACTGGTTACTTTTGCTTTACTTTTTCTCATCTGGGCTGGGCTTGGAAAGACAGGATGTTTTACAGTGTAGGCAATAAGGATCAAGCTGCTCAATGAGAATGTACATGGCCTTGATAAGATCTATGCTGGATTATGTAAATGTGATCGAGGCCTTTAAACGTCACCAGCACCTGCATTACAGGTAGAGATGCGAGAACTGCCACTGACAAACTACAGGGAGACAAACTGACCTGCTCGGACTCTTCTGTTTAACAAGTCAAACCCCCTTTTCAAGGATACTTTAAAGAAAATGGATATATGGAAAACAATCGGTCATACCCTCGGAATAAATGGTGAGAAGTATTAACGATGAGATCATTATGCCAGGCTAGCAAACAGTGTAACATTAAATTACCTCAGGTATCCAGCGCTAGTTTCGACAACATTGTCTTGCTTTCTTTGAAGTTGCAGTGAAAAAGACTAGGTGCTGTTTTTATTCTACTATATTGACTACATCAGCTAAATTCACTGTTAGATTAGATCGATTACACTAGCTATTCACTCCAAACATAGCATGCTGAGGACATCTGCTGGTTAAAGCCGTGTAAATGCAACAAGAACAGCAAAAACATGTTGTACACACTTTGAAACCGCAGCGCATGAGCTTAGAATAAACAGACCGTTATCGTTTGTTGGTGTGGACGCAAATACAGTCAGCGTTATAGTTATCTTTATAGTTATCGTTCTTGGTGTGAACGGGCCTTTATAGCTGGAATCAACATCGTTTTTTAACCCTTAGTCAAGCCCTACAAAATGTATCGCTGCGTCTGGAATCAAAATACTTCCCTACTATATAGTAGGCGAAAAACAGTATGCCAAAAAAGTAGCATAAAACAGTAGGCGAAAAGCCCCTGGATGACCTACTTCCGCCGAGATTCTGAAGTGCGCATTTGATGGACACTTTACTATCCCATGAGGCAACAGGAGAGGGTTTATGAATGGCAGTGAAGCGACGCAACTGACGCTGATAGGTCACATGACATGTAGTAGGTCAGAATTTTTTTCATATTATTACTATATTCATACTATATAGAATGTACTTTTTTAACGGTCGTGAAGTAAATTCAAGTTCAAATGTAGTACCTACTCATTACGCGATTTCGTACACAGCGTATATCTCTGATTTAGTTTCCGTTTATGAAAAATGTCCGCCATTTTGAATTTTCTGAAAAACATTTTTTCGAACTCCTCCGAGGCCGTTGGTCCGATCTTCACCAAAAAAGGCACACAGCAGCTAGAGACAGTGCTGGCAAAAACTACTCAAAAGAATTTTAATTAAGAGTTGCAAAATTATTAGTGAATTAATCGGACTGGCGTCCCTCATTTTTCACGTATTGACCTGTATATCCTGAACGCAATGTCCAACCATAACAAAACCTAACATCAACACAGCACCTATAGGGGGCGCTACAACTGAAAATCCTTAATAACGCTGTAGTTATAATTGGTGAAGTTGAAAATTGATATGCGTCTTTGGTGGATTTACTAACATATCCTCTAACATGACCTGGATACACTTATTTACTGTTGTGAATAAAACACTTATTTATGTGTTAAACCGCAGTAATCATACAAACAGCACAATCTCAGAGAATGATTCCATTTATTTACTTTTTCTAACATATGACAGTTTGTTTGGTGTAATATTTCTGCATTCCAGGATTATACTATATTATAGTTTCTACAAAGACAGAGTTTACACTCAGCGGTTCACACAAATGTAAAAGATTAGATGGCTACACATATGATATATATAAAAAATAAGGTTTTGAGCTGCAGATATCATCACATTTATTTGTCCTGTAAGGTCCAATGAAGTGCGATTAATTTAATTTTAAATGTTGAATATGAATCCACACTGACTCTAGATGGACTTTGCAGTAAAAACCACATAAGATCTCTAATCATCCTTATGGGCCATTAGTGCTCAAACCCTGATGACTGCAGCTATATTTATTATCGAGATGTTTCACTTCCACCGAAAGTTTTAAGACTTAGTTTAACAGAAAGTTCAAGTGAAACTAAAGTCACACCATACACAACTTAAATAATCTTTAAGACTCACACTAAAATAATTTTCTGTCTGCATATAATTTAATACATTACTGTATTGAACACATTTGTGTTTCAGAAGCATCTTTCACTTGCTCGTTTTTTTTTTTTAGTTTGGTCAAATTTGAATTACATAGAATATTTGATGCATTTTATATTTATTCTTCTGAAATCATAATATTATCAGATGCAATTTAATATTTACAAAAAAAAAAAATTACACACATTACAATCATTAAAAGCTCTTTTATCGGAGTAGATGGGTGGCTCTTAAAAGAGCCTTTGGGTCTGTGGGAGTCTCGGTGACTCTACTTGGAGCTGGTGTACTTGGTGACGGCCTTGGTGCCCTCAGACACGGCGTGTTTGGCCAGCTCACCGGGCAGCAGCAGACGCACGGCGGTCTGGATCTCTCTCGACGTGATGGTGGAGCGCTTGTTGTAGTGAGCGAGACGAGACGCCTCACCGGCGATGCGCTCGAAGATGTCGTTGACGAAAGAGTTCATGATGCCCATCGCCTTGGAGGAGATGCCGGTGTCAGGATGAACCTGCTTCAGCACTTTGTACACGTAGATGGCGTAGCTCTCCTTCCTGGACTTTCTGCGCTTCTTTCCTCCCTTACCGGCGGTCTTCGTGACGGCCTTCTTGGAGCCCTTCTTAGGCGCGGACTTGGCTGGTTCAGGCATGATGCTGAATGATCGCAAAACTGACGAATCAATGTGAACTCATGAGCGAAACAGAGGCTTTTATTCCCTACCATATGCTAATTTTCAAAGAGAGACGGGAATAATCTGATTGCCTGTTTTCATAGGCCAAACCCATAAACTCGTATTTCATTGGACAACTCAAAGCATCACGCGCTGAATGAGGGCCAATCAAAGGCTGTTAAATGATAGCCCCCCCCTCCTACCGCCAACCGCTTGAGCGACACCCCTCCCCCCAGTTTCCTTTGTTTCATTTCCCGCTCTTTTTATTTTTTTGTAGTTACATTGTGAAAAAATAAGCGATTCAAGACAAATATTGTGCACCTTCGTGTAATTTTAAAACCCATTATAAACCCACTGAAGAAGTTTTGTAGAAAAAAGACCAATAATAGTCAGACACCCTTTAAAAACATTTTCTCCTCTAAACTTCATTGATTCATAAACTGTTGTTGAATCCTAAATTACAAGGAAAATAAAAACCTGGCCATCTGTTAGTTATCTCTAAGTACTTTTTTTAAATTTTCATTTCTGCTTTAATAACATCTTCGTGATTTTGCAAAACCACCAAAACATTTATCTTTATGTGCATTTAGAGCAACATATTTAGAGATTATTTTTCGGTTAAAGAGAACTAAAAGATGCTGATAGTCTCGATACATTATTGCGAAAGATTATTTATGAGATCATTAGCTAAGGCCGTTCTCGACACTGAAATTAACGAGTTTATAAGTTAATATATGATTCACACGAACAGAACTCTTTGTGTGACAGAGTGGGTGGCTCTTAAAAGAGCCGTTGGGTTTGTAGTTTCTCCTGATTTCAGATGTTTAACCTCCGAAGCCGTACAAGGTTCGTCCCTGTCGTTTCAGCGCGTACACAACATCCATGGCGGTGACGGTCTTTCTCTTGGCGTGCTCGGTGTAGGTGACAGCATCGCGGATAACGTTCTCCAGAAACACCTTCAACACACCGCGGGTCTCCTCGTAGATCAGCCCGGAGATGCGCTTGACGCCGCCGCGGCGAGCCAGACGACGAATGGCGGGTTTGGTGATTCCCTGGATGTTATCGCGCAGAACTTTACGGTGACGCTTAGCGCCTCCTTTTCCGAGCCCTTTTCCGCCTTTGCCTCTTCCAGACATGTTTCTCTGAACTCTATCAGACGATGATAACGAATGAATGAAGATTCAGCGTTACAAGGAGGTCTTTTACACTTCCTTACAGGACCTAACTGAAACCAGTCTCGCGTCACATGGTGCAACACGCCCCTCCCCTCAAATGTAGAGGACGAAACAATAGGCTTGTTCGACTTGAAGCAGCGCTGCACAGACCAATCGGTGTAAAGTACCGCGAGAGTGATCAAAGAGCAGACGGTTCAGTATGCTTTAGTAACAATAACAATGCTGATAATATAAAATAATAATAACAGTGTTAACAACAGAAGTAATAACAATACTAATAATAAAGAAAAAAGTGAAAAAGAGAAAATATGCCAAAGCAGACTGACCAAGAGTCACCACTGATAGTGTTCGCCCTATGAGAGCTCTGACGCCTACTGATCAATTCAGAAAACAGTGGTGACACATGATTCTTTAGACATTTAAAATACAATTTGAGATAATTAAAATCAGCAAAACTGTTGAAGTGAAGAAGCTTATGCTTTCTTAAAACATCACAATGATGCCATCTCTTGGGTTTCTGGTCCATAACTTTTATTGCCTGTTTGTATATTGAAATAATAGGCTTTAATTTAGTTGGAGCAGCTTGTGACCATGATGTGACACAATATGATAAATGTGAAAATATCATTGCATGCATGTATAGTTTTGCAGTTTGACATGACAAATCCCTTCTAATAACAAGAAAACAATTTAGGTTTGGTTTGCCCTTCTTACAGATGTACTCAATATGTCTATCAAATTTTAAATTCTTATCAAGAATAATCCCAAAATACTCGACTTCATTCACTGCTTCGAATACTTCATTCTTGATCCGCACCTCAAATACATCCCTTTCAGGCTTATTTCGTGTGGAGAAGCACATGAAAACTGTTTTTTTTTAACATTAAGAGTTAAATGAGACAACCTGTGTCAGGTGATCGCCTGCCTGGCTGGGTGTTGTAGGACACATGGACGACAGTGTCGTCAGCATACATCTGGCAGCTGACACCCGGACAGCAGTTTGGTTAGTCATTTATGTACATTGTAAACAACAGAGGGCCAAGTACAGAACCTTGCGGTACTCCCATGACTTCACCCCATTGACCCTGACACACTGCTGTCTTCCACCCAAATAAGACCTAAACCACTGCAGGGCTTCTGATGACATTTTCTGATTTCATTTATTTAGTAAAATACTGTGATTAACAGTGTCAAAGGCCTCTTATATGTCCAGGAACACTGCCCCAACAACATTTCCTTTATCCAGTGAGGCTTTTATTTTTTCAAGCAAATAGCAGTTAGCTGTTTCTGTGGAATATTTGCCTCTAAATCCAAACTGCTGTGGATAAAGCAACTGGTTAGACTCTAAATCAGAGATGCCCAAACCAGGGCCCATTTATGAGCGCTCTAACGCAACCTAAGGGCTGTTTAACACACCCATTGTAGCTACGTGCCCTATATCTGAACGAGAGAAAACAAAAACTACAATGAGAAGTAAGCTTTATAGTTTGCATATAAACAGTTATGCCTGCGGTAGCGATCAAAATAGAGCATATCACCTTGTAAAAGTAACTTGTCTGTTCAAATAAAGATTGTATCAATGACATCGTCACGCCACTAGGTGGCCACAAATGAACGTTAAAAATGTATTTGTCATTGAATCATTCATTCAAGAGATTCTTTCACAAATGCTGATTCATCCAGTAATGAAACAAGTGAAGTCTTTATGAAGGAGTCATTGAATCATTCTTTGATTTTTCAAAAAATAATTCTTTCAAATTAATTAAACATTTTTAAATACTCTGCAGCAATCTTTTTTATCAGAACCTCTAGGCTAGTAAATTACATATTATTTTGTTTAGTTATCTGTTCAGAATTGTGAGAGAATTGTGATTTAGTTTCTTAAATGTTTAAGATTCTTTTCTTTTTTGATTTCAGTTTTCTAAAATGCTATAATATATATATAATCTATAAGAGTTTCACTCTTTCTAGTGATTCTAGTGGGTCTATCAATCAGCTGTTTGAATTTAAATTTATTCCAAATTGATTTTAATTTTGATTTACCACTTTTAACCATCCAGTTAAAGTTAAAGTCTCAGATATGCACAAAAAATCCAAATTAGAATCAATAAGTATGGGTCTGTGCAGTACTGCTTCAAGTCAAACGAGCCTATTGCGATTGAACCACAATCATGATCTAATGGAACCAGTCATCTGTCATATTAAAATTCAGATTTTATAAGATTTCTTTGACAGAGAGGATTTTTCAGATCATATACTTTACAGTAGTACAGGTTGACAATGAAATTTGTTATTCTACAAGTAAATGAAGAGAGACACAAGACTTCATGTCACAATATTGATTGTAGTAAAATTATTATTAATAGTGGCAGATCTGTTGTATTTCCCCACAAAGATAGTATAACACCAGTAATTTTTGGCCTTTTTTTTATCCCCATGAGTAAAACAGCTTATAAATCATTATAAATGATGTATTTTGAAATTGTAAAAATGTTTTCTGTGATTGGTAGGTTTACAGTTAGTGTACAGGATATAATATAGAATTTGTACTGTATAAAAATCATTATGTGTTGAAAGACCCCATAAAACATGGAAACATGGTTTTAAAGTCAAATAACATTTTAAAATATTTTACATCCATATTATACGTTTTAAAATAAAATTGTCACCTTTTTACTATAAATTTGGAGATTAAATAATTTATGATTATATATTATCACTCCATTCAAGTCCTCACCAATGAATTATTTACCAATATAGCATAATTTTACATTATTTTCATTATTATATTGATTATATACTACAGCCATCTGTTTATTTTCTCTGGCATATAATTACAATAGAACCGCTGATTTATTTTCTCAAAATATTACAACAATCTACAAATGAAAAGAGCGGGAATGAAACAAAAGAAAATGAGTCATGTGGGGCGTCACTCAAACGGTTGGCGGTAGGCGGGGCTATCATTTAACCGACTGTGATTGGCCCTCGTTCATCTAGTGATGATTTGAGTTGTCCAATGAAATACGAGTTTATGGGTTTGGCCTATGAAAACAGGCAATCAGATTATTCCCGTCTCACTTTGGAAATTAGCATATGGTAGGGAATAAAAGCCTCTGTTTCGCTCATGAGTTCACATTGATTCGTCAATTTTGCGATCATTCAGCATCATGCCTGAACCAGCCAAGTCCGCGCCTAAGAAGGGCTCCAAGAAGGCCGTCACGAAGACCGCCGGTAAGGGAGGAAAGAAGCGCAGAAAGTCCAGGAAGGAGAGCTACGCCATCTACGTGTACAAAGTGCTGAAGCAGGTTCATCCTGACACCGGCATCTCCTCCAAGGCGATGGGCATCATGAACTCCTTCGTCAACGACATCTTCGAGCGCATCGCCGGTGAGGCGTCTCGTCTCGCTCACTACAACAAGCGCTCCACCATCACGTCGAGAGAGATCCAGACCGCCGTGCGTCTGCTGCTGCCCGGTGAGCTGGCCAAACACGCCGTGTCTGAGGGCACCAAGGCCGTCACCAAGTACACCAGCTCCAAGTAGAGTCACCGAGACTCTCACAGACCCAAAGGCTCTTTTAAGAGCCACCCATCTGCTCCGATAAAAGAGATTCTAATAATTATAGACCCCGTTGTAAGATTTTCAAAACTATATGTTGAGTTGTTGAAAGATTGAGATGTTTTTATCTAAGCATTATGACTGTAGTTTTATCCGTATCACATCCAAAGCTAAATTTCATTATTTCTTGACTTGTTCTGTGTTTTGCATTAATGATGTAGTTTAACAGAGCTTTGTAGTTTAGTTCTCGTTTGGTAATGCTGAGGGTAAAGGTTATTAAATTTAGAAATTGAAGTATAATTAAATTCTTTCTCTTGTGATATATTTGGGAAAAGGCCATCCAGTTACATTCATATGACTTCAGGATGATGTGGATGAAGTCAGCATGTTTTCAGTGCTGGATAAAGGACTGAGCTTAATCTCAATTTTAGCTTTCAATATTTTTTTACATTTCTGAATGAACTCTTGCTGTTAAAGCACTTAAACTTGAGCTCAGTTGTTGCTACATGATACATCATGATCTTTATCAGTGGGGATCAGGTTTACTGTATGCTTTTATAAAGCATTTGATATAAGGTTCATTACTGTAGACCGGTCAAGTCGATTAGTTAAGTCAATTTCTGATTCATTTTAATAGTTTGTGCTAATAAAACAATTTTAGTGAAAATTACTTGTCAGGTGGGTGTTTTTTAAAATGGTCTGATTTAAAAATAAATAAATAAATAAAAATAAAAACTTTCAATATTTGGATTTATCATTGTCAGTTTCTTAGACTAAAGCCCTGCAGCTGTCTGAAAATATATATTTAATGCAGTATCTTTACCTGACCTGTCAGATGATGATGACTGAAGGACAATAAGAAGAACTCTGAATATCACACGGCTGTCACTGGACTGTAGGCACATGGATCAGCTATTATGCTTTTTAAACAGTACTTGACCCTCTGCTTGTGTTAATGTCGCATTGGACTAAAACTTACTGTGTGTGGTAATGTTGGATGAATAAATGAATGCTGGATGTACTTCAGAATAGGATGAAGTTAATCTCTCTGAAGAAGAGGCCTGCGATCAATCAGATTCAAAAAGAAACAAAACCTGTGCTAAATGAATGAAAACAAGTTGACAAATAGTTGGTAATAATATAGTTTATCGAGAGGTTTACAAGCAGTTTTATGTAGGCCGATCATCAAGTGTGGCTTTGTGCCATTTTGTACAAAATAAAAGCATTTCAAAACAAACTTCCTGGTTAATGTGATGCATTGTACAGAATATTTAATCATTTTATTCAATTTTGCCAAAGTAATGTTTTTTTTTTTGTTTTGTTTTTTTTCCAGTCAAAAATTGAGGTGCGTAAATTCAGATTAATGAGGCCTGCGATCAGTCAGTTCCAAAAGAAATACAAAACCTGTACTAAATGAATGAAAACAAACTGACAAAAGATTGAATCCAATTTTTAAAGACGACAAAGTGCAATGAGAGACTCATTTTGACCCAGAAACCCCAGTTAAGGTAAAGGGTTTTGAGCATCACAAGGGTTAAAGAGGTCGTTCATAGATGAGATGGAGCAGATCGAGTGTCCAACATGAGAACGCTTTAACCAAACTCTCATCCACAAGAAAATCCATCTGAAATGTTTATAAAGAAGTTCATATGTAACTTGGAGGAATAATAATAATAATAATAATAATAATAATTTCTAGATATAAAAAGACTTTAGTTTCCTCTCATCAACAAAATGTGGTCTTACATGTGTGTCATAATGCTACTGTAAGCTCTTGTACAAGTTTAATTCTAATTCCCCCTAAGATAGGGACTTCATTTATAGCCGTAGATGTATTTAGGTCAAACATTTACATTTAGAGATGTAAATTCAGGCAGTCAAATACTCCAAATGATCATAAAGGATTCCTGATATCTTCATGGTTTCGATAAAGATGGACATTAGTACTTTTCTTAACCTTTAAAACTAAACGCTCATGTTTAAAGACTCTTAGATCATATAATTGATAACATGATGCTAATCCAGCAATCAAAGTGCAAACTGGAAAATTAAAACCTGAAAGTTAAGTTAGGAAAACTGGACGACTGGATGGGCAAGACCAGGCAGTGTTTGTTTCATTGGTAATTATCGTCTTTATTGTTACAAATTTAGATTTACTTATAATAATTAGACTAATAAGATAAACATGAAAACTTTTACGTGGTTTTAAACCAGCATTTGAGTCCCGTTGAACACCAAGAACAGCTGGTAAGATTGTGATTATGAACAATACTGATCTAATCACCATTAGACATAATTTAGCTTATGTAATTACTTATTTTGGACTTGCTGTAATGTTTTACAGCCACATTCTGCATGCAGAGGGACAGTAAGTGATATTGTAATATTACTTTTATTGAAACAAATGTAGTCACACCACAACTGAAAACAAATACATCTCAAAGTTACATATTGTGCATGAGGACACTGATGGGAACTGTGATAAAGCAGTGGTAAATTATTGGTCTGTTGTTCAGATAAAGCAAGAGATATTGAGAAATGACTTGTTTTGGAATAAATGAGCTCAAAGCTTTTGAAAATAATTTGAATTTTCAGACCCACCACCAGAATTATGAATAATATTTTTTTTCACATTTTTCTCAATTCCCTAGCAAGTCCCCAAGGAAATAGGTGAAAAGTACCATGACTGAACTCTGCTTATAACTAATAATTATTACCTAATTGTCTGTTAGATAATACCCAACACGCATTTCTTTCTTCAGAACATAGAAACTAAAATATTAAGAAGAAATTTAAAATTTGTCCTTGACATTTGAGTTCATAGATAAATTTGGTCCCACAGTCACCTAGTCGAAGAGTTAAATCGTACAGTGCAATTCAAATATAATCACATTAAATATTATTATATAAACATAAAGGTTGTCTCGTTCTTGTACAGTCTTGTATTCACATCCAGCTGAGAAGAAAGATGAACGTTTTTCTCATTTTGTCATTGTATGAGCTGCACTGTTGAGCATTTCCAGTGTCAACGAAGAGATTTATACTCTGAATGACAGCATTCGATCATCCATGAACTCTGCAGAGAAAGCTGATAAAAAAGGGGATAAAATATTTCACTGAGAGTAAAATACAAATATGAAACGTGTTTTGTGAGTCTGAAATATAAAGCACTGCTTTACTTACAGTTCTGATATCTGATGTTGTAGGCAACAGGTCCTCTGATCGTGAAGCCGAGGTAGAACGACACTTGGCCTCGTCTGCACACACTGGCCTGATTGTGAGCGATGACTGGAATCTGTTGCCCATTTCTAACAGCAAACACTTTATGATCCTCCACCTTCCCATCGATACGCTGAAGACATTTGACTTCTACACTTCCATCTCCTTCAGTGAGGAGATCCAGATCAGTTTGGTGTAGTTTTGAGTGAACCAGTCTCTGCAAGCCTTCTCCTTTCCCATAGAAGAACAGAGGCACCAGGTAGCGACCGCGAAGGTATTTCTGATACTTCCCCTCGTATGACTGACTCATATATTTGACACAGTTTTCAAGGTTTGGAGGGTTTGCCTTCGCTTGCTTTGATTCATCAGACCAAAAGAGCAAAAGGATCAAGAGGTAAAACTCTGGGCTTCTGCCTTGAGCTTCTGTCAACCAGAGTTTCTGTAACATGTCCTGAAGCTCTTCTGATTTTTCAGACTGACTCAAGATGATGTTGGCAAAAATGTAGAGAATGGTTTGGGTTTCATTTTTGGACTGAAGTTTTTCGATTGCATTCAAATTCTGTTTAAGGACATCAGTGTCAGATTTTAGGAAATGAAGCAGTCCTCCAAAAGATTTCATTTTTTTCTCATTCAGGGCCATTTGTTCCAACTGGTCTCTCTGTGTAAAATATCGCTTGTAGCAATCTTCAACATCTTCACAAATGTAGTCTGGGTCATCTTTTTTGGTGCTTGGTCTTGAGAATGCCAGGTACCATTCAAAAAAGTCATATTTCGACTCAACTTCAGATCTGAGATTTTGTTCACGATTAATCAAATCATAAATCTCCTTGCAAACCTGCAGAAAACCAAAGTGTCCCCTGTTATTGAATCTGGTGTTGTCATCTAACTCTTCTTCAGCTGCTTTCTTTTCTCGTTTAAATGCATCAATGGCAGACTGTGCAATGCTCAAAATTTTGTCTCTGTTTGTGCATGGTTTTTTAACTTCATTCCGCAGGTGGTTTTTGTGAACTTGCCCCAATGAGTCCCTAATATGAGATTTTTTGGGGTCTCTTTTAATGGCCTTTTCTGCCCATTTTTCTGCCTCCTGATATTTGTTTTTCTCATTTACCTCGATGTAATACAAACGTGCAAGTGCTTGAGGATAAAAAGGGTCTGTGGAGAACAAATTTGAAGCCCTCTCCAACAAACTAATGCATTTGTTAGTTTTACCTTCCCTTATGATGTCAAGAATCAGTCTGGAAAACTTCTCCTTTTCTATCAGACCGTCAGGTCTTGTGACTAACATTCTCTTGCAGATTTGCCCATAGTTACTCTCATTTCCATTAACCAGGCTCTTCAAGAAGTCAAGAGCGATGTGAGATCTTGTCAGATTGTTTTCAGTGAACATTTTCAGACATGCATCAGCGATCATCGGATGTTTCAGACGTATGAAGTTTTGCTTTCCATCAGAGAAAATGACTATGAGATCCATGAAAGGCTGCATTATCATTTCCACTGAAGGTTTTCCCTCATCAGTGGGCCATTTTGTTTGCTCAATGAATGTCTTGCACAAAGGCTTCAACAAGTTTGAACCTGGGACATATGAATTCATCAAAGCCAAAAAACTGAGAAGTCTTGTGTTCCTGGATTGTTTATCCTTTCCAATGTGATTGACCATTTCTTCTGTGATGACTTTCTTTGCATCCTCTTTCTGGAAACCTCCCTGCATTATGTTAAATGCATGAAATGTTTTTGATATTTTCTTGTGTTTCTTTTCAATCTCCTGCCTTTTCTGAGCAAACTTCTCCTTCTCATCTGGGAAGAGCTCCAGTTTCAGTTTCACATGGCCTGGTGCTCGAACAACACTCTTCTTCACAGCATTAATAATGATGAATGCAGGATGGTCAGTTCGATCAGAGCGCTGAAGCTTTGACTGCAGATTCTTTAATAAGAAGCGTAGTGGCTTATCGTCTTCATGATCCAACAGGAGAAGCACAGGTTTTTTGTGTGTTTCATATTTTCCATGCAGTTTGATTGCCATATCTTCAATCTGACTTGTAAACCTTTCTTTATTTTCTGTAATCTTTGTTGTGAATGGTTCTTTCAGGATTTCACAGGTGAACTCTTCCCTCAGGTCCTGCAGTACCTCCTCGGCTACTGCTGATCCGCTGCTGTCTTTGTGGTACAACAGCTTTATGGTTGTAACTTTCCACTGGCTTTTTCTCTGTAGTCGGATCTGTTGCAGCAGTTTTTCCTTGAATTGTCTGATTTCCTCTTCAGAGAGTTTGGAGTCAAAAATCATTGTGTCGTTTAGACTGAAGTCTGCAGTGCTGCAGTTCAAAATGATCACAACTGGAGTTTGAGTATTGATGTCCCTATTATGTATTTCTTCAATCAGGTTTTCCCAGAGATCATTCTTGATAGGCAGATCATTGTCCGTCTTTTCCTTGGTGTCTAGTAGCAGCAGCACAGCTTTCCGATCTTGTTCTGCATGTTCCTCATTAGACAGCAGAAAAAGGTCCACCACTTGTTTCGACAGCTTTTTGGTGTCTAAGTCAGAATCGATCACTCTGGCACACCTGAGATCTTTCCGGAAATGCCAAAGCACCTGCATGGCGAGGGTTGATCCTCCACTGCCAGGCTGGTATTGTAAAGAAACATCAGTGATGAGACAGCTTTTTTCTCTTTTTTCCTCAATTAACTGTATTAAATCATTGAAGCCGTCCCTTTCCACCAATTGTAAGTTTGCTGATTTGTCAAAATTCGGCCATGTTGGTGGGGCTCCTTGGAGAAAGTCAACCTCATACTGTCTAGCTCTGTCTGGATTTATCTTTGAGTCAACAGTCTCAAAGATATTGGACCATACAATGTCGAGGCATGATAGTGAATCTCTAAGTTCAGTTGGAATTGATATTGTTTTACTGGGATTGCATGAAGGTAATTGGTACATCATCAATCCTGTTTTATTTTGTCTTATTGCAGTTAGAATAGAGATCTTTGTGTGACAGCAGTGTCAAAAATTGTTGATAAATTCCTGTGTCCTTTTTCCAGAGCTGTGGAGACAGAAAAGATGAAGAATGGGATAAGTATATTTCTCATGCCAGAATGAAGACAAGTAACGGCTGGATAAAAACAAAAGAACAATGATAAAATAATAATAATAATAATAATAATAAAATAATGGAAGGTTTGCAGAGTGAGAGCAAAATGTCTCGGGTAATGCATGTAACCATGGTTCCCTGAGAAGGAGATAAAGACACTGCATCCTAGGACACCATGAGGAATGAAATGCCAATGCCGAGGGAATGACTGACTAATTGGCTGCCAAAACCAGGATCAATGGAATTAAAAGCTGGAGTCAGTTGGCGCCGATAGCCTCGTGGGAAGTGTGCTGACAAATAGTGCCGTTGCGCTATGGGCGATCCAAATTTGAGCCCCGGCTCACGGACCTTTCCTGATCCTGTCCCCACCAAAAATAAGTCTTAAAGTAACACTGTGTAACTTTTTTGTGTTCAAAATTTACAAAATTTATATATTGAGCAAGTACATCATAAATCCATTTTCCAAACTGTGTTTTTGTCTTATCCTAAATCACTACGGTACGCCTATAATAAGTGTTTATATTCGGATTATTTCAGACTGGTTCGGGTCGTATCACTGTGGAGTAGCACAGTACCTGCGTGACTCGTCATAGACATAAACAGAGAGAAGTAGCTCCAGCTACAGTGTTCTTCCGCAAGACGCGTGCAGTTCTGTTTATTAATAGTTCCATGGTGTTGCTTTAAAACAAAGGAGTCCGATTTCCTTATTCAGGTCTGTCACGAACTGTTAGTTAGCCAAAACTCAAGCTCTGATTTATACAAATAAGTAGCTTACACCATTCTTATTTTCCTTACCAGGGATAATGCTTTCCAAAAGAGCTCAAAGGTCTGGTAATGCCAGTCAACCAAGCCAGCATACCTTTAAGGGAACAATGGCAAAGGGAAACAATAGAAGCCCCTCGCCTGTCACCTATATCTAGAGGGATCTAGTTGATCCTCAAACCACCCCAGGGGAATATTTTACCTAGAAATACAAATACTCCACTGATAGAAGTCAGCATCTTGCAAGGCCATAGCTCCGAAAAAGAAAGCTAAATGGAAAGAGATGAAAATTCAGGCAAGTCTACCTCTCACCAGGGCACAAAGATGGGTATCTGTGAGAGCTGAGGACAGGAGTCTCACTCAATTATGTGATCTAAACACAGAGGACTCGTGTTCATGAACATGATCGGGAATAAAGCAGCTCATAAGCCCCCATTGTCACTAAAGTCTAGCGAGTGATGCTGTTTCCTCTTAACTCATCCGTCAGAATAGTTTCAGTCGTTTTACCGTTGCGTTTTTAAATAAACCATACATTATATTTCAGCAGTGAATCTTGCTTTATATTTTATACCTTTCTTAATTAACCAAACTCCAGTAACCTAAAAACACAGTTTCAACAAAGCACCTGTGAAAGTGTGCCCCACTCTGGAAGTTATTTAATTATTAGTGTAGAAACTATTTAGCCAGTTTGAAGAAAGCTCAAATTCAAAGAGGAAGGTGCAAAATAGCTTATTTGTCCAAATCTGAATCTTCATTCAGTGTGTGTAGAGCAGTCCCTGGGGTTCAGACTAACATTTTGGCAGCACCTGAAGAGAACTGAACTTTACTTTAGTAAAAGTTTGAGCATAACAATATACTTCCCACTTTATACAGTTTTCAATATGTGACAGGTTAAATGTCTTTAATATTTATTTATTTATTTTTTATGTTTCCATCTTAATAAAACACCAATTTAGCAACTGAACAGTTAATAAAAATCTTCTCTACAGTGCTCAGAAAAGCCCTGAGAAAAAGAAAAAAAATATAGAAGCAAAAAAGAAATGGCTAATGCTGGTTGGTTTGATAAAGAACGCCAAAAAGTAAGAAAAGAATTACGGTCATTATCAAACAAAAAACCCGGCAAACCAACAAATACGAGCCACATATCAACAAACCCTTAAAATGTACAAGTCACTATTAATACAGAAAAAAGCTGATCACATGAAAATAAAACTAAACAAGATTGAGGAGGCAGTCGATCAAAATTCTTTTTGGGAATTATGGAACAATTTAGATAAAATCCAAAAAAGCCAAACACCTTCCCATCTATGACCCAAAAATCTGGACCGAATATTTTGGAAATCTCTATTCACCAAACGAACCAACCCTCACCCAAAAACATCTGACCTCTCCACTACATAACCTGGAGCGCACTATAAAAGACCAGCTAAATCATTTAGACCAGCCCATAGCATTAAATGAACTGACAGACAAGATGAAATCCCTAAAAAAACAAAAAATCCTGTGGCATGGATGGAATATCTAATGAGATGCTGAAACACAGCAGCCCCAAATTGAAAGATGCTATTCTAAAATTGTTCAACCTCTTATTAAAATCAGGACAATTTCCTGAAATATGGAAAGAAAATTTGATAACTCCAATTTTTAAACAAGGTGAGAAGTACGACCCAAATAATTTCACTGCTTTCTCCAGAGCTGCTGTATAGATAAATGAACTAAATTAATAACTAATGATTTTTACAACTGAATGAATCAATACTGAACTTAAAGCTGGACAATCACACCATTTTCTTTAAGAGCTAGAATTATGTTCCTGTTATCACTGTAAAGCTGCTTTGACACAATCTGCATTGTAAAAAGTGCTATATAAATAAAGGTGACTTGACTTGAAATTTTATAAAAAGAGGAATTGTGATTTAGGTTAACAAAATGCATGAAATTATGTCAAAGTGAAAATACGATTTAATATAAAGAGAGAATTTACAAAGTAAAATAAGATTCGAGCTTATAAAACTAATAAGGATGCTTCAATGAGAAATGGTGATTTGAGGTTATTATAAACAACATGTTGCATCAAAATCAAAATCACAACTGACATTATAAAACAAATATATTTACAAGGTGGAAAAGGACTTTCATCAAATAAAAAAGATTTTATCAATCTTAAGTAATTTTACCTTGGAGAAATCAGGTTATATCTACCAACACTAAAACCTTTTTCAGGTTGGTTGAATTCAGTTATATTCAGTGATCATACATTATTTATTTAATCAAAAACTAAGTTAATCATGCATTCATCCTTTTTGTTGTTTCTATGTTTGAGTGCCCTAGTAAAATAAATAAATAAATAAATTACTTAAAATATGTTTATTTCGTACTAATCTATATATTTGAAATCCATTAACATATTTACTGACATATTGCTTAAAACATGCTGATATAAAAATTACAATTAAACTTTATTTGGAGTACTTTACTGCACAATGCACATTTCTTATTAAGACTAAAATGTGTTTTAATATAATTATTAATAAGTATTGTATGATATCTGTATAATGTCTTTAAATGCACATTATTTAAAGTGTAACTGAAGTATAATTCAATTAGTTTTCAACTCCAATAGCAAAAGAAAAAAAAATAAACCATAGTGTTTCTATGATTTTCCAAAAGAGGAAAACAATATAAAGAGACTGATTACATTGATCAGAAGAGAGAAATTTAAAGAAAACTGTGGAAATACATCATCACAGTCTGTGAAAAGGGTCTGTTACTTGTATTTCCAACACTAAAATAAATATATTTTTCTTTAAAATGTGTGAATTGTCTTACCGTTCTGCTGACAGTCTGCTGTTCTTCAGTGGCAGATAGATTTTATTGAGTGAAATATCACACCTCTTTTGTGTCATAAACCTGTTACACCTGAAGTGCTTTTGTCTGTTGTGAAATAAATGACTCACTTACAAAGAGAAAGTGATGTATATGAAAATGTTTAATATATAATAAATGTTTATTAATATACTAAACTAATATGCTATACTATACTACACTATACTCAAAACTGCTAACATCTATAAACCATTATGAAAAAAAACATACCATATGTACCATACCAAACATGATGAAAAGCATAAAAATGAATTTATGGGAAAAGGTCAGGGAGGTTTTTCCGTGAAGCATTATTCAGAAAAGTAATTACATTTCTCTGAAAATGAAAGTTATGACAGCTGTGATTGTGACAGAATAATGTACAATATTCTGATGAACTTAAAAAGTACTTTTACTTTAGGATTAGAAAACAGACATCAATGAGCTCAGAAAAATGAGTTAACAGATATTTAAAGAAATTATCTCTCTGAACAATATGCAGTTCAGATGCTTATCTGCAGATTCATATTTCCATTTGTTTCCAGTTCAGTAATCTATGACACGTTTTACAGGCATGTTGGAGCAGGTTGAAATTAAACTTAAATTAAAACCCCATTAAATGGGCCAGAAGCAGGTTGACAGTCTGTCAATGTATATTTATGCACTTTCCATTTTCTTAATGAAAAACATGTTTGATGTATTTGCACACAGAAATTATTAATGTCTTTTAAGAACCAGTTTACTTCTTTTCCTGCAAAATGAAAGTTAACCGCACATGATTATAAGAAGTTGAAACTGACACTAAAACACCATCAAACTCTCAAAGAATCTCAGGCAGCTGAAATATCCTCATTCTGGGACCTTTGACTGAATGTAATAACAGGTTTCATTACATATCTCTGGAAAAGACAGTTCTCTCTCAGCAAACATGAGTACACATTTGTTACAAAAGATGCATTTAATACACAATGTGTCACGTTCAGTTGTTGTTTCAGTTTTGTTTTCATGAACTTTCCGTTTACATCACATTATTTCCTGTGTTTCCCTTCGGTTGTCATGGTTTGTAGCTGGTGTTCATTGGTTGTCATGGTTACTCATTGTTTCATTGACTTCATTCATCTGTTCCTTGTTCACTAGTTCTCTGTGTATATATTGCCCTCAGTCTAGAGGTTGTCTGTGCTTTGCACATGGTTTTATTCACTCTTAATAATAATAGTAATAATACATTTTATTTGTATTATATATAGCACAGGAATAATAATAACACTAACAACAATACAATAAAAACAAAAATAACAGTAGTAGACTCAATTACAATAGGCAGCTTTAAAAAGATGAGTCTTTAGAGACTTCTTAAAACAATCCAATGTTGGGGAATTTCTAATCACCAAAGGAAGAATATTCCATAAGAGTTGAGATGAAGCTTGACCTCCCATAGACTTTAACTTAAGTGAATGCTGCTGAAGAGAAGAGTGGAGAGCACGAGAAGGGGCGGCTAAGATATCCAGGGGCTGTCCCATTATATGTTAAAATAAAGGTTTTGAAAATCAATACATGCCTGTATGATAAGCCAATGCAATTTATATAGAACCAGAGAAATATGCTGACGAGCAGTTGTATAAGGCAGTGCCTGAGCGGCTGAATTCTGAATATATTCAATAATCAAGTCTTGACATAATAAAGCCACGAATAAGCCTTTCTGCACCAGGGAGGGACAGAGCAGGTCGAAGTCTGGCAATAATTCTGAGGTGGATGAATGCAGCTTTCCAGACCATTTTAATATGGGCATCGAATGTCAACTGCACATCAAAAACAACAGCAAGATTGCGAACTTGAGATGATGGAGACACAGAATCAGAGTCTGTGAACAAACTGAGATTATTAAATGTATACAAAGCCAACAGCATACCAACAAGTAAAAGTTCAGTTTTCGATTCATTGAGTTTATCCAAACACGTAGTTAAATCTGTGATAGCGAGATTAGGATCAGGGTGTGTGCTGACATAAATATGAGTATCTTCAGCATAACAATGAAACCCCAGACCATACTTTTGATTGATGCAAAAGGCTATATATATATATATAACATCACCAAAGATGCCTGGCCAACCACGCCACTTATCAAGAAGGATGAAGCAGCACTAATGTCTAACAAGACTAAAATGCTACAAGCAGCCCTGTCAGCAGAAGTGAGAAGGTCATTCTTGGCCCGGACAAGAGCGGTCTCAGTGCTGTGTCTCAAGCCAGACTGAAATGGTTCTAACAAATTGTTTGTGGTCAGATATTACTGTAACTGGCAAACTATGACTCGATCAAGAACATAGCGCTATGGGAAAACATCTTTGTTTGACCGGTTGTGAAGTATGTGTGGCAAATACACCAAGAACTTGGCTTTAAAGGGCACCTATTATGCAAAATTCATAGACCCCGCCCTGAGCAAGTTGTACGCTGTCCGCCATTTTCTCCAGGCTGGAGCAGCTGTAGTGACAACAATATCTCGCAAGCAACTCAGGTGTTTTGTTGTTGGATGTAAGAGTGAACATACGTCTTCATGTACTCCCAACATCAGAGCTGCTGAAGATGCAGTGGATTTGTTTTGTTTTTGAAGGGAATGTGGCCCCATATACCTAAATTTGTTTATATCTACACCAGACTGCTTTGTGAATGAAGGTCAATACAAAGGGACCATAGAAAAAAGGTTTTGCTAAAAAGTTGTTACTCAAGGATGGATAAGTACCATCACTTCGTGATCCAGCTTAAAGTCTCCGGAGTGATACTGGTTACAACAGTAATGAAGGTGAGAGCACACACTTCATTACAGTTCATCTGAGTTGTTTTACAGATATAAAGTTTACCAGTTTATATTAAGCAACCCCCGAAAATGCATAAGGTCTTTATATATTTGTTCATTGTTAGTTGTATCGAGTGTTTTTTGTGTAATTCGCTGTGCATGTTGATGATAATGCAAAGGAGAGAGAGAGAGTTTATGGATAATATTTTAATGCGCACTTCTTGTACTGTGTTTTATTAAGCTTTTATGGTGATTTTCTGGAGTGAAAACAGACGATTCATCTTTTGTGTGAAGTACAATAAACTTCATAAAACTCATTAGTAAAGTTTTGGCCATCATTCGGATGGGGTCCGGTACAACAGGCTTTTACTAATAGTGGATAAAAGCAAGATGACAACATGAGTATAATTAAACTAAACTACACCTGTTCTATCTCCATGCAGCATATATTCTCTGGCTCTGTAGACATCATTGTCCGACTCTGGTTTGAACTGAACACCGCTGCCGACAGTTTCAAACATTTTCAGTGCATGAGATTGTCCTGTTTGTTTGTTGCGTGAGCTCTTGAAGCTCCACCCTCTCCTTAAAAGCGGGGCGGGAGCAGCAGCTCATTTGCATTTAAAGGGTCACACACAAAAACTGCGTGTTTTTGCTCACCCCCAAAAAGTGGCAATTTTAACATGCTATAAAAAAAAAAAAAAAGTGTGTGTGTCACTTTGTTAGGAGTTAGAGTAAAATAGCCATCTGGAGATGGACTTTGAGAGCACCACCTCTGGGAGCTCCTCCGGCAATGATAAAGTTCATGAGGAGTTACTCGATGTGAGGTCAGATTACAGCTAGACTGC
This sequence comes from Mylopharyngodon piceus, assembly GCA_039654765.1. Taxonomy (NCBI): domain Eukaryota; kingdom Metazoa; phylum Chordata; class Actinopteri; order Cypriniformes; family Xenocyprididae; genus Mylopharyngodon; species Mylopharyngodon piceus. Next base: position 128,034 of record CM077443.1, read on the forward strand.
CCCTTCTTCGAAGACCTCCATGACATGAACTCGTTCATGGGGGAAACCTTATTCTTCGCGTGTCTTTGTGCCCTTGACGTCGACTTATTCGATTATCGTGGGTGGAAGGGCACGTGGTTATACGATGATGCCCCAATTTGAAGAGACGCTTATGGGCTATGTCTCCCCTGGGAGCTCATGGTCACTTAAAAACTCAGCGCTCCCCACCAAGCCATGCAGAACAATATCCAGAGAGCAGGAGAGGATCAGTGTTCTTAATATTCCTAAGAGTTATAACATGCTCCTTAGAAGATTTTAGTGTGACATGTAGCTAAGTATGGTGTCCCATACTCGGAATTTGTGCTCTGCATTTCACTCACACAGCAGTGAGTATTGAACACACACCCGGAGCAGTGGGCAGCCGTTTTTGATGCGGCGCCCGGGGAATGATTGGGGGTTCGGTGTCTTGCTCAAGGGCACCTCAGTTGTGGGTAATGAGAGTGGAAGAGAGCGCTGTTAGAAGATTTTAGTCAAGTCAAGTTTTCAGTCCAGAATGATATCATGAAGCAATGCCGCTTTCTTATGATCACTAAAATACAATTAATCATCTATAAGTTGGTCTATATTAATACCCACAGAATATACAAGGTTAATTAGATGTACACCAGATTTATGAGTGATTAAAGTGACATGCTAGATGAAATTAAAACACTCTATCACATGCAGAAAATTAGCGGTTTGAGAACAGTCTACATTGTCAACATGAATGTTAATAACAACATGTCTGAACAAATAGGACTCAAAGTCAACAGTTCATCAAGTTCAGAAATTAACCTAGTCAGCCTTAGGGGGGCAATAAGTATAGCAAGTACAGGTGAGGTGCCATTGATTTTAAACCAGTTGAACAAGAAATACAGTGAAAGAAAACAGCATACTGATATTCCATTCCTCTCCTATAGCAACAAATTCCATTCAATAGGGTACATGTCGAGCGTCACATGACCAAACCGGAAAACTGGTCTCATTGCATCTGCTTGTCAGAGAAAGTGTTAACAGCAGTATGAATTAACGGCATATCTATGGACTTTTAAGATAATCAGCGAATCTACCTAGTTCACATTGTTATAGGTGTTTTATTCTATTAAATACCTAAATGTTAGTGTGAAGAAGAAAAATTAAAAAAGCTTTTAAATATCAATCTACATATGCGGGGGACATCAGTTATGCTCATCTTTGCTCGCTCCTTTTAAGTTATCTTGAATAAAACAGCTAATTTTTCATGAAGCACATACAAAAGACCTAAACCGGAAAGAACTTCCATTTTCTGTTTTACAGAAAATGGAAGTTAGATTGCGCATAACCCCTATTGTTACAGGAGAGGAAGAATTGTCTAAACTCATTAAATCATCAAAATCAACAACATGTATGTTAGACCCTACTAAGCTATTGAAAGAGATGCTTCCAGAGGTCATAGATCCTCTTCATAATATCATTAATTCATCTTTATCACTAGGATACATACCAAAAACTTTTGGCTATTATTAAACCTTTTATTGAAAAACTACAACTTGATCCTAGAGAATTACCCAGATAGCATGTAATCATTCAAACAATGTTGAGTCAGTGTTGATGTGTCAACGCTAATCAGTGAATTAGAGGAGAAAAACTAATTTTGATATAAGAAAGTTTTTTTACTTAATTAATTTGTGTTATGGCAATCCCTGTTTTGTAGCTAAACTCATCATAAAGCCTAGAACGGATGTCATGTTCATTGTTTGATGTGTAGTGAGATAGTAAACACAACAAAGCATCGTGAGCCAGAAACACAGACAGCCCTCGCTAAAACCAGTTAAAAACATTCACCCAAACTTTAGAAGTAAAATGACAGTAAAGAGTTTCAGGAGAGCAAAAACAAACTGAAAACTCTTCTGAAAAAATTCCACTATGGACACAGTATTTCCTAAACAGGATTTTGTCACAAGTCTCTTTGACTGTTGAGACACAGAGTGTTAAAGACACCCCAACATTACAGCACTGAAAATCACCAACAATACTGTGCTTAATATATAAATGTAATTATTACACTTATTGTTGAATCAATTCAATGGATCTGTGCTGAAAGAACGTATGTTTCTTTTAAAAGAGAATTATACTGACCCCAAACATAGTGTGAATATAATAATGGGCCTAATTATAATAAACAGAATAATAATCAATCAACATTAATATTCAGGGAAGACAATTAGACTACATTTTATTTTATTTGAAGGGGGTCATAAGGCATCTAGATAATGGGTAGGGGGTATAAATATCTTAAAATATCTTAAAATAGTTCTAATAAGATTATATTGGGAAATAAACAGTGGCTTCAGTCAATGAGTTACATGTATTTTGGTAACACTTTATAATAAAATTTCATTTGTTAACATTAGTTATACATTAGTTAACATGAACTAACAATGGATAATAATTCTACAGCACGTATTAATCTTAATGTTAAGCCCAATATTTCCTAACAATTTTTTTAAGAATCGAAGTTGAATCTGCTAACATTAGTTAATGCACTTGAACTAACCTGAACATTTTTATTAACTAACTTTAACAAAGGTTAATAAATGCTGTAAAAATATACTGCTCATTGTTAGTTTGTTAGTAAATGCATTAACAGGTTAACAAATGAGACCTTATTGTAAAGCGATACCGATATTTAAAAAAATAAAAAAATAAAAAAATAACTCACTTTACAACTTAAAAGTTTATAAACTCTGTAAATATTTGTTGCAGAAAGCCGAACACTTTTATCAGTTAAAAATTTCAGGTTGATTCAGAGATATTTCTTTTCAAACGGATGGATATTCAGTTCAGTAAATATCAACATCAACAAATGCTCTCCATGGAAGAAAAAGAAATACTGCAGAATTATAATTTGCTACAATCATGAAAATCTGTTCTGAGTTTATTGAAGTGATGTTACTAATTATTGATGTTGAACTGTTTGTATTGTAAACATCATCATTTGTAAGTTGCTATACAAATAAATGCAACAAACATTTGAAAACACTGATGGCATTTAAAATATACACTTCATTTTCATATTTATTTTGGAATATTTGTAGTTTTTCTTGACTGAAACAAGATTTGAATCTATATCTGCAGAAACAAAAAATATAATAAAATACTATATTGGTATAGTTGTTTCATTGATTAAAAACAATAGCACCAGTTAGGTTAAGTTTACGTTATTACAATGACAATGTAAAGCTTTTAATTTTTTAAAAGATAAGTAACAGAAGTTAAAAGAATTAAAGAGCTCGCTTTTATGGTAGTTTTAGACACGTAAACTTAAATATAACTTTACACAAAGGGGAGGCTTTTTTTCTACATTGAAGGAATATTAAGCAGCTGATTAAAACAGTTTGCAGATTTTTTTTGTTCACTATAACCCACATTTATTCTTTTAAGAGTCCCGGAAAAAAAAAAAAAAAAAAAAACACACATATATATATAAATAAACCGTGTACAAACTAAGTCAACTTATTTTCCGTTGTAACTACAGTTAACAAAAATCCCCAAAACACCCCACTAAAGTTAAAAGCTCTTTTATCGGAGCAGATGGGTGGCTCTTAAAAGAGCCTTTGGGTCTGTGAGAGTCTCGGTGACTCTACTTGGAGCTGGTGTACTTGGTGACGGCCTTGGTGCCCTCAGACACGGCGTGTTTGGCCAGTTCACCGGGCAGCAGCAGACGCACGGCGGTCTGGATCTCTCTCGACGTGATGGTGGAGCGCTTGTTGTAGTGAGCGAGACGAGACGCCTCACCGGCGATGCGCTCGAAGATGTCGTTGACGAAAGAGTTCATGATGCCCATCGCCTTGGAGGAGATGCCGGTGTCAGGATGAACCTGCTTCAACACTTTGTACACGTAGATGGCGTAGCTCTCCTTCCTGGACTTTCTGCGCTTCTTTCCTCCCTTCCCGGCGGTCTTCGTGACGGCCTTCTTGGAACCCTTCTTAGGTGCGGACTTGGCTGGTTCAGGCATGATGCTGAATGATCGCAAAACTGACGAATCAATGTGAACTCATGAGCGAAACAGAGGCTTTTATTCCCTACCATATGCTAATTTCCAAAGAGAGACGGGAATAATCTGATTGCCTGTTTTCATAGGCCAAACCCATAAACTCGTATTTCATTGGACAACTCAAAGCATCACGCGCTGAATGAGGGCCAATCAAAGGCTGTTAAATGATAGCCCCGCCTACAGCTAACCGTTTGAGCGACACCCCTCCCCCCAGTTTCCTTTGTTTCATTTCCCGCTCTTTATTTTCGTATTAGTCGGATTTTGAAAAGACAAATATTCTGCACGATTGTGTAGTTTGAAAACTCCATATAGACCCATTGAGAGAATTTTGAAGGGAAGAATGATTAAAAAAAAAATAATAATAAAAAAAAAAAAAAAAAAAAATATATATATATATATATATATATATATATATATATATACCAAAAAGTCTCTTAAACAAAAGCCCATTTGCTGGTCATATTTAGATTTGTCTTTATCTTCTAAGCCACTTTAATTCAAAGCAAAGTCTACAGGAATAAATAATGTCATTTAACACAAATTAGACAATTACCCCCAGTTTCACAGACGAGGCTTAAAGCTAGTTCTAGACTAAAATGCATGTTTAAGCTTTAACTGAAAGCAACTTGTGCTGTCCTGTCTTAAAATATGTGTCATTGTCTTGTCATAAGTGTTTTAAGTGTTTTTTCTGAAACACATTTATATAAGTCAATTAAAAAACCTAATTTAAGATGTGTCTAAACCCTGTCTGTGAAACTAGACCTTAATCTCAGAGAAACGTGTTACTAAAACAAAGATATTCTGGTTATAAATTTTCAGATTAAAAAAGAAATAAAACTCAGTTCTAAATGCAATTACACTCATAACGTTATAGTAACTTTGAAAAGTCGCCATTCTCTTTTTGACGACTTAAATATTTTCATGGTTTACTCGGAAGCGTTTTATTGTTTATGTCTAAATACCACATTAGATAATATTATTTGATAAAACTCTTTATGTGACAGAGTGGGTGGCTCTTAAAAGAGCCGTTGGGTTTGTAGTTTCGCCAGATTTTAGATGTTTAACCTCCGAAGCCGTACAAGGTTCGGCCCTGTCGTTTCAGCGCGTACACAACATCCATGGCGGTGACGGTCTTTCTCTTGGCGTGCTCGGTGTAGGTGACGGCATCGCGGATAACGTTCTCCAGAAACACCTTCAACACACCGCGGGTCTCCTCGTAGATCAACCCGGAGATGCGCTTGACGCCGCCGCGGCGAGCCAGACGACGAATGGCGGGTTTGGTGATTCCCTGGATGTTATCGCGCAGAACTTTACGGTGACGCTTAGCGCCTCCTTTTCCGAGCCCTTTACCGCCTTTGCCTCTTCCAGACATGTTTCACTGAACTCTATCAGACGATGATAACGAATAAATAGTGACTCAGCGTTACAAGGAGGTCTTTTACACTTGCTTACAGGACCTAACTGAAACCAGTCTCGCGTCACATGGCGCAACACGCCCCTCCCCTCAAATGTAGAGGACGAAACAATAGGCTTGTTCGACTTGAAGCAGCGCTGCACAGACCAATCGGTGTAAAGTACCGCGAGAGTGATCAAAGAGCAGACGGTTCAGTATGCTTTAGTAACAATAACAATGCTGATAATATAAAATAATAATAACAGTGTTAACAACAGAAGTAATAACAATACTAATAATAAAGAAAAAAGTGAAAAAGAGAAAATATGCCAAAGCAGACTGACCAAGAGTCACCACTGATAGTGTTCGCCCTATGAGAGCTCTGACGCCTACTGACCAATTCAGAAAACAGTGGTGATACATGATTCTTTAGACATTTAAAAACAATTTGAGATAATTAAAATCAGCAAAACTGTTGAAGTGAAGAAGCTTATGCTTTCTTAAAACATCACAATGATGCCATCCCTTGGGTTTCTGGTCCATAACTTTTATTGCCTGTTTGTATATTGAAATAATAGGCTTTAATTTAGTTGGAGCAGCTTGTGACCATGATGTGACACAATATGATAAATGTGAAAATATCATTGCATGCATGTATTTTGCAGTTTGACATGACAAATCCCTTCTAATAACAAGAAAACAATTTAGGTTTGGTTTGACCTTCTTACAGATGTACTCAATATGTCTATCAAATTTTAAATTCTTATCAAGAATAATCCCAAGATACTCGACTTCATTCACTGCTTCGAATACTTCATTCTTGATCCGCACCTCAAATACATCCCTTTCAGGCTTATTTCGTGTGGAGAAGCACATGGAAACTGTTTTTTTTTTAACATTAAGAGTTAAATGAGACAACTCGAGCCATTTAGAAATGTTATGCAATGCTTGTGTCAGGTGATCGCCTGCCTGGCTGGGTGTTGTAGGACACATGGACGACAGTGTCGTCAGCATGCTTCTGGCAGCTGACACCCGGACAGCAGTTTGGTTAGTCATTTATGTACATTGTAAACAACAGAGGGCCAAGTACAGAACCTTGCGGTACTCCCATGTTGTTTATCTGCAGAGGTGACTTTACCCCATTGACCCTGACACACTGCTGTCTTCCACCCAAATAAGACCTAAACCACTGCAGGGCTTCTGATGACATTTTCTGATTTCATTTATTTAGTAAAATACTGTGATTAACAGTGTCAAAGGCCTCTTATATGTCCAGGAACACTGCCCCAACAACATTTCCTTTATCCAGTGAGGCTTTTATTTTTTCAAGCAAATAGCGGTTAGCTGTTTCTGTGGAATATTTGCCTCTAAATCCAAACTGCTGTTGATAAAGCAACTGGTTAGACTTTAAATCAGAGATGCCCAAACTAGGGCCCGTTTATGAGCGCTCTAACGCAACCTAAGGGCTGTTTAACACACCCATTGTAGCTACGTGCCCTATATTTGAATGAGAGAAAACAAAAACTGCAATGAGAAGTAAGCTTTATAGTTTGCATATAAACAGTTATGCCTATTAGCGATCAAAATTAGAGCATATCACCTTTTAAAAGTAACTTGTCTGTTCAAATAAAGATTGTATCAATGACATCGTCACGCCACTAGGTGGCCACAGATGAATGTTAAAAATGTATTTGTCATTGAATCATTCATTCAAGAGATTCTTTCACAAATGCTGATTCATCCAGTAATGAAACAAGTGAAGTCTTTATGAATGAGTCATTGAATCGTTCTTTGATTTTTAAAAAAATAATTCATTCAAATTAATTAAACATTTTTAAATACTCTGCAGCAATCTTTTTTATCAGAACCTCTAGGCTAGTAAATGACATGTTATTTTGTTTAGTTATCTGTTCAGAATTGTGAGAGAATTGTGATTTAGTTTCTTAAATGTTTAAGATTCTTTTCTTTTTTGATTTCAGTTTTCTAAAATGCTATAATATATATATAATCTATAAGAGTTTCACTTTTTCTAGTGATTCTAGTGGGTCTATCAAACAGCTGTTTGAATTTAAATTTATTCCAAATTGATTTTAATTTTGATTTACCACTTTTAACCATCCAGTTAAAGTTAAAGTCTCAGATATGCACAAAAAATCCAAATTAGAATCAATAAGTATGGGTCTGTGCAGTACTGCTTCAAGTCGAATGAGCCTATTGCGATTGAACCACAATCATGATCTAATGGAATCAGTCATCTGTCATATTAAAATTCAGATTTTATAAGATTTCTTTGACAGAGAGGATTTTTCAGATCATATACTTTACAGTAGTACAGGTTGACAATGAAATTTGTTATTCTACAAGTAAATGAAGAGAGACACAAGACTTCATGTCACAATATTGATTGTAGTAAAATTATTATTAATAGTGGCAGATCTGTTGTATTTCCCCACAAAGATAGTATAACACCAGTAATTTTTGGCCTTGTGGAGACATTTTTTTTTTTTTATCCCCATGAGTAAAACAGCTTATAAATCATTATAAATGATGTATTTTGAAATTGTAAAAATGTTTTCTGTGATTGGTAGGTTTACAGTTAGTGTACAGGATATAATATAGAATTTGTACTGTATAAAAATCATTATGTGTTGAAAGACCCCATAAAACATGGAAACATGGTTTTAAAGTCAAATAACATTTTAAAATATTTTACATCCATATTATACGTTTTAAAATAAAATTGTCACCTTTTTACTATAATTTTGGAGATTAAATAATTTATGATTATATATTATCACTCCATTCAAGTCCTCACCAATGAATTATTTACCAATATAGCATAATTTTACATTATTTTCATTATTATATTGATTATATACTACAGCCATCTGTTTATTTTCTCTGGCATATAATTACAGTAGAACCGCTGATTTATTTTCTCAAAATATTACAACAATCTACAAATAAAAAGAGCGGGAATGAAACAAAAGAAAATGAGTCATGTGGGCCGTCACTCAAACGGTTGGCGGTAGGCGGGGCTATCATTTAACCGACTGTGATTGGCCCTCGTTCATCTAGTGATGATTTGAGTTGTCTAATGAAATACGAGTTTATGGGTGTGGCCTATGAAAACAGGCAATCAGATTATTCCCGTCTCTCTTTGAAAATTAGCATATGGTAGTGAATAAAAGCCTCTGTATCGCTCATGAGTTCACATTGATTCGTCAGTTTTGCGATCATTCAGCATCATGCCTGAACCAGCCAAGTCCGCTCCTAAGAAGGGTTCCAAGAAGGCCGTCACGAAGACCGCCGGTAAGGGAGGAAAGAAGCGCAGAAAGTCCAGGAAGGAGAGTTACGCCATCTACGTGTACAAAGTGCTGAAGCAGGTTCATCCTGACACCGGCATCTCCTCCAAGGCGATGGGCATCATGAACTCTTTCGTCAACGACATCTTCGAGCGCATCGCCGGTGAGGCGTCTCGTCTCGCTCACTACAACAAGCGCTCCACCATCACGTCTAGAGAGATCCAGACCGCCGTGCGTCTGCTGCTGCCCGGTGAGCTGGCCAAACACGCCGTGTCTGAGGGCACCAAGGCCGTCACCAAGTACACCAGCTCCAAGTAGAGTCACCGAGACTCTCACAGACCCAAAGGCTCTTTTAAGAGCCACCCATCTGCTCCGATAAAAGAGATTCTAATAATTATAGACCCCGTTGTAAGATTTTCAAAACTATATGTTGAGTTGTTGAAAGATTGAGATGTTTTTATTTAAGCATTATGACTGTAGTTTTATCCGTATCACATCCAAACCTAAATTTCATTATTTCTTGACTTGTTCTGTGTTTTACATTAATTAAAAAAAACAAAAAAACAAAAAAAAAAAAACATTTGCAATAGCCTCATTTCTATGAATCAGATTATTACAAACTTTAAGACAATTTATTTTTGTTATCAAGGACCTTTTAAGAACAAGATCTTGCCTTTTAACGATCTGAAGGATGTCACTGTTAAACCATAGAAGAGAGAACTTCTTAGGCCTACTTTTTCAGGTTTCGTATGTTTACTTATTAATTCACTTAAAATAAAGGAAACATTGCTTGCACTGTGGTTTAATTCTGATTCATTAATTACCTTTTCCCAGTTAACTTCCTTCAAATCATGCTCAAAGTTGGCTACTTTTGACTTGGGAATTCCTCTTGTTAAAATTGAATTTTCTGTTTTAATACGGTGAAGTAGACGTTTTTTAGTAAACTTTCTTACAATCAGTGTCATGTTATGATCTGAAAGGTCAGTAATGAGATTATGTTTTTGTTACTCTCTCTGGCCTGTTAGTAAAAATCACATCTATAAGAGTTTCACTCTTTCTAGTGGGTCTATCAATCAGCTGTTAACTTTCAGCTGTTAATCAATCAGCTGTTACTTTTAACCATCCAGTTAAAGTTAAATTCTCAGATATGCACAAAAAAATCCAAATTACAGGTGCTGGTCATATAATTAGAATATCATCAAAAAGTTGATTTATTTCACTAATTCCATTCAAAAAGTGAAACTTGTATATTATATTCATTCATTACACACAGACTGATATATTTCAAATGTTTATTTCTTTTAATTTTGATGATTATAACTGACAACTAAGGAAAATCCCAAATTCAGTATCTCAGAAAATTAGAATATTGTGAAAAGGATCAATATTAAAGACACCTGGTGCCACACTCTAATCAGCTAATTAACTCAGAACACCTGCAAAGGCCTTTAAATGGTCTCTCAGTCTAGTTCTGTAGGCTACACAATCATGGGGAAGACTGCTGACTTGACAGTTGTCCAAAAGATGACCATTGACACCTTGCACAAGGAGGGCAAGACACAAAAGGTCATTGCAAAAGAGGCTGGCTGTTCACAGAGCTCTGTGTCCAAGCACATTAATAGAGAGGCGAAAGGAAGGAAAAGATGTGGTAGAAAAAAGTGTACAAGCAATAGGGATAATCGCACCCTGGAGAGGATTGTGAAACAAAACCCATTCAAAAATGTGGGGGAGATTCACAAAGAGTGGACTGCAGCTGGAGTCAGTGCTTCAAGAACCACTACGCACAGACGTATGCAAGACGTGGGTTTCAGCTGTCGCATTCCTTGTGTCAAGCCACTCTTGAACAACAGACAGCGTCAGAAGCGTCTCGCCTGGGCTAAAGACAAAAAGGACTGGACTGCTGCTGAGTGGTCCAAAGTTATGTTCTCTGATGAAAGTAAATTTTGCATTTCCTTTGGAAATCAGGGTCCCAGAGTCTGGAGGAAGAGAGGAGAGGCACACAATCCACGTTGTGGAATTGAATGAATATGTGTGTGTAATGAATGAATATAATATACAAGTTTCACTTTTTGAATGGAATTAGTGAAATAAATCAACTTTTTGATGATATTCTAATTATATGACCAGCACCTGTAGAATCAATAAGTATGGGTCAATAAGCACTGCTTCAAGTCGAACGAGCCTATTGCGATTTAACAGAACCAGTCATCTGTCTTATATTTAAATTCAGATTTTATAAGATTTCTTTGACAGAGAGGATTTTTCAGATCATATACTTTACAGTAGTACAGGTTGACAATGAAATTTGCTATTCTACAAGTAAACAAAGAGAGACACAAGACTTCATGTCACAATATTGATTGTAGTAAAATTATTATTAATAGTGGCAGATCTGTTGCATGTTCCCACTAGTAACACCAGTAATTTTTGGCCTTGTTGAGACATTTTTTTTTTTTTTTATCCCCATGAGTAAAACAGCTTATAAATCATTATAAATTATGTATTTTGAAAATGTAAAACTGTTTTCTGTGATTGGTAGGTTTACGGTTAGTGTACGGGATATAATACACAATTTGTACCGTATAAAAATCATTATGTGTTGAAAGACCCATAAAACATGGAAACATGGTTTTAAAGTCAAATAATATTTTTAAATATTTTACATCCATATTATACATTTTAAAATAAAATTGTCACCTTTTTACTATAAATTTGGAGTTTAAATAATTTATGATTATGCATTATCACTCCATTCAAGTCCTCACCAATAAATTATTTACCAATATAGTATAATTTTACATTATTTTGAGCATTATATTGACTATATACTACAGTCATGTTTATTTTCTCTGGCACAGTTCAGATTCACTCTCACCGCATATATTGGTTTTGTTGAAGTGATAATAAGCGCTTAGATGATAAAAAGAAACCGAAAACGCTTTAAAACCAACATTTTTGCTTAATGAAAATAGACGCCTAGAAATTTAAAACTATTTAAAAAGAAATGTCTGCACCAAATGTCATGAACTCTGACTGTATAATTTTACTTATTTGTATTATTTATAGAAATTTTCTGTTGTATATTAAAACAGAATAAGGCTGGGAGTCTGGAAACATTAATACTTTGCCTCAAGTTTTCTTTTTTCCATCTACTTACTCAGACCTGTAAACAACCCAAATCAGCTTCTATATTATATAGCAATCTGGTTGCTTTATATTCACTGCACTGGAAATTCTGTTTATTGCAGTTGTGGTGGCTCTTAAAAGAGCCGTTGGGGTGTGATGCACTGATGCGGGTTTAAGCGCGCTCTCCGCGGATGCGGCGGGCCAGCTGAATGTCCTTGGGCATGATGGTGACCCTCTTGGCGTGGATGGCGCACAGGTTGGTGTCCTCGAACAGACCGACCAAATAAGCCTCGCTGGCCTCCTGCAGGGCCATGACAGCGGAGCTCTGGAAGCGCAGATCCGTCTTGAAGTCCTGAGCGATTTCTCTCACCAGCCGCTGGAAAGGCAGTTTGCGGATCAACAGCTCGGTGGACTTCTGATAACGGCGGATCTCTCGGAGAGCCACGGTCCCGGGCCTGTAACGATGGGGCTTCTTGACGCCCCCGGTGGCTGGCGCGCTCTTCCGCGCTGCTTTAGTGGCGAGCTGCTTCCTCGGGGCTTTACCACCGGTGGATTTACGAGCGGTCTGCTTGGTTCTTGCCATTGCCGAACTTCTCTTCTCTCTGTCCTGCTTGTGCTGGAAATGCGGCTTTATGTTACACGCCTGCTTTTAAAGCATTGCGCGGCCATGAGCTCATAGTGACGCGAGGGGGTGCACAGGCCTGTGATTGGCTAGTGTGTGACGTGTGCTTATGGCCGCTAGCCAATGACTGCGCGTTTCCTCTTTTCAAACAAGCGGAGGGTTTCCCGCTCAAGACGCTTTGTTCAAACAGTGTAACACACCCATAGACTTTACACTCACACTGCTGTATTTATTTGTTCTGAAATACTCGCCTTAATTCCCAGTGATTGTGCAGATCTCGGATCAGAACAAAATCACATCACAGTCTGTTTAAAGCACTGCAGTCAGACACACACTAGAGTTTCGCTCCGTAGAGCAGCTACTAAAGAACAAAAGACCCAGAGTAACACTGATAACTGACTCCAGACATCCCCTGAAAACGATATGAATTGCTTTTTATTTTGGATAATCTATTAATGTAATAAATATAATCAGAGCTTGGTAAACATATGACTATATTTTAATATTAGGGTAGATGGGGGGCGTGAATGTCTGAACAACTCCACACCTGATGAATGATCTCTATCGGACACGTTAGAGGATCATCACGTGTTTATAACAAACACGCACACATTAAGGCTACTGCGATTATTAGTAATTGTCGATGCAGAACACTTTTGATGGGTCATTTTTTATACCATCACATTCGTTTGTAACGTTAAGTATTAAGAAAAGAAAGCGCTCTTTATCAGATAAAATGTGTGGCTCTTAAAAGAGCCTTTGGGTTTTAATGAGACAGACTGGAGCTCATTTATTTGGATTTGGCGGGCTTTTCGGTCTTCTTCGGCAGCAGCACGGCCTGGATGTTGGGCAGCACGCCGCCCTGAGCGATGGTCACTCCGCCCAGAAGTTTGTTCAACTCCTCGTCATTGCGCACCGCCAGCTGCAGGTGACGGGGAATGATGCGGGTCTTTTTATTGTCCCGAGCAGCGTTTCCAGCCAACTCCAGGATCTCAGCGGTAAGATACTCGAGCACAGCCGCCAGATAAACAGGAGCACCGGCACCGACGCGCTCTGCGTAATTGCCTTTGCGGAGAAGTCTGTGAACACGACCGACGGGGAACTGCAGTCCTGCCCTGGAGGAGCGAGTCTTGGCTTTCGCTCTTGCTTTGCCGCCGGTTTTGCCTCTGCCGCTCATTTTTGGAGTTTTCTTTCTACAAATGTAACTTTTACAATAAAAAACAAGAATGAGAAATGTTCCTCCACACACTGTCTTTATAGGAGAGTGCAAGTCGCCCATTGGTTTAGAGTCTCTTAAGCTTTTAACCAATCACTGAACTTCCCTCCAAAGCCCAACCCCCTTTCTGGCGGGAATAATTATGCACAAGTTCTTGTGACTATTTTTGTGAAACTATTGAAGTATTTGATAATTCAATTAAGAAAATTCAAATAAGTACAAAATGGATGTTATGCTGTTCCTGAAAAAAGTGCTACACTTTCACACACTGTACAGAATTATGTTCATATTGTAATATTGGAGTTTTATCACTGTTCATATTGTTGTCTGTGGGATTGTTTGTATTGTCACAGTTCTCCAGCAGTGTTGTGTGTGTATATTCTGCACTGTTATACAACAAACTATTTGGACTGTGATCACTGTATGAACCCTCATTAGTTTTATGGTCATTTTGATCAGTTTTTATATGTATAAAAAATGTTTACTAAACATAAGTGTTCAAAACAAAAAGTTATTTTAGATACAAAATTAAGTATTACTTAAGTTGTTCAGACTGCATGAGTTTAAGTGCTTAAAGGTCACATCTTCACTGTTTGCTTTCAAATTAAACAGAAATCATTAAAATACAGGAGTTTTGCTCTTTACTCAGAGTCAGTGGGTGGCTCTTAAAAGAGCCGTTGAGAAACAAACAGATTTTTTACTTCTTTTTGGGAGCTGCCTTTTTAGGCTTGGCGGCTTTAGGCTTTGCCGCCTTAGGTTTAGCCGCCTTGGCCTTTTTGGGGCTCTTGGCTGCTTTCTTAGCGGCTGCTGGCTTCTTTGCCTTCTTGGGGCTCTTCGTCGCCTTCTTAGCGGCTGTGGCGGCGGGTTTCTTGGCCTTCTTAGGCGATTTCTTAGCGGCGGGCTTCTTTGCCGCGGCGGTCTTGGGCTTCTTGGCAGCAGCGGGTTTCTTGGCCGCGGGCTTCTTCGCTTTAGGAGCCGCTTTCTTGGCCGGCTTCTTCTTGGTCTCGGCTTGCTGCTTATTGAGCTTGAATGAGCCCGAGGCGCCGGTCCCTTTGACCTGCACTAGAGTGCCTTTACTCACAAGGCCCTTGATGGCGATCTTGACGCGGGAGTTGTTCTTCTCCACGTCGTAGCCGCTGGCAGCGAGAGCTTTCTTCAGGGCGGCGAGGGACACGCCGCTCCTCTCCTTGGACGCGCTCACAGTTTTGACGATGAGGTCACCGACGCCTGGACCTGCTTTCTTGGCTTTCGCAGCTGACTTCTTCTTGGGCGCTTTGGCCGGGGCGGCAGCAGCCGGGGCGGGGGCGGTTTCTGCCATCTCTCTCTGATCGGATCAAGTCTTTCAAACGCTGTCTGCTTTCAGTAATGAATAGCGCTCGAGCGGCGCTGCGCTCTTAAACAGCACATGAGAACCTCGTAGACTCAACCTGCCTGCTCGGTGTCTGTGCGCGTCCACGAGCCACTCACGCTTGTGTTTTCTTCTCTTACATTTGGAGCAAAACTGGAGCGGGAAAATAGTTTGTCACAGTCAAAACAAAGTGAACAGCAAGCAGAGGTTCTGAGCTTTCATTAGAGACTAAAATACGCCGAGAGGACATGTTTGTTTTGCCTCCGTCAGATCAAATCCGAGGCGAGCGTCAGCCACGGGGAAAAGCCGCGTGTAAATTTGATGGATATTTGAAGTGTAAAAGTTGATCAAAGCCTGAACGCGTCCTCTGTGTGTTCAGAAAACAGTCTGAAAGAGACTTGAATGAAATCAGCATCAGTGAGGGGCGAGAGGAGGCTTTCATACAGCTGTTGTTTTGGGCGCTTGAAGCACATGAACATCATCCGGAGTCTGTCTGTGACTCTCATGACCCTCATCTTCACCAGCACATCATCTGTCATTCTTCAGGAGCCAGATCTTTCTTCCTTTCTTTCTTTCTTTCTTCCTTCCTTCCTTCCTTCCTTCCTTCCTTCTGAGGAACATGAATTGATTCTCGTTCAGATTGCATCTGTAAACTCAACACTAATCCTCTATTCCTGATCATTTCAGTTCACAACATCATTTAAAAAAGAAAGAGAATCTATGTAGTGCTCCATTTAGTGTTAAATGCGAGTGAGAGAAACACGAGTCTTAAGTGATCCTGTGTTGTCTCTCAAACTCTCAACTGCCACTCAGAATTTAGAAAATGCAGCCAAACTGTTCAGTGCAAACTCATTATAATTCATTAAAGTAATTTAAATAAAACTTAAATAATGGTCTATTGTAAATACATGACTATGTTGTGAATTAGCATTTATAGTGGTTAAAAGGAAATTATGACCAGTGCTGTCTTGTGCTTTAAATGATGAATGAACTCATTTTGAACACAATAATTTCCATCATTTCTGTTCACATGATGGAAGACGAATGGAGAAACATGAGACAAAATATCCTTTATTACAATTAACATTTTTATGTAGTGATATGATGTACAGCAATTAAATAAGGAAGGTGTCTGGCGGAAGCAAGATATTTTACTTCATAACTTGTTTAAATATGGATATTTTTTTTTTTTACACAAACACATCGCTTCGCTTCAGAAGGCCTTTATTAACCCCCGGAGCCGTGTGGAGTACGTTTATGATGGATGGAGACACTTTCTTCAGCTCATACTCACTGTTTCCTGTTCACTGCCATTATAAAGCTTAGATGCGTCAGGATATTTATTAATATATGATTAATATATGATTGTGATTATGATCTCTGATTGTGTTCATCTGAAAGAAGATAGTCATATACACCTACAATGGCTTGAGGGTGAGTAAAGCTAATTTTCATCTTAAAGTGAACTAATCCTTTAAAAGATTTGATAGAGTGAAGTTGATTAAACCTATATCTCTCAATTTCTTAAACAACTCCTTTCTTTCCTCGCTAAACGAGCTGCACTGATAAAAATGATTATGTGGTGAAAGTAAACACCACAGAAAAAACAAATGCAATTTCTACATGAAAAATTTAGTTCAGACAAGAATTGAAAAAAAAAAAAAACTAAGTAAATTCTATATTACTACTCATTTCAAGCTTGTAGAAATTAAAGCGTAAATATCAACGATATAAAATAAAAGTAAAACCTACTCAACTTTTCTGATAGTGTTCCCATAATGCACCAGTTTTTTATTTTTTTTCCTGTTTTCCAGCCTTATTTACACTGTTTTATCATTGCTTTTGTTGTTAGACTTAGTACACAATACAGAACGACGGTAACATTCGAAAAAATAGTTTTTGAGAATGAATGTCATTTTGAGTAGAAAACAAAGTTGTCACAAAATTGCAAGTTACTAAGCATTGAGGTCTCTGTGATCGGGTCAGTGTTGCATTATTTCTATTATGTAGATATAGTGCCTAAACATGATCTATTATATCATTTACTTAAATGTTTCTAAGTAAAGCATACACTTTAAAAGCAGGTTTTAATGCAATGTCATATTATTTGAGTAAAAAAAAAAAATATATATATATATATTATTATTATTATTATAAGTTACTTGTTTTCTTTGTTAAATTTACTTTAAAATTTTGGTAAATTTTACTTAATTCTACATATGAAATTAAATAAATTGAATTAGTGATGGGAGTCAAGGGACGGTTAATACCGGGGTTCCGAAGCTCCGACACAGTTTTCAAAGCACTATTGTACAGATGCTTATATGGAAATGACAATACCACATGATTGATGACGTTTGAAGCGTCGAACGTCATGCAGTATCGGAAAGTCGGGACAGCTGGTTTGAAAAAAAATTGGCGCTTCACCTGATGCATAAAAAGAAAATGCATTTAATCATGTTTTATTGCTGGGGTCTCAGAGACCCTGAACAGAACATAAGGGTTAACAGCTCAACCAAAATATTTTCTCAACTATGTCAATTATGATCACATCATTGTATATTTTATATTATTGATCAATATGTGAATCCATTGACCGGGCTACACATGACAGGAGCTGTGGTCACATTGTCACAAATTAATTTAGATGAGATTAGATCAGATTAGATAGAACTGTACTGATCCAAGACAAGAGTGATTCCGTATGTCACGGACTTTAGACGCTTTGTTTGGTCATGTGCTTTTTCAAACCTTATCTGCTCCGCGATGATTTATATATGGTGGAGAAAACAAGTCTGACCACCAGATGTCGCTAATGCGCACTGTGTTAAAAGCTTCGAGTAATGAGCCATTTTTCGGCACAATTTGATAAAAGCCTCAAACGCTTCAGAAAGCCTCGGTTTCCCATCACTAGTAAACATTACTTAATTTCTTTATGAAGGTTAAGTTCAATAGTAAGTAGATTTTTCTTAATAATAACAGGTAGGCCTAAGTTGTACAGAGTGGTAGCAGTTAAGATTTACTTAAAAAGTGTTAGTGCAAATTGTTACAAGGATTTTATCAAGTAAATCCTACAAGTTATGTACGGAACGGTACGGCTCACTTAAATAGTACCACCTCTGTTGAGGTTCCAAGTAGGGCTGGGTATTGACTCAATTTTCACGATTTGATTTGATTTCTATTCACATGCTTGCGATTCGATTCGATTACGATTTTGATTCGATTACATTCAATATCGATTATTTTGGATGTACTATATCAGTTACAGTACATAGTAAATTTTCTAGAAGAAAAAAAATCTCTCAACTAATGCTGTAAACTATACATGGGAGTCAGGGAATTAAAAATTAAATTGGAAATAAATACTGGTGTAGAAAGCATGAAGTGATTTCCCAAATGTTGTGCAATGCCCTTGTGTGTACTAATCATATCTGCAAACTTAAGAGGTGATTTTGTGATTTTATCATGTTAACGAAGCATTCTGGTGCACTTGTCATGAAAAAACAACAACATTTGCTTCAAGTAAAAAACAAACAACAACAGCAACAAAAATTTATTGACACTATGGCTGGGCATTGACAAATTTCATATCAAAAGTAACAAAGCACAAAGATTATTGCAATTTATTGGATGGGAGGAGCGCAACATGTTCTGTTCATTCATCAACTGAAAACAGACTAGACTAATCGATTCTTGGGATTTAAGAATCAATATCGGTTTGTAAAAATGAGAATCGATTAAAATCGAGCAATCTATATTTTTTACCCCTAGTTCCAAGCATGCCAAACCGATACTAAATTTGACGTTTAAACACTGCAGATCACTGATTGGTCAGATAGAATCGTTACTGCCAGCGTCATTGGATTTGAAACATGAGACACCAAACCCGCTAAATTTAAATAGTCAGTAACAGCCATCATTTGTCTGTGCGACTTTTTTTAAACGACTCTCTTTAAACAATGGCTGTATCGTGGTCAGTAGACGAGGAGCGCATCCGCGGCAGTAGAGGCGGCGCAAATATAACGGTCAGTCTATCCCACCCACTTGAAGCGGTACTAAACTGCAGTGGAAAAGCAAACCGAAAGTAAAGCAAACCGAGCCGAGCCGAGCCGAGTCAAGTGGTACCACACAGTGGAAAAGCACCATAAAGGCAGGAACACACCAAGCCGACGCCGACGAATTAGTGGCGACGAAAGCAGACTGCGGGGTTGGCTCACGTCGGCAGCGTCTGGGTCCAAAGTTGCCCTGACACACCAAACCGACGCTCGACAGCCAAGTAGCACGTCAGTTCTGCGCCTGCGTAAGATGAAATGCCTTCCCATACCAGCAGGTTGCAGTAGCTGAACAGCCAATCAGAATGACGAGGACCAACTTCAGCCGACGATGCGGAACACACTGAGAAAACTTAGTCGGCCGACAAACAAAAAACTGCCCGAACGCTAACCGTCGGCTTGGTGTGTTCCTGCCTTAAGGGAACAAACAGGCACACACTCGGGCTGCATTTCACTCCACTTTTAGACACACACTCGCGAACTTCCCTAAGCACTTCTCCTCGGGGGAATCCCTGCCGCCATTTTTAAGTGCGTTTAACTTCATCAAGTGGAAAAGGCAAGTTTACTTGGACAGACCCTTTACCTCTCGATTTTGACCGAGGGAGCGAGTTTACTCAACATGTACACTTCAGGCAGATCCATAGACCACAATGCATAAATTACGCTTTATTTACCCCCACATAACTCTAGAGTATGATAATGGAGTTATGTTGACCTTTAACCACATTTTACTTGTAACTACCTTGTTTTTAATAATTTATATTTAATATAAATATATTAAAGGTGCAATATGTAAGAATTTTGCAGTGAAATATCCAAAAACCACTAGGCCAGTGTTATATATTTTGTTGACTTGAGTACTTACAATATCCCAAATGTTTGCAACTATTTATAAATCGTGAGAAAATTGCAATTTTAAGGCTTCGGGTCGTGTGGGGAGTCGCCTGTCAATTGCGTCATACCCGCGTTACCCTCGGTTTCCGGTTTTATTTTGTAGAAACCATGGAAACACCAAAGACGCTTTAATATATTACATGTTTTAATACGAAAGGGAACAACTGTTTTGATATATTTATAGACAGAAAACAAATTATTGTTATATAGCTCAACATGTTTAGTCTTATTGTTTAAATCTAATTTTCTTGATTTTTTGTGAGTACCATGCTTTACCACGCCTCAGAGAAAAACACTATTTTGTGAAGTAGCTAACATAGCATAATCAGATCCAGCTTTATTTTTACTAACAGTAATGCAGAATTTTCTCCATCATACAATACGTTTTAAAATTAATTCCATGCCATTTATCAACACAAGCCATCCAGCATTTAACATGATATTCTAAAATCGATCTAGCTTACTGCAGTGTGTAATAAGTGTCTCACAGCAGCCGCCGAGCGAACGCAGAGTAAAGTTATAACATAATTTTCAACACTCTCATATGTATCTAATATGATAAACAGAGCTGTGTTACCTCATACTCATGACCGGAAAAGCGAAAGCAGCGCCGGCGACTGTGACATAATAAAAGTTCCGCTGCTCGCGGCGTGTGTTGCGCAATCGCTCCAGCGGCCTCGTTCAGCTCCCACAACACTCGGTCCTGCTCTGCTTCATACTACAGTAACGTTAATAATCACATCCATGAACACGATTTCTTCCCGAGTCCTATCCCAATTATTTTCCACCGGCCGTTGAGGTGAAGACCACATGTCCCAAGATCTCAAACGCTCAAACTTGGCGTCATCAAGCTACACCTTTGTTTTGAATAGGTCTCTAGCGACCTCTAGCAGACAGAAAATATTACATATTGCACCTTTAACACAGTATATTCATATATAATATTTGTTTATATTTATTTTTTTTAACAGCCCAAGCATACATACAGGCCCATAGAATAGTGCTTAAAATAAATTCATTAAGAAAAAATCTGTAAATAATAAATCAGCTCCATATCAGATTCCAAGTGATCAAGGGCGTTCCATTTAAACACATTTCAAGGGTTCTGCCAGTAGTGGGCACTCGTGAAACGTAAGCAATGACGTACATCCAAATGAACAAGACCGAGAAAGAAGGGCATAGTTTGTTCTGGCTGTTTAATAATCATTTGAAACTTAGCGAAAAGATTTATCTTGAACTCTGTCATTGAAATTAGCATGTATGAACCTTAATTAAACAATTTAATAATCACTTATAAAGGAGTATACAGCTGCAGCAGTATGTCCTGATGTAGGATAATAATAATAATAATAATAATAATGTTTATTTTATATAGCGCCTTTCTGCAAACTCAAGGTCGCTTTACAATATAAGGTTATATATATAGGATCCTTTGAACCATCTGTGAATATTTGAATAGGGAAGGCGTAGGACATACAGCGTAAGCTTTTTGAAGAATACGGAAAGCAGAAGCACGTCCTTTAAACTACGCCAGAGCGCGTACACACCTCACGCACTGGATGCCGTGCGCGCTCAAGGCAGTTGGACATAGTGGTGTATTAGGGATAAAAATTTATATAAATACTGTTCGGTTTCTCGCACAAACCGATCGTTTCGTGTCTTAGGACATATGTGTCGTCACAAGCCGCAGGGTTTAATTTGGATTTGTCTGTGCATGTTTTTTTGACTCTTATAGATGGAGTTCCCATTGACATGCATTATAAGACTGACAGACTGCAACGGTTGGAGTTAAAAATCATCATTTGTGTTCTACTGAAAAAACAAAGTCACCTACATCTTGGATGCTCTGGGGGTAAGCAGATAAACATCAAATTTTCTTTTTTGGGTGAACTATCCCTGTCCTTGTCTGAGACAGCCAAAAATCGTTCAGTGTATCCCGGGCTTTAAGACCAATGACGTCATTGATGGCGTCCGAAGCCTCGCTTCTGCCTGACTTTTAAGTAGTCTGTGTACAATAAAGGCGTTTAAATAATAAATATAGTTTAGCCTCCAAATCGTGAATGGAAACATTTGGATTTGTGCCAAATTAGAGAGGTAGCCTAGGTTATAACGCCGGTTTCTGTTTCAGTTCAGCTAAATGAATTCGTTTTGGCTTAACGTTTATATATTATTTTTTTCATAACTAAATGAATCCCCCCCCCAATGGGATAACCAGTGTTATTAACATTATTAACATTATTCAGTCCAGGCAATGTTAGGATATATAAAAAAATAAATAAATAGAGATGAGCTACTGTTCGTTTTTTAAAATTGTTTACACTACTTATTTATTGTGACTTCAAAATAGAATAAAATAAAAACTGTAGTTTTTTTTTAAATCTGTGCTTCTCATCCGCTCCTCTGTATGGGTAGCGCAGTTTCACCATGCATATTAAACTACAAACAGCATTACAACAGTCTGCATGCTGATTAACATTCCTGAAATAAATATTTCTGTGAAATACGCGTTAGGTTGCACAGAAGAAAGCCGATATATGACATATAGTGATAGCAGCAGAGGACTGTTATTTTGTTGAACGAACTGATGATGACGTCACGGGCTCAGATTTGATTGACCAATCGGCTGAAAGGGGCGTGTAATGACGCCCACATGTGGAAAACGAGTTTTGAAGTCGTGTTTCCGTTTTCTATCCGTGACCAGAAAAAACGAAAATCAAGCCAAAATCTCGTTTTTCCGTTTTCTTTTTTAACAAACGAAAAAACGGGAAACGACCGTTTTCTCGTTTCTGCGTATTTCATTTCAAATTGGAAAACAAACTATCAAAACGTACACGAACCCTTTAAACAGACTGTAATGTGATTTTGTTTGAATCCGAGATCTGCACAATCACTGGGAATTAAGGCGAGTATTTCAGAACAAATAAATACAGCAGTGTGAGTGTAAAGTCTATGGGTGTGTTACACTGAGCAAAGCGTCTTGAGCGGGAAACCCTCCGCTTGTTTGAAAAGAGGAAACGCGCAGTCATTGGCTAGTGGTCATAAGCACACGTCACACACTAGCCAATCACAGGCCTGTGCACCACCTCGCGTCACTATGAGCTCATGGCCGCGCAATGCTTTAAAAGCAGGCGTGTAACATAAAGCCGCATTTCCAGCACAAGCAGGACAGAGAGAAGACAAGTTCGGCAATGGCAAGAACCAAGCAGACCGCTCGTAAATCCACCGGTGGTAAAGCCCCGAGGAAGCAGCTCGCTACTAAAGCAGCGCGGAAGAGCGCGCCAGCCACCGGCGGCGTCAAGAAGCCCCATCGTTACAGGCCCGGGACCGTGGCTCTCCGAGAGATCCGCCGTTATCAGAAGTCCACCGAGCTGTTGATCCGCAAACTGCCTTTCCAGCGGCTGGTGAGAGAAATCGCTCAGGACTTCAAAACGGATCTGCGCTTCCAGAGCTCCGCTGTCATGGCCCTGCAGGAGGCTAGCGAGGCTTATTTGGTCGGTCTGTTCGAGGACACCAACCTGTGCGCCATCCACGCCAAGAGGGTCACCATCATGCCCAAGGACATTCAGCTGGCCCGCCGCATCCGCGGAGAGCGCGCTTAAACCCGCATCAGCCGCATCACACCCCAACGGCTCTTTTAAGAGCCACCACAACTGCTCTGAATGAGACCATTTCCAGCAACAGTAACTATTACATAAGTTTTGGTGTTTGTGTCAAACCAATGTGTCAGGAGTCAATATATGTAGGTTATAAAGCGTTCTCTCTCTGTCTTCATTTAAGCTGTTATCAATTCACGAATGTGAAATTGGAGATGAC
Source organism: Mylopharyngodon piceus (assembly GCA_039654765.1). NCBI lineage: Eukaryota > Metazoa > Chordata > Actinopteri > Cypriniformes > Xenocyprididae > Mylopharyngodon > Mylopharyngodon piceus. The sequence goes on from CM077443.1 coordinate 151,857, forward strand.
TTTACTGTATAATGTAAAATAATGCTGTATAGGTAAATACTTTGAGTGCGTACATGCACAGTGATAATGCCTGTTAAATTATTTCATATTTAAATTTTTAGTATAGTACACATTGGAGATGGCATATGCTGCACATAATTTTGGGGACAATATTCTATTAAAATTTAGAATGTATGCAGACAGTAAAGTTGTGAAAGTATCGAACGTAATCCTGCATTTTAGCATTTAAGTTTAATGTTAAAATAATTCTGTCTGGGTCTCAATTGTTTGTTTTCTAAATTTCCTTTACTAAAGAGATAAAAAGAACACTTAAAACATATATGAACAAACACAAAAGCATAAACAAGATATAACATAGGTGTGCCACTCTATTATTGAATCATTTATATTATTGAAGCATTTGTCAGTGTAAACTAGTAAAACTGTAAAATATATGATCTTTGTGAAATAAATCTTTATGAAAAGTAATTTAAATTGTAAACAAACCTCCAAGAATGGGATTAAATCACGTGCTCTGGCTATATTGGGGGGGGGGGGCGTGTTGCGCCATGTGACGCGACGCTGGTTTCTGTCAGGTCCTGTAAGCAAGTGTAAAAGACCTCCTTGTAACGCTGAATTACTATTCATTCGTTATCATCGTCTCATAGAGTTCAGTGAAACATGTCTGGAAGAGGCAAAGGCGGTAAAGGGCTCGGAAAAGGAGGCGCTAAGCGTCACCGTAAAGTTCTGCGCGATAATATCCAGGGAATCACCAAACCCGCCATTCGTCGTCTGGCTCGCCGCGGCGGCGTCAAGCGTATCTCCGGGTTGATCTACGAGGAGACTCGCGGTGTGTTGAAGGTGTTTCTGGAGAACGTCATCCGCGATGCTGTCACCTACACCGAGCACGCCAAGAGAAAGACCGTCACCGCCATGGATGTTGTGTACGCGCTGAAACGACAGGGCCGAACCTTGTACGGCTTCGGAGGTTAAACATCTGAAATCAGGAGAAACTACAAACCCAACGGCTCTTTTAAGAGCCACCCACTCTGTCACATAAAGAGTCTTATCAAATAATGGTGATTAAGCGTTTTATTGTTAGTCTAAATAACATATTAAACCATGAAAATATTTAAGTCATCAAGAAGAAAATGGTGGCTTTTAATAGTTTCTGTAACGTTATGAATGTAATTGCATTTAGAAAGGAGTTTTATTTTTCTTTTAAGATGAAACTTTGTAACCAAAATATTTGTTTCATAAACAATTCTCTAAGATTAAGGCCTAGTTTCACAGACAGGGTTTAGACTAAGATCTTAAATTAGGACTTTTAATTAGCTTACATAAATGAGCCTTAGAAAAAAACAGTACTGTTGTGCATCTTGAGACAAAACAATGACACTGGCATATTTTAAGACAGGACAGCACAAGTTGCTTTCAGTTAAAGCTTAAACATGCATTTTAGTCTAGAACTAGCTTTAAGCCTCGTCTGTGAAACTGGGGGTAATTGTCTAATTTGTGTTAAATGACATTATTTATTCCTGTAGACTTTGCTTTGAATTAAAGTGGCTTAGAAGATAAAGACAAATCTAAATATGACCAGCAAATGGGCTTTTGTTTAAGAGACTTTTTGGTATATTTTTTTTTAAAAATTCTCTCGATGTCTATATGGAGTTTTCAAACTACACAATCGTGCAGAATATTTGTCTTTTCAAAATCCGACTAATACGAAAATAAAGAGCGGGAAATGAAACAAAGGAAACTGGGGGGAGGGGTGTCGCTCAAACTGTTGGCGGTAGGCGGGGCTATCATTTATAACAGCCTTTGATTGGTTCTCATTCAGCGCGTGATGCTTTGAGTTGTCCAATGAAATACGAGTTTATGGGTTTGGCCTATGAAAACAGGCAATCAGATTATTCCCGTCTCTCTTTGAAAATTAGCATATGGTAGTGAATAAAAGCCTCTGTTTCGCTCATGAGTTCACATTGATTCGTCAGTTTTGCGATCATTCAGCATCATGCCTGAACCAGCCAAGTCCGCACCTAAGAAGGGTTCCAAGAAGGCCGTCACGAAGACCGCCGGTAAGGGAGGAAAGAAGCGTAGAAAGTCCAGGAAGGAGAGCTACGCCATCTACGTGTACAAAGTGCTGAAGCAGGTTCATCCTGACACCGGCATCTCCTCCAAGGCGATGGGCATCATGAACTCCTTCGTCAACGACATCTTCGAGCGCATCGCCGGTGAGGCGTCTCGTCTCGCTCACTACAACAAGCGCTCCACCATCACGTCGAGAGAGATCCAGACCGCCGTGCGTCTGCTGCTGCCCGGTGAGCTGGCCAAACACGCCGTGTCTGAGGGCACCAAGGCCGTCACCAAGTACACCAGCTCCAAGTAGAGTCACCTAGTCTCTCACAGACCCAAAGGCTCTTTTAAGAGCCACCCATCTGCTCCGTTAAAAGAGCTTCTAATGCTTGAAGTTACTTAAGTGGTGAAAAGTTGAAATTTCTAGTTTTCTATATCAGTTTGTTTGTAAATGTTTTGCACACAAAGCTCGATACTTCAATCAGCCAAGATGTGACTAGCGGACTAATACCACTCTCAGTTTTAACCACACGCTTGTGAGTTCCCAGCAAACACAAACGTTCCCGTTTGGTTATTTTTTTTGGGGGGGGGACCAAATAAGGACGTTCTGGGGACGTTCTCTATTGGTTCTTTTGCAACCTTAAGAGAACTTTCCCTGCAGGTTATTTTTGGGTTTTATTTTTATAACCTAAAGAGAACGTTCCCTGTAGGTTATTTTTAGATTTGATTATAACCAAACTATTGCAGATGATAGACCAATAGGCTACAGAGATGATTAAAGTGTTATCTTTCTTTACTGCGCGCCTCTGATCACGCGCTTCTGTCTTCCAGAGAGCCGCGCACTCGCGTAATTTAAAAATTAACGGTCATTTCATTTTACTGACTATAACGTTTGTTTATCGATCTCTTTATTGAATGATTATTTATAATTAATATATGTACGATTGTAAATAGTGTGATTTCAGAGACATTTGACACATAATTGAAGACAACATTATGTTAACCGAGAAGTTTTTGTTTACCGACCAAAAGAGAGCACGTCCCGCTAATTCAGTGGTAAGAAATTAATGTAATGTTATGCCAGTTAAAGTCACATAATTGTTATTAATTTTTTAATGTCTGTGAATAAAATTAATATTTTAAAAACCCCATATTGTGTTGAAGTCATTGTTTGTCGCTTAAGAAACGTAAAATCTGCTTGTGGTACAGTGTCAGTGATACAATTTACGAAATCGTACATATTAATGCATAAATTCGATCTTATTTAATTCTCCATAAGGTTTATGTGCTCGGATTATTTATAATATATTTCTATTGATTAAATAACAGTTCAAAACAAGACATGGTCTGTAGTATTGACGTCCATTCATCCGTCTTCCGTGCCGTTTATACCATATGGGACGCGGAGTGCTGGTTGATAACTGACGTACAACAGGGTAAATTATATCGGAGTAAAAAGAGGTTAGGGGAACGTTCTCCAAACCAACAGGGAACGTTCTATTTACGTAAAGAAAACTTTCCTGGCTAACCAACAGAGAACGTTAGGATGTATGTTCTGGGAACCAGAAACTAACGTTCCAAGAACGTTCTGGGAACCAAAAATTGTTAGTTGGGTTTATTCCAAATCGCTGCTAATTAGAAGTTCTTAAAATGTGCCCAGAAACCTTCCTTTATAAGTTGACAGTCTCTGATGTCACCCCACTTTGTCCCATTTGAGGTCAGAATTAAGTGTAACTTTTTGTTTGTTTTCTGGATTGTCAGCAGTCAGTCAGTCTGAGGCTGATGAGGATAAAGTAATTCTCTGACACTAGTAACCCTAACTCCAGTAAATACAGCAGGTAGAGAGACAGAGTCATCCTTCAGTCGCAGAAGAGACTAAAACATTAAATGATTGTTTCCAAACGTTTGACAGGTACTGCATATTTTTTGACTGAATTTACTAGTTATATTGCATTCTTAAATTCTTGGTCTAGGGGGAAAAATAGAAACTCACGAAAAAAGAGCAGCAACACATGGCACCAAGATGCAAATATATGTAAACACTGAAGTGTTGTATGAGACTAGCAAAACCGAGAGACCACAATAATGTTGAGAAACACTAACTGCTCTCATTCTTTTTTAAAATATCTTCTTGTGTGAGACAATGTTGTTTTCCAGCCTTTCCAAGCATTCAGCGCATCATCTGTGTTTAATGACACTGATAAAGCTGTAGCGTTGCCAAATCACACATTTAGATTGAAATATACATTTTCATTTATCATAAAGTTTAGGCAAGTAACAGTAACAGGAGTCCTTTACATTCAGGCTCAAGAACAATAAATGACAGTAATATGAGACTGTATTCAGCGTGTGTTTCTGACAGTATTTCTACCTCTGACCTGATTACATTGTGTATTTGCTTTTCCTTATTATCTATAATGTAGTGATTTTAAACTGTCTTTCTGCTTTACATCTGTGGACCAGCAAGCTTATATTGTATGACCTACAATACTTCATATAACAAACCCCATGTCCAGAAAAGATGGGACATTTTGTAAAATGCAATAAAAACCACAATCTGTGATTTGTTAATTCTCTTGAACTTTTTTCTACTTTTTTTTCTACTTTTATTTGTACTTTTTCTAAAAAGTACAAATAAACGATTTCCAATGTTTTCACTGACCAACATAATTGTATTTTGTGAATATAAACAAATTTTGATGCCTGCAACACAGTCCAAAAAAGTTGGGACCAAGGCAAAATAGAAGTGAAAAGATTATATAATATCCAAGTTAAACTGTTAAACAGTCCACAATTAGCAGGTGAATTGGTAATAGGTGAGGGTCTCATGTTTGGGTGTAAAAGAGCTTCTCGGTCTTTGCAAGAAAAGATGGGTCATGAAGCAGTGTTTTGAAATCGGCCATCACTAGATATTGTTGAAAAGTCATTTTGTTTTTTTGGCAGACAAAAAGTATTCTTGTCGCTTCATAACATTAAGGTTGAACCACTGTAGTCACATGAACTGTTTTTAAATATGTCTTTAGTAGCTTTCTGGATCTTGAGAGGTTCAGTGTCATTGCTGGCAATAGAGGCCTCACTGAGCTATCGGATTTCATCAACAATATCTTAATTTGTTTTCCGAAGATGAACGAAGGTCTTACGGGTGTGGAACAACATGAGGGTGAGTAATTAATGACATTATTTTCATTTTTTGGGTGAACTAACCCTTTAAGCTAAGACTCCTATATAGAAATGTTTAAGCTAAATTAGGAGCTTTCTGAGAGGAGCTTTAAGAATACGGGCCCTGGCCCTTGGGACCAACTCCTTGAACCTTCAGTCATTCACACTGTTCTTAACACAAGGGCTGCTTCTACAAGAATATATTATACCTGATGGAAGTCTTTCTGTTTGTGGTGCGAGACTCGTGATGTTGACCCTGTACAATGCACATTTTCTGTAGTTTTGAGCTTATTGCAAGGTCTTTAGACAAAGCAGCCTCCATGTTAAAAATTTTTGTAGCCACCATTTCTGCACCATTTCTGTAAACAGTTCTTCTCTGGGCTCCCACAGCCTGGTTTGCAGTTTTTTAAAAGGTGCGAGGCGCCTTAATCCTGCTCGCTCTCCTCATTCTCTGGTGTGGAACTTACCTCTGGTATTGGAGTCTCTTTGTCAGCCTCCTTTTGAACCTTTGGAGGACGCAGATCTTAGGTGTAAATCCTTGAAGGCAGCATTCCTTCTGCAGAAAGGGTTGGTGAGCGTCATGCACTATCTGTGAGCCAGTCCTGTATGAAATGGCTGCCCCTTTGATCGCGAAAGTGAAAGTGCCCTTTGCGGTCGCATTATGGGGAGGCTAGGAAGGGTGGCCCTCTATCTAAGCAGAGGCTGTCACGATGGGTTGTTGGGGTTACTGCTTTGGCCTACAAGATGGCTGGGCAACCTGTGCCTGGGACCATCACTTGCCATTCCACCAGGGCATTTTCCTCTTCATGGGCTACTTTTAGGGGTGTTTCACTTACGGACGTTTGTGTGGAAGCGACATAGTCCTCTCCTTGTACATTTGCGAGGTTCTACAACGTCAATGTTGCTGCTTCTCAGGATGTGAGCTGGGTTACTTATGTTTTTCAACCTATTTGGCTGGGGCTGCAATTATACACTAATATAGCACCATCTCTCATCCAGAGTTCACAGAACCACGCTTACATATGTAACCAGTGTTTTGTTCAAATCAAGTTCAAGCGTGGATGCGCTGTTGTCAAAGGATCTCGGGAGCGGCTGGGTTATTGTCAGACCGCTCGCACCCGTCCAAAGTAGACCAGAGTTACCAACCACTACCTTCTTTCATTCGCTGCAATAAATCTGATCAGGTCCTGCAGGAGAGCCGCGGGGATGCAGACCTCTATTCTGGGGACCTTTTTTTGTTAGCTGGGAGCTTGATGCTTATTGTAGCTCTGATGCACTTGTTATACAGCTGCGATTTATATTTTATGATGTATCTAAAAAATTCTCAAACTAATTCTCTTAAGGTCGTGTAAGCATTATAGAGAGTTTCTTTTTCTGCCATAGTATCAAACTTTATCTTAATTTACTGTCATATGTTGTGCAGCGGATGAGATTAAAGTCCAATGGAAAAACCTGTGAGATACACACGAGGAAATATGCATTCTTGGCCTACCCTGCAGGCGCGAATTAGCTGAAGGCGATCAGTCGTTTCCTGTTGGGTTTGAATGTTTCACTCGAACATTGCAAACAATGGACAGACTGTGATTTTCCCCTCAGAGTTTCTCTTATGTCTCTTGAAAAACTGGTTTCCCTTGAAAAAAACTGGTTTCCCCTAGATGAGTTTCAGAATGTTTCCTCAAGAAGCCACAAGAATCCTTCAAGTGTCAGTTTTTCACGGTAAATAAAAACTGCTTCATAAAACTCTGGCCTATCTAGATTTAAGGTTTTCACTGATTCCAGACCTTCAGCATCAGATACTTTTTTTTTTTTTTTAACAATACTCCAAATTAATATTCTAATTTATTCTAACAATTTTCTTCAGGAATATCATATTTTATCCATTAAGAGAATGCATACTATAATATTACACCAATATTTTATGCACCCAGTTTTTCAGTTTGCTTAAAATTGTTCTGCTGAACACAAAGGACGATATTTGGAAGAATGTCAGTAACCAAACAGATCTCGCCCCCAGCTGACTACCATAGCATTTATTTTTCCTACTATGGTAGTAAATGGGGGGCGAGATGTGTTTGGTTACTGACATACTGACTGGATTTTGGCGGACTATCTCCAGTAAGTGTTTTATAGTTACGATTGTCTCCTTTTGACTTTACCTATAACTACAAACTGAGCCTCAAGAAAGAACAAGCACAAGGGAGTCTTCTACGTCATTCCTGAAGATCTTCAACCCGTGGGCGGGTGAGTACTTTATGGTTTAGGCAGGGACATAGCCATCATTTCAGAAGTGAGGGGGACCGAAATGTCAGGTGTAATACCAGTTTTTATCTGACATTTTTTATCTGATTTTTATTTTTATTTTTATTTTATTTCATTTCATTTTTTTTTATCTCATCTCTTGCTTTTAGCTTTTTGCTTTTAGCTTTTTGAAATCAATTTGCTTTTAATGAGAAATCAAATAAACTACTGAACAGTAACCAATATCTATAATATTTTTTCATATAATTTATGACAATGTTGTGATTGGTTTATGTACTACAAACACTAGTGCATTAAGTCTTCATGCATTTTTTATATAATGTAAAATAAAAGATCACAGAATAAGGCAAAAAATACGCAGTACCTGTCAAACGTTTGGAAACAATCATTTAATGTTTTAGTCTCTTCTGCGCACCAAGGCTGAAATTATTCAAAAATGCAGTAAAAACAGTAATATTGTGAATGTCACAGTTCATGGTGGTAGATAAGGTGCACGACGAAGGAGAATCAAATAAACATACTTTAATGAAGATACTCAGGAGAATAGAGAAGAAATACAGCACCATACACAAACGAGAACTGAAAAAGACTAAGGGAAAATACAGGGTATATATATATATATATATATATATATATATAATGGTGGGAAAACTAAACAAAGGAAGACATGTGACAAACAGAACAGAGTCCAAAACAGATGCATACAACATACAGAAAAGCACCCCTTTTTCAGTGAGAGGAGTACGCAGCTGAACTCCAACATGCTACACAGGAGGCCCAGAGGGCCTACCCTAGTAGACACGTGGCATCAGCTAGTGGCGACCATAACCATACCAACCATCAGGCCATGCATGCAGAGGAAAATCTTTACTGAAGAGGAAATGCATATTCCGCCACCATACTCCATGAGAGGCCTGCCTAAGGCCTACTCAAACAGAGGTGGGTCGTGGCCAATGGTGGTACTGCGATACACAAGCATCCTGCCAACATGTCAGCTAAAAAGGAGGCCTATAGGGCCTCCAAGTTCAGCAACAAGTGGCGTTCAGCCCAAATGTAATATATAAACACAAAACTGTGCCAGCATGTAAACTAAAAAGGAGGCCTTATTAGGGCCTACCATTTCAGCGACACGTGGCGCCAGCTAGTGAATATAAGGGAACCAAGCTTACAGGGAACCAGTTCTAACCCAGCATCAGTTGTGGGAAGCTAACTACAACCTGAGCTAAGCTACACGTTTCAACAGGCAATGTGCCCTAAATAAGTGACTAAAGGGAACCAAAAATGCCTACATGGCCTAAGGGAGGCCTATCAAAGCCTACTACCTTAAACAGACACGTAGCATAAGCCTGTGGCAGTGTAAAATTAATGTGAGCAGCTATGATCACATAACAACAGCACTTGAAAAACCACAAGCTGCTAACTAGAAAGAGGCTAAACGTTAAGAGCCTTCATTCCAAAGTTATATGCAATATAGCTGTTGTAAAGATCACAAAAAGGGAGCTAAATAGAAACCAGACTGCGACAGCGGTTCTAATACTACCCTGAGTATGCAATCCAACAGGTGATGCACTCAGTGACACAAATAAACCCTAACTGGGGAATATAAAATAGTCACCACTCTCTCTAAATAGAGGCTAATATGAAAGGCCTGCTATTATGAGAACAGGTGCTAACCTGTGGCAGCATAAAGTAAAGCTCACATAACAAATGTAGGGCAAAAGGCTAGAACTCAAAGCAAACACAACGCTTTGAAATACATGCCATCCTAGCAGGATAATGTTCTCTCTAAACAGATTTGCAAATCTGTACTGAGCCTCAGAGGACGGAGGCTACAAAGCTAGAGCCGTCAACTCAAACTTGAATGGGAAAATGAAGTGGCTCAGGGGAAAACATTTTCATAGCATGAAAAGTTCTAGAAAGTGGGGCCTAGCATACACTTGTATAACTTATCTATGCAAAGATAAGGGCCTACCACCTGAGAAAACCAGCACCAGGGAGTCTAAAAACAGTCTGCAACCTAGCTGTTAACTCACCAGTTGCACCTACAAATACAAGGGGACAATGGGCATACGGCCTAACAACTCCCTGGGGAAAAGGCCAGAACTAGGAACTATACGATGTGATAGAGAATAGTATGACAGGGTTAAAATACTTTAACACACCTTAACCTAGCTCTAGCCTGGCCGCTAAGCTATGGGCCTAAAACAGGGCCACAAGCCTAGTGGAGCCTGGTTCTTCACTTCCAAATCTCATGGAAAGAGAAAGAAAGCGAAGTTCACAAGCAACAATGTCAGGCAGCCGGTCAGGGCCGACCTAGACATAAAACTGAAGTAATGAGTGCTAACTCAAACTATACTGTAATGCTAGCTGAGAAGCTACTTCATACAGAAAAAGAGACTAAGCGGCGGCCATTTTGTGGCCTGCTTAGCTCATTTTAACACTTCAGTTGCCCAACAAACCCCTTAAGTTTTAACTACTACATGCCCAGGAAAAACTATACAGGAAAAACAAGGTCAACATTTAGAAATAAATAGGACCTTGCTTACCTTCCTGTGGCTCAAAGACCAAAGACCCCTCCTCCTAGTCTTATTAAGAAGGATAGAATCCAAGGTTCTTAAAGCCTAAAAGAACCTTTTCACTATCAAGCCAGAAGGCGGGCCTTCAGAAAAATTCTCGTCATGGGCCCAACCGTCAGCCTGACTGTTCAAAGGTGTCCTGAGCATGAACAATTTACATTAAACCCCCCCGGGAGGCTGAGGAAGAAGGGCAAGGGGAGGTGTACATTTGCCCTTGCCAGAGAGGGAAACAATCACCGGCGTTGCTGACGCCTGTATTCGATCACCTCTCTCAAGTCTTGCTTCTTCTTCCTTGTATCCCGCCGCTTCTGCGACTTACTCCGTGGAGGAGGAAGCGCTCGAGTGGCGACACTGGATCTCTGGCCCTGTCTCTGAGCCTCAGCTCGAGACGGGCCAGGCCCTCCCGGCTGTCTGGGCCCAGATTCGGATCTGAGCGGGATGCATGTTTTAAATGCTGCTGAGCACGCCTTCGCCTCTCTGAACTTTCCCACGACCGTCTCAACGGAGGTGCCGAAAAGTTCAGAAGGCGAAACCGGGGCATCAAGGAGAAAGCCCTTCTCTTTCTCCCCGATGTCCGCCATGTTCAGCCACAGATGTCTCTCTATGGCCACCATAGCCACCATCGATCTGCCAATCGAAGCAGCCGTTTGCTTGGTGGCCCGGAGAGCAAAATCTGTGGTGCGGCGCAGCTCAGCCACCGCCTCAGGGGACAAACCTTGCCCCTGGTCCAGATCCTTCAACAAGTCAGCCTGGTAGGCTTGTAACACAGCCATTGTGTGCAAAGCCGCGCCAGCCTGGCCTGCTGCAGCATACGCCCTGCCGTTCAGATGTGATGTTACTTTAAGGGGTCTGGTCGGCAGGACCGGAGCTTTCAGTGTCGGTGCACTGCCCGTGACGAGATAGTTCGCAAACGTCTCGTCGATGGGTGGCATTGACACATACCCGTGCTGGCTCAATCCCTCCACATCAGCGAAATTCCCCCGCTGATGCAAATGAATTCTAGCCGAGTACGGGTTCTTCCATGCCTTCTCAATCTCAACGTGGAGATCTGGAAGGAATGGAAGGCTCACGGGAGTTACGGGGTTATGGCCAGAAAGAAACCATTCATCAAGCCTCCCACGTACAGTCTCTTTCCTCACGCACTCTCAAGGCAGCTGCAGCCTGCCCGAGGCGCGTTCCATAACCTCCAGTAACTCAGCAAATGCTGGGCAAGGAGGCCTGGAGAAAGAAGCGGCCTCACCCGCTTCTTCTTCCACCGCCATCTCCTGCTCTCTGGGGCTAGCTGCCAGAAGAACACTCGCTCCTGGATCTGATGATGTCAAAGACAGGACATCATCATCATCCAGGAGCTCATCTCCGTCAGCCGCCGCCGGAGGTTGAGAGACATGAACACCTCTCTCAAACTCCGCGGCGAGCTCCATCTGTGAACCCCATGAGTGCAGCCGCCGCTCTGCCTCAGCACGAGCGGGGCCAGAACCACCGGGCACAGATGTCGACGCCCCTTCCCTCGAGAAGAGGGCCAGACGGGCATGGGAAAACGCTCACAGTATACACAGACAGCGCCCTTGAGCACTGTCCGTGCGTGTTCTTCTCCCAGACAGTAAACGCATAGGTTGTGTGTGTCTTCCGGTGTCAAGAATCTCGGACACGGATCAGCACACTTCCTAAAGCGTTTCTCCTTATTCTCAGACATAGTTTAACAACTTTCTTACCGAGTAGTTGAAACAGTGGCAAAGACACAACAGTCCTGAAAGACGAAAAGATACTGACTGTTTCCCCAGGCGCTCCTTTTATACTTCCGAGTCGCGCAATATGACGTCATAGGCTGTCGCCGGCCAATACGGATTGGAGTGTTGGATATTTGGCTTTCAGACACCGGGTCACGTGTGACGTTCCCCATAGCGTTAGCAAATGCAGAGCGAGTTCCCTTTCGAAAGGGAACTGGTTTCTGGTTAGACAATGAACTAATGAAGTGCAGTAAAAAAAATAAATAAAGTAAATAAATAAATAATAATTAAAGGCAGCTGAAGAATGAGGGGCCCAGGCTGCAAGTCCCGAACAATCAAACCAGAGTCCAAATATAACAGCAGAACAAATGTAGACAAGAAACTAGAACTACCCTAATACTGAGAAGGCCAAACAAGACCTGAAAAACAAGACTAAATAACCTCAAATCAAACCAACAAACAAGGGACAGGGGAGTTACAGTAACAGAAACCGAATCAAAACACATGAGGAAGTGAAAAATGTAAAATAGTCTGAAAAATATATAGAGCCAGATAATTGCCCTCTTGTTGAGCAATACACTGTCTAACCAGAAACCAGTTTTTCTTCTAGTAAAAATGCTTTAAGGAAACATTTCCTAAAAAAAAAAATAGTATAAATATGACCAAAGAACGCAGTTGGCTTCAGACTTCAACTGAAGACATTACCAGACAACTTCTTAAGATAACGAATACACACAAGGACCCCAGGTGAGACACCACTTTAAAATTATACAAACAGGTAATGTTATGACAGTGTGAATAGCCACCTTCAGATTATGAGGTGTTTAGATCTGAACAGTATTGCATGAAGACTCAAAATGCAATAGGAACAAAAATATGTCTTCAAACTAATCAGATGCATATGTCATTTCACCACAGGCAATGGTTAGACATTATTTATTGGATTGTATTCAGTAAAGGAAGGATTTATGCCTTTATTTGTTTTTGAATTTTTTAAACACTGAATTAGATTGCATTTTAAGGAATGTGAGAACTAATGAAATCAGTAACAAGAAAATTAGATAAAGTAGTCATTATTAAACTTCATATGTATAAATCCCCATTGATCAATGTTATTTACTGCAGCCATGGCATCAGAGACCATTGAAATGGCAGCTCTGGGAAGACCTCTGTTTCCTGGTATGCTGTATGACTGCCGCAAGGATGCCTTCATTCCAGGTGCTGTACAATACCTACTAAAATGCTTTTTGTTCCTTTTTCACCCAGACATGAATCCACAAAACAGTACATGTGTGGTCATTTTGAGACATACGATGAAGCACAAAAATTATCGGCATGTTTACTTCAACAGTACATTGCGTCCTCATACGTAACTGTTAAAGCCATTTCTCATTTCAGGTGTTACTCTGTGGGATAAGAAGTCACTGAGTAAAGATTTGGACAGTCGTTCACAACTCATGACAGATTTGAAGTTCAGTAGCTCCGACTCTCTCTCTAGTAAGTCCAGTCTCCTGGATGTAAGTGCTTCCTTAAAGGCCAGCTTCTTGGGAGGTCTGGTGGAGGTGGGAGGATCTGCCAAATACCTGCGTGACACCAAATCCTCAAACCAACAGTCCAGAGTTACAATGTATTTCAAAGAAACCACCAGATTTGAACAGCTCACCATGACTCAGTTGAGCCAGATCACCTACCCAGAGGTGTTTGACCAGAAAACTGCAACTCATGTGGTCACGGCTGTACTGTACGGAGTTCAGGCCTTCATGGTGTTTGATCGGACATTTTCAGAAGAGGAAAACAAGCAGAAGATTGAAGGAGAACTAAATATCATGGTCAAGAAGATCCCTGCATTTTCTATTGAGGGAAAAGGAGCTATAGACATGACAGATGGTCATAAGGATATGGCTGAGAAAATCTCCTGCACATTTCATGGTGACTTCCGCCTTGATCAGAACCCCACCACTTACATGGAGGCCCTAGACGTGTACAAGACGCTCCCCGTTCACCTAAAGGAGAAACCAGATAATGCAGTTCCGATAAAAGTCTGGCTCTATCCTCTTTCTCAACTGGATACAAAAGCAGCTCAGTTGGTGAGAGAAATCACCACACGTCTGGTTTCCAACACTGAAGATATAATAGAGGAGCTGTTAGAGGCAGAGAGAATATGCAACGATCTCTCCAATAAAACACTGGTAAATGATTTCAAAGACATCAAAGAGAGGCTCAGTTCATTTCAGGGTTCTCTTAACATTTACAAAATGGTGTTCCTGAAAGCAGTGGCCAAGGTCTTGCCTGCTGTACGAGGAGGAGACATGGAGGAAAAGTCACTGGAAGACATCCTGAAGATCCACCACAGCTCCCCTTTTAAAGCTGACATGCTTAAGCAGTGGTTAGATGATGCAAAGTTTGAACTTGACCTCTTGAGTTCTCAAACCAAGATTCTGGAGGGAATCATAACTGAAGACTCAAACCGTCTCGACATTCTCCTCCTTAATCCTGATATCGATGTTGTGGTGTGCTTGACCTTCACATCTCTGAAGTATGAAGACCAGTATCTTTCAACCCTGAAGAAGTTTCTGGAATCTGATGAGTTTAAAAAGCTAGATGTGGGAATGAAACTGTTTTCTCTCACGTTAGCATCAGAAAAGTGGTTCAACGATCCTGGTGTTGTCTCAAAGATGAGAGAGAACTTATCTCTTTTCAGAAGTTTTTCAGAGGCTAACAAAGATGAAACGAAATACCGATTCATTTTATCTGCCATTTCCGATCCATCCAGTCCAGGCTCCTCCATCTATCTGTATGAAAAAGGGAAGCTCACAGACGCACAGTTCCAGCCCGTGTCGAAGCCTCCCCCACCAGAGGTGAAGGATGTGAAGGATGTGAAGGAGCACAGTGTGTCCCTGAAACTGCAGAAGTCCCCGACTGGAGAAACTGTGCAGTATAGAGTGGAGTACCAGCAGGTGAAAGCAGATTCTGGCTCTGAGGAACAGTGGCTTGTCAAAAACACACCTGATGAAGACTTTACTCTGACTGGATTGGATTTTGGAAAGCAGTATTTGATCCGCTACAGGATAGTGGGTAAAGTGGGAGTGAGTGAAGCCAGTGACACTATCAGTACCATACCGCTTTCAGGTAAGTGTCATATGCAATTTTTTTTTGCATTAATCTTATATATATATATATAATTTGCTTCATTTACACAGTCAATCTTTGTATTGACAACCATATTTCCTAACAGGTGTGGCAATTAATAAACGTGTAACATGTTGAAAAGTGTTTCCCATTTGACCGTATATATGAACGTATTTTATCCTTTGTTTATGTTGTTACAAATAGTCCAAAGTTACAAATGTCTGTCTATCTATCTATCTATCTATCCATCTATCGCATGAGACATTTATTGATCAATCAGTGTCTCTTTGAAAAAGAATAATAAGGAGGTCAAGGTTTAATCCAGTCGTATGAAGCATTATGATTACTTTGTATGATGTCTACAGAAGCCAAATCAAATATGGGAACATGTCAATAGTATCAAACCCTCAATAGTGGCTGTGTCAGGATTTGGGCTCTGTAAACAACAAAAACATTTTTATCTTCATCACCTTTATTTATATAGTGCTTTTTACAATGCAGATTGAGCTTTACAGTAATAAAAGGAAATAATTTTGGCTGCACAGCAGCTCTAGAAGAAAATGGTGTCATTGTCCAGCTTAACTGCACATTTAATGTTGTTATTTTGAGGAAACAAAATAGCCTATTCACAATATAATATGAATGAAAAAAATTAAAATAAAAAAATAACAAGTGACTATTAGTGTAGTGATAGTAACACTAAAAATTCATTGCTTTCTGCAGATATTCCTGAGATAATGTGTACATAAATATTACTCAATTGAGCTGTTTATTTCATATTACTTAAAATTCAACTCTCTAAAATTTAGTTACAACGACTTGAGTGATGCAACAATTGTCTTATTATTTCATGCATATATTTATACAGTTATGCAAGTAAACATTTGAAAAAAAGAAAAAAAAAAACGACTTTATCAGCAGTTGTCTTCAGTGTATTGTTTAATACATTTACTGCAAAGGTATTTAGGTTTTTACCACTAAGAATGAAAAATAGCTTCTAAACTGTGTGAAATCACATGGCAATTGTAAAGGAGGAAAAGTAAAACAGGCTAAACCGGTTGAACCTGGTGAACTGAAGTTGAGAAGAGATCGACTCAAACACTGGGTCACTTCTAACAGCACTAACATGAGTACTGAAGCACATATTTACTGTTAAAATCACATTTAAATACTGTTGATTCTACTGATACCAAGAGTTGAACGAATATCTGATAGCAATGTGTTTAAGAATTTAAGAAATATGTTTTTGTGCTCTCAGTATTTAAAACCAAACATCAATGATGCATTTTTATGATTTTAATAATTAGAGCTAAAACATGCCTTCCATGTATTCACAGAAATTCTCATAATAAACAGTAGAATTATGACATAGGCTAATCAAATAATTGTGCATGAGGCATTTATTGATCAATCAGTGTCTTTTTGAGAAAGAATAATAGGTCCATTCGATCACAGTTCCCCTTATAATTGCCATGTTATTTCTCACAGGTTACAGATTTAAGGGTTGTGTCACAGACGGTTACATTCCCTTAAATCAAATCTGTGATCAGTTCATGTTTACAGAAGCCAAATCAAATGACATGTATAGTGGTTGTGTCAGGATCTGGGCTCTGTAAACAGCAAAAACATTTCTCTAAATATCTTCTGTGTTGGAGGATTTCTGTAAAGAAGAGCTCAAACAAAATCTCTGAGATTAATTTGCTCTCAGAAATGATCCTCCATCTCATATCATGTAGATCATCATATTAGAAATGTGTTCGCAACGAATGCAGGGATGATTTTCTCTTGACATGATAATCACACTCTTCATGTCTCTTGATTTCCAGACACTGTTCCCAGGACCAGGAACGACTTCCTACAATGTAAGTCACTGAGAAAACAAGCAGAAAAACTCACTGAATGTGTTCTTGTTCTTCCAGTAGGAGGAGAAACTGACACAAAGCAGACTCATGAAATACAGTGATAGGCTTTGCCTTTTCTATCAAGCTCATCAAAAATGTCTTTCTGCCACACTTCATTAAAAGCACACCTGTTTTGATCTCTATCGCAGAGACGCACAAACCAGAGTATTATTATTATTTATTAGAGACCAGTTCTGATCACACATGCGCTGCCACAACACACGCAGAGCATGTGAACAAATGCATGTTGAATTAAGAAAAATCATGGTGCCAAGTCTGAATTATCCATAAATGCGTGTTTTGTTTTGTTTTTGTTTTTTTAACAATGTTCATTTTTTTTCCATTCGATTCGTGTACTTTTGCGTCTATTCCTTTTTCGTTTAACCACGTTGAGAAAAACAAAAAACGAACTGTTGTTGTATTTTTAAATGCTATGTTGAATACCAAAATTTAAATTAAAACCGAATACACAAATTTAATGCGCACAAAATAAATATTGACTTTTCAGATTTTTATTACGTTTTGCATCTTTATAATCCAAAATTATAACAGATTAAAGTTGAAGAAATGTCAATTTACGTTTTCTTTTGTAAAATTATTGTTTCTCCCACACTTTCGAGAGCCATGTCTCTGAAACCATGATAATAGATGACTTGATTTTAAAACTGAAACGGGCATTGCAGAACACCTGTCCCAACATGGTTGTTGTGTTTGTGTATTTGTCAGAAGATGGTGCTGTAGTCCACATGTTGTTACCTATAAAAGGTGTAGAGTAAGAAAGGAAGTATTGCACTGCTGCCAATTATGTGACGCCTGGCACTGTTGCTTGCTGATGGATTTGAATAAGTCTTTAAGAATTGAGAACTTTCTTGTCCTCCTGCTTACCTGGATTTAAACGGCGAGATTGCTCCCCTCTTGCTCCCGTTAAAAGTCAACCCAGGGGTCCGATACTGCCGCATGTCCAAGAGAATGCTATGGCGGCAAACAGAAGAAGCGGGACATTCATTAAAGCGCTTAACGTGAAAAATGCTGGCTTAAGATATTGGAGGAGCAAATTCAGTAGTCTACTACACACTTTATAAATAAAGCATGTAGGCTACAGACAGGCAGATGATCCCACATTATGAACAATTACACGTTTAAGCATTTTCCTAGAAAATAAAATGCCGTAAATAATAATAATAAAAAAAAAACGTACGTAACCTCGGTTCCCTGAGATACAGAACGGGTGCTCTCAGATGCTGAAGGCGGCTCGTGAGCGGCGTGGTAAACAGCTGCTAGAGAGCGACGATCTGCCAGAGCAGAGCAGGCGCTGAGACACTAGAACGCCGTGAAAACGGCGGAGAAACTGCTCTTTTAAGTGGTTAAAACCGCTGGAAATAGTTCCGGATGGCGGCAGGGGAAGCGCTGAGAATCTGGAAGCGGCGAAGCGAGCGGCTCGAGAACGGTGCTCAAGAGCGGGCAGTCTGCGAGGGCGCCGGCGCTGCAGGCTGTCAGCGAGTCTCAGCTGGTCCGCTGCGTTGCCCCTTCAACGGCAAGAAGCGAGCTTAATCCACGGCGAGAAGGCGGAGGCGTTCAGTCTTGTTGTTCAGCGAAGAGAAGCATCATTGTCGCTGAAGGAAACAGATCTGAAATCCTATGGCGAAATGCTTGCTTATATAGCCAGACGCCCCGCCCATTCTGGCGGGCTTTGGCACGCTGCATTGCCATGGGCTCAATATGCTGTTGATGACAAGCAAATGTGTGAGAAAATAGTTTTACCCTGGTTGTTGTTTTAGTAGGATTAAACCATGTAAAGCGTTAATGTCCCAGCGACGCGGCCGTAATGCATTGCTTTCAATGAGAATTGAGAAACATTTCATGTCAAACCTCCACCGAGGCAATGGGGATTTTGTCTTCATGAAAATTACATATTAGGGTATACTTTTGTCATCATGACAGGGTGAATTCAGGTTGATTGGGACACTTTTTCCAAGTCAACTCAATGGGGAAAGTGTCTCAATCACCTGTTAATTTGTGGAAATGACTAGTAACTCGTTGAATTGTAATTATGATATTTTATTGTCTGTATTGATTTTAGCATTTAAAAAGGCTCATATTCACATTGAACCATGACTGTAACACAATCATTATTATTTTTTTCTCTCCAAAGCTCCAAGCTGATGAGTGATAACAGGGGGGAAAAAAATCCAAGGGATTTGTGGTCTCCTACCTTTCTCATGAATGTCCAGTACACTACATAGTTATTAATCCAGTGTGTGTAACTAGAATTTGGGAAGATAAACTGCTACCAATGCCAAATAAAATAACAGTATCCATAATTAGATGAATGACAATGTATCTAGTATTTTAATGCAGGATAATTAAAATGATGCAACATATTTACAGAAGACCATGGAGTGACTGTAAAACACATTAATTTCTAGTAGGATTGACAGCAGAAATAACAGATAAATCATTAGGATTAATCTTATCCTGGTTGTTAGCCTGCTCTGGAGAATAAATCTCCATAGTAACTTAATAGCTTAATTTAGCCTGCTTTCATGCAACTGAGTCAGGGTTAAATTCAGCCAGAATAACTGTAAAATCCCAGCTTAATCCCTTATCTTGCTTTTGTGCAATACCCCCCGTTAAAAAATGTGTTTGTCAATAAATCATTCCTTCAAGAGATTCGTTCAAAAACACCGATTCATCCAGTAATGAAACAAGTGAAGTCTTAATGAGCGAGTCATTGAATCTGAACTGATTTTTAAAAAATAATTCATTCAAATTAATTAAACATATTAAATAGACTGCAGCAATTAACATTTTGTCAGAACCTCTATAAATGTTGGAGCTGATGAACTGATGGAGCGCTTTAAGGTTTCCAAACTACAGATGAGACGAGATTCTGTGAGATAGGAGAAGAGTCCTAAATCAAGTTAAGATTTGAGACAAATCCTAAATGAACTCGTCAGATCTGAACTCAAGACTGAAGATAGAAAGTTTCTGTAATAGATCCAGACCAGAGCAAAGCATGCTGGGAACTAAAAATCCACTTCCCACTTTCAGTTCATTCAACACAAATGATGAAGTAAACTTCAGTTTGACATATTTAAATGGATTTTACACAAATAAATTAGGACAGAATGTGCAGTAATTGTGTGGTTTTAACTCGTTTTAATTAAATTCATTTAACAAGCAGCAAAAATCATTTTTACAAAAATCATGATGGGACAAATTGATAATTCCTGATTGTGATGTGTTTTATCTCCATCAGATTCCCATCAACTCACTCCGGATCTGAACACAGTGAATAAAGAGCTCTGTCTGTCTGAGAGCAACACAGTGATAACTAACATTTACCCAGGGTGTCAGTCGTATCCTGATCATCCAGACAGATTTGATGGTGTGTATCAGGTGTTGTGTAGAGAGAGTGTGAGTGATCGACGCTGTTACTGGGAGATTGAGTGGAGTGGAAGTGAAGTGTCTATATCAGTGTCGTATAAGAGCATCAGCAGGAAGGGAGGGCGTGAGTGTGTGTTTGGATTTAATAATCAGTCCTGGAGTTTGTACTGCACTCCCTCCAGTTACTCATTCATACAAAATAACATAAAGACTGATCTCACTGTAAATCCCATCAGCAGTAGAGTAGGAGTGTATGTGGATCACAGTGCAGGAACTCTGTCCTTCTACAGCGTCTCTGGAGACACAATGAGCCTCATCCGCACAGTCCAGACCACATTCACTCAACCGCTCTATCCTGGGTTTAGGGTTGGTACTAAATCATCAGTGAAACTGTGTTGATGAATCAGAACAGACTGTAAAGAGATTCTACCCATAATGCTTTGAGCTCATGATAAATCAGTGACTGTCACACACTTGCTTGTCTAAATGATCCAAGATAATAGGTTTGACGCAGAAAGATGATGAACACTTTAATAAACACCAGCAGGAAATGTTAACACAAGAAAACAAACATAAGATGACTGAGGGTTTAAATACACCAGATAATAAGAGACTGATGGCAGGGGAACGGGAAGATGTTTAAGGTTGGGGGTGCTAGTTAAGAAACAATTAAGAAACAATTATGAGTATATATGGAACACGTCAGAACTCCGGGAAACAACAAGCATATCGCTGAGAAAAAAAACATTTAAACAAATAAAAAGGATAAAACTTTTTTTTCTTCAGTATACCTCCATGAGATTTCCATGCTCCCACAACATACAGGCCCCAGCATAAACACTGATACATTATTTGTTATTAAAGTATCAACAACATTCAGAAACATAAAAGCAAGCACAGGCATGATTGACATGACAGAATGACGAGCGCTTCCTTTATGATCACTAAAAAGATGACAGTTTATTTCATCTTATTGTTTCTTAAAAAATCCAACATTTTTATAGCCCATTTAAAGTGTTTATTACAAACAAATTATTAAATGATAAAAAAATGAATAAATGTAACTGAACAAAAATTTGCGTTGCATTTACTGTCCTGTGAAAACTGCAGCTTCCCCACTGTTACTATGGAAATGGAAACACAGGAAGCAGGAACTAAACCACAGGAAATGAAAAACAGACACAACAAGACAAAGGGAATTCAAAATAAGAGTTCATGAAGATAGCCATACGGGTGATCATGACAGTGACAGTGAGATATTATATTATTATGTTATAGAGTCTCTTCATTACATTAATACTGTATCAGTTAATACTGTGTGTGTGTGAGAGAGACAGAGATAAATCCTCACATAGATCAGTGTGTGTGATCATGATGAGTGACGGCGTGTATATGAGCTTTTCTCAAACTCTGTTTGTGTTGATGGAAATCAGTTTTTATTATAATGTCACATCAATCATTTATAATGTACGTAGAATTGAGATTTGTTAAGCATATTTTAATCCAGGTGTATTTTAGGGGTTCAAGCACTGAAGCTGCTGCATCATTATTGTGTTTGTACTGTTTTATCAATTATTGTTTTTCTGTTTTAAACATGTTTGGGTGTCGGAAACTGTACGTCATAGAGGAAATAAATAAAAACGGTCTAAACTGTTGGTCCAATTTACTCAAACTCATGACAAAAGTCATAAAACCCCTGATACATCAAAACAATGTGAAGATATTAAACAGTCGGGCGTCACACATTTGTATGTATTGATCTGTATCTGCTGATCAAACCTAATGAATCCTGATACACAGATGATATATCAAGAGGAAATATACTCAAATCCACCCATAGGGGGCGCTGCAGCTGAAAAACACTCGCAGATCTGCAGATCAATAAAGTTAAACATTTATATTCATCTTCTCTGGGTCAAATGATAACATATTCTTTAAATATCACTCAGACAATTCAACAAACATAGCCGTCAGCAGCCGATGAAGTTTCACCAGATAATAAGGTCAATTCAGAATGTCTTACTGTTAGCCTATGAAAATTAACATATTTGTATATTAGTGTCAAAACGAGGCTGTGTATCAAATCGTGTGAGATTCAGCTCAATGGTGGCGCTAATAAGCAACATTATGTATCCTAATGATGGGCGCTTTCGAAACGCTGCTTCATGAAGCTTCAAAACCTTTACGAATCTTTTGTTTCGAATCAGTGGAGCGCGTATCAAACGGCCAAAGTCACGTGATTTCTGTAAACAAAGCTTCATTACGTCATAACTATTTCGAAACGTTTTGAAATGTCAATGGTTTACCACTTGGTTTTACCTGATCTCTGATCAGTTTATACATTTGTAGACATTTTAATGAGACATTTAATTAAAAGCAATAAGTTAATAGTTTCTTATTGGCTTGTTTAGCTGAGCCATCGAACAAACAAAACAAGCCCTGAAAACTGATAAAAGAGCACATATTATACAGACACATTATACAGTGTCGTATGCCAGTTCCTACGCAAAAGATGGAATTTATAAAAACAAACTTGACGGGAAAATTTGCACACCTCCACGCAAATGAATTGTTGGATCCTTAAAACCTTGTGTCATTGATGTCATCAAAATCCAACCGGCCAAGTAAACCCTGATACTGTTAGTTTATTAATAAAATTATATCCATTTCAGGACATCAATGTACAAAGTCTGTAGTTTTAGGCCAGAAGTGTCTCAGTTTTGGTTCAGGGTTAAAGAGAGATGCTGTATGTTTGGTTTTACGTGTGAGACACAAAATATCCTCACTAATATAGTGTTTAAATTCCAAATGTTTTAACATGATTATAGTTATTATCAGTTCTTCAGCTCGTGTCGTTCAGACTTCAGTACAGATCCCAGTTTATCCCGCCGGTGTAATTCTGAACACCTTCATTATTGATCTGGTGTTTGTTTAAGATTAGAGATGAATTAGTCTGAGCAAAACTCCAACATCAGTGTAAATATATCAAACATATTCTGTAAAAAAAAATGACTGTTTTATGATTTAGTTTTTAATAGTGGTTAAATCAAAATATAACACAATTACAGTGAGTGGCCTGTGCTTTATTATTTACATTCGTTCATTTAGCAGAAGATTTTATCCAAAGAGACTCATGAAGGAATACAGTCTTAAAGAGGCAATGACATGAGAAACGATGACAATACAAACATTGCCCAGAAAAGTACAAGCTAGAACAAGGAGGGAAAGAAGATATAGAGAGAAAAAAGATTTATTTTAAGTCGGTTGATATGCCTTGATGTAAATGAGCAACTGATTCAGATGAGCTTTAACACAATCCTCATTCTGATGCTGAAAACTGAGATGAATGACGAATCAGGAGAAACAAATTATGACTACTCACATTTTTATTTACATGATGTACACCAGCTTATGAAACCTATTTAACAAGTTAAAACATTAATACTTGTGTGATCAGACGTATTTATTATGATTATTATTATAATGACAGATGATGTGCTGGTGAAGATGAGGGTCATGAGAGTCACAGGCAGACTCCGGATGATGTTCATGTGCTTCAAGCGCCCAAAACAACAGCTGTATGAAAGCCTCCTCTCGCCCCTCACTGATGCTGATTTCATTCAAGTCTCTTTCAGACTGTTTTCTGAACACACAGAGGACGCGTTCAGGCTTTGATCAACTTTTACACTTCAAATATCCATCAAATTTACACGCGGCTTTTCCCCGTGGCTGATGCTCGCCTCGGATTTGATCTGACGGAGGCAAAACAAACATGTCCTCTCGGCGTATTTTAGTCTCTAATGAAAGCTCAGAACCTCTGCTTGCTGTTCACCTTGTTTTGACTGTGACAAACTATTTTCCCGCTCCAGTTTTGCTCCAAATGTAAGAGAAGAAAACACAAGCGTGAGCGGCTCGTGGACGCGCACAGACACCGAGCAGGCAGGTTGAGTCTACGAGGTTCTCATGTGTTGTTTAAGAGCGCAGCGCCGCTCGAGCGCTATTCATTACTGAAAGCAGACAGCGTTTGAAAGACTTGATCCGATCAGAGAGAGATGGCAGAAACCGCCCCAGCCCCGGCTGCTGCCGCCCCGGCCAAAGCGCCCAAGAAGAAGTCAGCTGCGAAAGCCAAGAAAGCAGGTCCAGGCGTCGGTGACCTCATCGTCAAAACTGTGAGCGCTTCCAAGGAGAGGAGCGGCGTGTCTCTCGCCGCCCTGAAGAAAGCTCTCGCTGCCAGCGGCTACGACGTGGAGAAGAACAACTCCCGCGTCAAGATCGCCATCAAGAACCTGGTGACTAAAGGCACTCTAGTGCAGGTCAAAGGGACCGGCGCCTCGGGCTCATTCAAGCTCAACAAGCAGCAAGCCGAGACCAAGAAGAAGCCGGCCAAGAAAGCGGCTCCTAAAGCGAAGAAGCCCGCGGCCAAGAAACCCGCTGCTGCCAAGAAGCCCAAGACCGCCGCGGCAAAGAAGCCCGCCGCTAAGAAATCGCCTAAGAAGGCCAAGAAACCCGCCGCCACAGCCGCTAAGAAGGTGACGAAGAGCCCCAAGAAGGCGAAGAAGCCAGCAGCCGCTAAGAAAGCAGCCAAGAGCCCCAAAAAGGCCAAGGCGGCTAAACCTAAGGCGGCAAAGCCTAAAGCAGCCAAGCCTAAAAAGGCAGCTCCCAAAAAGAAGTAAAAAATCTGTTTGTTTCTCAACGGCTCTTTTAAGAGCCACCCACTGACTCTGAGTAAAGAGCAAAACTCCTGTATTTTAATGATTTCTTTTTAATTTGAAAGCAAACCGTGAAGATGTGACTTTTGAGCACATAAACTCATGCAGTCTGAACAACTTAAAATACTTATTTTTATATCTATAGTAACTGAATTTTGAATACCCATATTTAGTAAACAATTTTTATACATACAAAAACTGATCAAAATGACCATAAAACTAATGAGGGTTCATACAGTGATCACAGTCCAAATAGTTTGTTGTATAACAGTGCAGAATATACACACACAACACTGCTGGAGAACTGTGACAATACAAACAATCCCACAGACAACAATATGAATATAATATTTTATATTAAACTCCAATATTGCAATATGAACATAATTCTGTACAGTGTGTGAAAGTGTAGCACTTTTTTCAGGAACAACATAACATCCATTTTGTACTTATTTGAATTTTCTTATTTGAATTATCAAATACTTCAATAGTTTCACAAAAATAGTCACAAAAACTTTTGCATAATTATTCCTGCCAGAAAGGGGGTTGGGCTTTGGAGGGAAGTTCAGTGATTGGTTAAAAGCTTAAGAGACTCCAAACCAATGGGCGACTTGCACTCTCCTATAAAGACAGTGTGTGGAGGAACATTTCTCATTCTTGATTTTTATTGTGAAAGTTGGAATTTTAGCAACTAAACTTAAAAAATGAGCGGCAGAGGCAAAACCGGCGGCAAAGCAAGAGCGAAAGCCAAGACTCGTTCCTCCAGGGCAGGACTGCAGTTCCCCGTTGGTCGTGTTCACAGGCTTCTCCGCAAAGGCAACTACGCGGAGCGCGTCGGTGCCGGTGCTCCTGTTTATCTGGCGGCTGTGCTCGAGTATCTTACCGCTGAGATCCTGGAGTTGGCTGGAAACGCCGCTCGGGACAACAAGAAGACCCGCATCATTCCCCGTCACCTACAGCTGGCGGTGCGCAATGACGAGGAGTTGAACAAACTTCTGGGCGGAGTGACCATCGCTCAGGGCGGCGTGCTGCCCAACATCCAGGCCGTGCTGCTGCCCAAGAAGACCGAGAAGCCCGCCAAATCCAAATAAATGAGCTCCAGTCTGTCTCATTAAAACCCAAAGGCTCTTTTAAGAGCCACACATTTTATCTGATAAAGAGTGCTTTCTTTTGTTAATATTTAATAACGTTACAAACGAATGTGATGGTATAAAAAATGACCCATCAAAAGTGTTCTGCATCGACAATTACAAACAATCGCAGTAGCCTTAATGTGTGCGTGTTTGTTATAAACACGTGATGATCCTCTGTGTCCGATAGAGATCATTCATCAGGTGTGGAATTGTTCAGAGACATTCACGCCCCCCCATCTACCCTAATATTAAAATATAGTCATATGTTTACCAAGCTCTGATTATATTTATTACATTAATAGATTATCCAAAATAAAAAGCAATTCATATCGTTTTCAGGGGATGTCTGGAGTCAGTTATCAGTGTTACTCTGGGTCTTTTGTTCTTTAGTAGCTGCTCTACGGAGCGAAACTCTAGTGTGTGTCTGACTGCAGTGCTTTAAACAGACTGTGATGTGATTTTGTTCTGATCCGAGATCTGTACAATCACTGGGAATTAAGGCGAGTATTTCAGAACAAATAAATACAGCAGTGTGAGTGTAAAGTCTATGGGTGTGTTACACTGTTTGAACAAAGCGTCTTGAGCGGGAAACCCTCCGCTTGTTTGAAAAGAGGAAACGCGCAGTCATTGGCTAGCGGTCATAAGCACACGTCACACACTAGCCAATCACAGGCCTCTGCACCCCGTCGCGTCACTATGAGCTCATGGCCGCGCAATGCTTTAAAAGCAGGCGTGTAACATACAGCCGCATTTCCAGCACAAGCAGGACAGAGAGAAGACAAGTTCGGCAATGGCAAGAACCAAGCAGACCGCTCGTAAATCCACCGGTGGTAAAGCCCCGAGGAAGCAGCTCGCTACTAAAGCAGCGCGGAAGAGCGCGCCAGCCACCGGGGGCGTCAAGAAGCCCCATCGTTACAGGCCCGGGACCGTGGCTCTCCGAGAGATCCGCCGTTATCAGAAGTCCACCGAGCTGTTGATCCGCAAACTGCCTTTCCAGCGGCTGGTGAGAGAAATCGCTCAGGACTTCAAGACGGATCTGCGCTTCCAGAGCTCCGCTGTCATGGCCCTGCAGGAGGCTAGTGAGGCTTATTTGGTCGGTCTGTTCGAGGACACCAACCTGTGCGCCATCCACGCCAAGAGGGTCACCATCATGCCCAAGGACATTCAGCTGGCCCGCCGCATCCGCGGAGAGCGCGCTTAAACCCGCATCAGCCGCACCACCCCAACGGCTCTTTTAAGAGCCACCACAACTTCAATGAACAGAGAACTTCCAGTGCAGTGAATATAAAGCAACCAGATTGCTATATAATATAGAAGCTGATTTGGGTCGTTTACAGGTCTGAGTAAGTAGATGGAAAAAAGAGAACTTGAGGCAAAGTATTAATGTTTCCAGACTCCCAGCCTTATTCTGTTTTAATATACAGCTGAAAATTTCTATAAATAATACAAATAAGTAAAATTATACAGTCAGAGTTCATGACATTTGGTGCAGACATTTCTTTTTAAATAGTTTTAAATTTCTAGGCGTCTATTTTCATTGAGCAAAAATGCTGGTTATAAAGCGTTTTCGGTTTCTTTTCATCATCTAAGCGCTTATTATCACTTCAACAAAACCAATATATGCGGTGAGAGTGAATCTGAACTGTGCCAGAGAAAATAAACAGATGACTGTAGTATATAATCGATATAATGCTGGTAATATTGGTGAGGACTTGAATGGAGTGATAATGCATAATCACAAATTATTTAATCTCCAAATTTATAGTAAAAAGGTGACAATTTTATTTTAAAACGTATAATATGGATTTAAAATATTATTTGACTTTAAAACCATGTTTCTATGTTTTATGGGTCTTTCAACACATAATGATTTTTATACGGTACAAATTGTGTATTATATCCCGTACACTAACCGTAAACCTACCAATCACAGAAAACATTTTTACATTTTCAAAATACATAATTTATAATGATTTAGCTAATGATAAGCTGTTTTACTCATGGGGATAAAAAAAAAAAAAAATGTCTCAACAAGGCCAAAAATTACTGGTGTTACTAGTGGGAACATACAACAGATCTGCCACTATTAATAATAATTTTACTACAATCAATATTGTGACATGAAGTCTTGTGTCTCTCTTTGTTTACTTGTAGAATAGCAAATTTCATTGTCAACCTGTACTACTGTAAAGTATATGATCTGAAAAATCCTCTCTGTCAAAGAAATCTTATAAAATCTGAATTTTAATATAAGACAGATGACTGGTTCTGTTAAATCGCAATAGGCTCGTTCGACTTGAAGCAGTGCTGCACAGACCCATATTTATTGATTCTAATTCGGATTTTTTTGTGCATATCTGAGAATTTAACTTTAACTGGATGGTTAAAAGTAACAGCTGATTGATTAACAGCTGAAAGTTAACAGCTGATTGATAGACCCACTAGAAAGAGTGAAACTCTTATAGATGTGATTTTTACTAACAGGCCAGAGAGAGTAACAAAAACATAATCTCATTACTGACCTTTCAGATCATAACATGACACTGATTGTAAGAAAGTTTACTAAAAAACGTCTACTTCACCGTATTAAAACAGAAAATTCAATTTTAACAAGAGGAATTCCCAAGTCAAAAGTAGCCAACTTTGAGCATGATTTGAAGGAAGTTAACTGAGAAAAGGTAATTAATGAATCAGAATTAAACCACAGTGCAAGCAATGTTTCCTTTATTTTAAGTGAATTAATCAGTAAACATACGAAACCTGAAAAAGTAGGCCTAAGAAGTTCTCTCTTCTATGGTTTAACAGTGACATCCTTCAGATCGTTAAAAGGCAAGATCTTGCTCTTAAAAGGTCCTTGATAACATAAATAAATTGTCTTAAAGTTTGTAATAATCTGATTCATAGAAATGAGGCTATTGCAAATGTTTTTTTTTTGTTGTTTTGTTTTTTTTTTTAATTGAGTCCGTACAAGAATTAGCAAGTAATTTTAAATATATTGAGTCATCTCCTTTAACAATGCTCCTTCTCTATTAAAGAGGGATCTCGTGATAAAGGTAAAATGGTGATCCCAAACATAAGTGACTCTAAGTCTAAGGACATTCATAACATTCATGCTGCATTAATTAAGAGATATGAAAGCTGTCTGTTGGAGCCAATTACTTATTTAGTAAATTTGTCAATATAAACAAAAATATTCCCAGCAATAATTACGCAGGTCTATAAATCGGGAGATAAGGATATATCAAATAACTATAGGCCTATTGCTATTCTTCCTGTAGTCTCAAAAGTTCTGGAGAAGATCGTCGCCAAGCAATTTAGAGCAGAGGTGCCCAAACTTTTTACAATGAAGGGCCAAAAATCAAACTTGCTTGAGGTCTGTGGGCTGAAAGTAAAAGTTGCATTATATCAAACTTTTATATTAAATTTGAAGCGGTAAACTTTGGTTCTGATTTATGATTTCATAATTTTAATATATTAAGCAATTTGCTTAACTAATCCAGTTTTATTTTCAAAGTTATAATGCAATGAAACGTTTTTGCTGTTTTTAATAATGTTTTAGTTACTTATTAAACACCAATTGGCATTTTAGAAAACTGAAATCTTGAACATTTAAGAAACTAAATCACAATTCTCTCACAATTCTGAACAGATAACTAAACAAAATAGCATGTAATTTACTAGCCTAGAGGTTCTGACAAAATGTTGCAGAGTGGAAGATTGCTGCAGAGTATTTCAAAATGTTTAATTAATTTGAATGAATTATTTTTTTTAAAAATCAAAGAATGATTCAATGACTCATTCATAAAGACTTCACTTGTTTCATTACTGGATGAATCAGCATTTTTGAACGAATCTCTTGAATGAATGATTCAATGACAAACACATTTTTAACATTCATTTATCGCCACCTAGTGGCGTGACGATGTCATTGATACAATCTTTATTTGAAGACACAAGTTATTTTTAAAAGGTGATATGCTCTATTTTGATCGCTTACCGCAGGCATAAGTGCTCTTACATATGCATTATCGCAACTGCATGTGGACGAAAACAAAAATGAACTTTGTTAAAAACTGACACACATATTTATGGATAATGTAGAAATCCAAACTTGGCAGGATGATTTTTCATAATTTAACTTGTGCATTTGTTTCCTCAATCCAGTGTTGTAGTCGAGACCAGGTCATTCGAGTCCGAGTCGAGACCGAGGCCAGAGAGGTTCGAGTCCGAGTCGAGACTGAGACCAGAGAGGTTCGAGTCCAAGACAAGTTCAAGTTCACATAAGGAGACAAGACCTAAAGAAATCTAAAGACCTCAAAGAATATGTAAATGTTTGGTGGAAACAATAAAATTGGCACCATACTCATCAAATATACCATGGCATGTAAACTGTATTTTATTTACTTAAAATTATATTGGTTTAAAAAATATTATCAGTTAAAGGTAAAAAGGCCACATAGGTGGTGTAAAGGTAATTTGTTAGAAAAGATTTCTATTTTGAATAAATGCTGTTATTTTTAACATTTTTAAATCAAAGATTTTAAATCAGTTGACTGAAAAAAAAGGATCACAGCATGTTATAAAAAATATTAAGCAGCACAACTGTTTCCACTTTCCAACTTTGAAAATTAATCATCATATTAGAATGATTGCTGAAGGATCATGTGACACTGAAGACTGGAGTAATGATGCTGAAAATTCAGCTTTGCATCAGAAATAAATTATATTTAAAAGTATATTCAAATAGAAAACCATTATTTTAAATTGTAATAATATTTTTAAAATATATATTGCTGTTTTTGATTAGATAAATGCAGGCTTGATGAGCATAAGAAACTTATTTCATAATGCCACATAAGCTAAAAATTTTCAAAAATGGTAATATAATAAAGTCCTTTCACGTCACCATTTCGCCAGCCTACACTTCACATAATACGCCTGTAGGTGGCACTTTGGCTTCATTAACTATGATAGTTTTATCAAATAGTAAACGGTGTATCAACACTAAATGAATTGAACACTACTTACCATTAATGCGACTTTTGGCTTTGTTGTCAGTTAAAATCCATTTTGTCAGCGATGCAATTTGATTTATAAAATGAGACAAACCGCAGAAATCGCTCGTCTGTCCATATAATTTCCACTTCACGCTGTCCAATGAAATTTGAACTTGTTTTGATTTGTAATGTCAAACTGCAAAATACATGCATGCAATGATATTTTCACATTTATCATATTGTGTCACATCATGGTCACAAGCCGCTCCAACTAAATTAAAGCCTATTATTTCAATATACAAACAGGCAATAAAAGTTATGGACCAGAAACCCAAGGGATGGCATCATTGTGATGTTTTAAGAAAGCATAAGCTTCTTCACCTCAACAGTTTTGCTGATTTTAATTATCTCAAATTGTTTTTAAATGTCTAAAGAATCATGTATCACCACTGTTTTCTGAATTGGTCAGTAGGCGTCAGAGCTCTCATAGGGCGAACACTATCAGTGGTGACTCTTGGTCAGTCTGCTTTGGCATATTTTCTCTTTTTTCTTTATTATTAGTATTGTTATTACTTCTGTTGTTAACACTGTTATTATTATTTTATATTATCAGCATTGTTACTGTTACTAAAGCATACTGAACCGTCTGCTCTTTGATCACTCTCGCGGTACTTTACACCGATTGGTCTGTGCAGCGCTGCTTCAAGTCGAACAAGCCTATTGTTTCGTCCTCTACATTTGAGGGGAGGGGCGTGTTGCGCCATGTGACGCGAGACTGGTTTCTGTCAGGTCCTGTAAGCAACTGTAAAAGACGTTCTTGTAACGCTGAATCATTATTCATTCGTTATCATCGTCTGATAGAGTTCAGTGAAATATGTCTGGAAGAGGCAAAGGCGGTAAAGGACTCGGGAAAGGAGGCGCTAAGCGTCACCGTAAAGTTTTGCGCGATAACATCCAGGGCATTACCAAACCCGCTATTCGTCGTCTCGCTCGCCGTGGCGGTGTCAAGCGCATCTCTGGTCTGATCTACGAAGAGACCCGCGGTGTGTTGAAGGTGTTTCTGGAGAACGTTATCCGCGATGCTGTCACTTACACCGAGCACGCCAAGAGAAAGACCGTCACCGCCATGGATGTTGTGTACGCGCTGAAACGACAGGGCCGAACCTTGTACGGCTTCGGAGGTTAAATATGTAAAATCAAGAGAAACTACAAACCCAACGGCTCTTTTAAGAGCCACCCACTCTATCACATAAAGAGTTTTATCAAATAATATTGGTGTTTAATGCGGTATTTAGACATGAACAATAAAACGCTTCTGAGTAAAACATGAAAATATTTAAGTCGTCAAAAAGAAAATGGTGGCTTTTCAAAGTTATTTTAACGTTATGAGTATAATTGCATTTAGAACTGAGTTTTATTTCTCTTTTAAGATAAAACAACCAGAATATTTTTGTTTTAGAGACACGTTTTTTTCTGAGATTAAGGTCTAGTTTCACAGACAGGGTTTAGACTAACATCTTAAATTAAGTTTTTTAATTAGCTTATATAAATGTGTTTTAGAAAAAACACTTATGACAAGACAATGACACTGACATATTTTAAGACAGGACAGCACAAGTTGCTTTCAGTTAAAGCTTAAACATGCATTTTAGTCTAGAACTAGCTTTAAGCCTTGTCTGTGAAACTGGGGGTAATTGTCTAATTTGTGTTAAATGACATTATTTATTCCTGTAGACTTTGCTTTGAATTAAAGTGGCTTACAAAGTAAAGAATCTAAATATGACCAGCAAATGGGCTTTTGTTTAGGAGACTTTTTGGTATATATATATATATATTTTTTTATTTTTAATCATTCTTCCCTCCAAAATTCTCTCGATGTCTATATGGAGTTTTCAAACTACACAATCGTGCAGAATATTTGTCTTTTCAAAATCCGATTAATACGAAAATAAAGAGCGGGAAATGAAACAAATGAAACAAATGAAACTGGGGGGGAGGGGTGTCGCTCAAACGGTTAGCTGTAGGCGGGGCTATCATTTAACAGCCTTTGATTGGCTCTCATTCAGCGCGTGATGCTTTGAGTTGTCCAATGAAATACGAGTTTATGGGTTTGGCCTATGAAAACAGGCAATCAGAAGATTCCCGTCTCACTTTGGAAATTAGCATATGGTAGTGAATAAAAGCCTCTGTTTCGCTCATGAGTTCACATTGATTCGTCAATTTTGCGATCACTCAGCATCATGCCTGAACCAGCCAAGTCCGCGCCTAAGAAGGGCTCCAAGAAGGCCGTCACGAAGACCGCCGGTAAGGGAGGAAAGAAACGCAGAAAGTCCAGGAAGGAGAGCTACGCTATCTACGTGTACAAAGTGCTTAAGCAGGTTCATCCTGACACCGGCATCTCCTCTAAGGCGATGGGCATCATGAACTCTTTCGTCAACGACATCTTCGAGCGCATCGCCGGTGAGGCGTCTCGTCTCGCTCACTACAACAAGCGCTCCACCATCACGTCGAGAGAAATCCAGACCGCCGTGCGTCTGCTGCTGCCCGGTGAACTGGCCAAACACGCCGTGTCTGAGGGCACCAAGGCCGTCACCAAGTACACCAGCTCCAAGTAGAGTCACCGAGACTCACAGACCCAAAGGCTCTTTTAAGAGCCACCCATCTGCTCCGATAAAAGAGCTTTTAACTTTAGTGGGGTGTTTTTGGGATTTTTGTTCACTGTAGTTACAACGGAAAATAAGTTGACTTAGTTTGTACACGGTTTATTTATATATATATATATATATATATATATATATGAGAGAGAAATTTTTTTTTTTTTTTGGGGACTTTTAAAAGAATAAATGTGGGTTATAGTGAACTAAACAAATTTGCAAACTGTTTTAATCAGCTGCTTAATATTCTTTCAATGTAGGAAAAAAAGCCTCTCCTTTGTGTAAAGTTATATTTGTTTACGCTGTCTAAAACTACCATAAAAGCGAGCTCTTTAATTCTTTTAACTTCTGTTACTTATCTTTTAAAAAATTAAAAGCTTTATATTATTGTTATTGTAATAACGTAAACTTAACCTAACTTCTGCTATTAATATTGTTTTTAATCAATGAAACAACTATACCAATCTAGTATTTTATTATATTTTTTGTTTCTGCAGATATAGATTCAAATCTTGTTTCAGTCAAGAAAAACTACAAATATTCCAAAATAAATATGAAAATGAAGTGTATATTTTAAATGCCATCAGTGTTTTCAAATGTTTGTTGCATTTATTTGTATAGCAACTTACAAATGATGAAGTTTACAATACAAACAGTTCAACATCAATAATTAGTAACATCACTTCAATAAACTCAGAACAGATTTTCATGATTGTAGCAAATTATAATTCTGCAGTATTTCTTTTTCTTCCATGGAGAGCATTTGTTGATGTTGATATTTACTGAACTGAATATCCATCCGTTTGAAAAGAAATATCTCTGAATCAACCTGAAATTGTTAACTGATAAAAGTGTTCGGCTTTCTGCAACAAATATTTACAGAGTTTATAAACTATTTTAAGTTGTAAAGTGAGTTTTTTTGTTTTTTTTTTAAACATCGGTATCACTTTACAATAAGGTCTCATTTGTTAACCTGTTAATGCATTTACTAACAAACTAACAATGAGCAGTATATTTT
This sequence comes from Mylopharyngodon piceus, assembly GCA_039654765.1. NCBI lineage: Eukaryota > Metazoa > Chordata > Actinopteri > Cypriniformes > Xenocyprididae > Mylopharyngodon > Mylopharyngodon piceus. The sequence continues at coordinate 186,561 of CM077443.1, forward strand.
TACAGCATTTATTAACCTTTGTTAAAGTTAGTTAATAAAAATGTTCAGGTTAGTTCAAGTGCATTAACTATAATGTTAGCAGATTCAACTTCGATTCTTAAAAAAATTGTTAGGAAATATTGGGCTTAACATTAAGATTAATACGTGCTGTAGAATTATTATCCATTGTTAGTTCATGTTAACTAATGTATAACTAATGTTAACAAATGAAATTTTATTATAAAGTGTTACCAAAATACATGTAACTCATTGACTGAAGCCACTGTTTATTTCCCAATATAATCTTATTAGAACTATTTTAAGATATTTTAAGATATTTATACCCCCTACCCATTATCTAGATGCCTTATGACCCCCTTCAAATAAAATAAAATGTAGTCTAATTGTCTTCCCTGAATATTAATGTTGATTGATTATTATTCTGTTTATTATAATTAGGCCTATTATTATATTCACACTATGTTTGGGGTCAGTATAATTCTCTTTTAAAAGAAACATACGTTCTTTCAGCACAGATCCATTGAATTGATTCAACAATAAGTGTAATAATTACATTTATATATTAAGCACAGTATTGTTGGTGATTTTCAGTGCTGTAATGTTGGGGTGTCTTTAACACCCTGTGTCTCAACAGTCAAAGAGACTTGTGACAAAATCCTGTTTAGGAAATACTGTGTCCATAGTGGAATTTTTTCAGGAGAGTTTTCAGTTTGTTCTTGCTCTCCTGAAACTCTTTACTGTCATTTTACTTCTAAAGTTTGGGTGAATGTTTTTAACTGGTTTTAGCGAGGGCTGTCTGTGTTTCTGGCTCACGATGCTTTGTTGTGTTTACTATCTCACTACACATCAAACAAACAATGAACATGACATCCGTTCTAGGCTTTATGATGAGTTTAGCTACAAAGTAGGGATTGCCATAACAAATTTCTTATATCAAAATTAATTTTTCTCCTCTAATTCACTGTGATTAGCGTTGACACATCAACACTGACTCAACATTGTTTGAATGATTACATGCTGTCCGGGTAATTCTCTAGGATCAAGTTGTAGTTTTTCAATAAGAGGTTTAATAATAGCCAGCTGAAAAGTTTCTGGTACGTATCCTAGTGATAAAGATGAATTAATGATTATGAAGAGGATCTATGACCTCTGGAAGCATCTCTTTCAATAGCTTAGTAGGGTCTAACATACATGTTGTTGATTTTGATGATTTAACGAGTTTAGACAATTCTTCCTCTCCTGTAACAATAGGGGTTATGCGCAATCTAACTTCCATTTTCTGTAAAACAGAAAAAAACAGAAAATGGAAGTTCTTTCCGGTTTAGGTCTTTTGTATGTGCTTCATGAAAAATTAGCTGTTTTATTCAAGATAACTTAAAAGGAGCGAGCAAAGATGAGCATAACTGATGTCCCCCGCATATGCAGATTGATATTTAAAAGCTTTTTTAATTTTTCTTCTTCACACTAACATTTAGGTATTTAATAGAATAAAACACCTATAACAATGTGAACTAGGTAGATTCGCTGATTATCTTAAAAGTCCATAGATATGCCCTTAATTCATACTGCTGTTAACACTTTCTCTGACAAGCAGATGCAATGAGACCAGTTTTCCGGTTTGGTCATGTGACGCTCGACATGTACCCTATTGAATGGAATGGAATTTGTTGCTATAGGAGAGGAATGGAATATCAGTATGCTGTTTTCTTTCACTGTATTTCTTGTTCAACTGGTTTACGCTAAAATTGGACTCTGTGGATCACCAACATGATAAGGTGCTCATTTTCTGAACTTCTCTCATCATTTGCCTCCCAACATTTGTACTTAAAGAACTTTGCGCTAATTTCAAATATTGCATTGGCCAAGATATTCACATCGTGCTCTCGCTGGGGTTTATATGCTTCGTCTGCTGGTATAAATGTGCTTTGCTCTTATTCTAGGGGTTCAAGTCACTTTAATCCCCGTAGCCCCCGTGTACATCTAATTAACCTCAGATGTCTATGGAAAAGCGTGACAAGAATATAACTTCCAAAATTAGAATTGCTCAATTAAATGTGCGTTCAATGAACAAGAAAGCGGCATTGCTTCATGATATCATTCTGGACTGAAAACTTGACTTTCTCTGTCTCAGTGAGAAATGGCATCAGCCACCTGCATATACACTGACAGATCTAGTCATGTTATTTAAATCTGATATATCTATTGCTGAAATTACTATCCCTGTAATGTCTTCCTTTTGAGTGCTTGGTGGTCAAAATCAATGGCACCTCACCTGTACTTGCTATACTTATTGCCCCCCTAAGGCTGACTAGGTTAATTTCTGAACTTGATGAACTGTTGACTTTGAGTCCTATTTGTTCAGACATGTTGTTATTAACATTCATGTTGACAATGTAGACTGTTCTCAAACCGCTAATTTTCTGCATGTGATAGAGTGTTTTAATTTCATCTAGCATGTTGATTTTTTCACTCATAAATCTGGTCACATATTGGACTTTGTATATTCTGTGGGTATTAATATAGACCAACTTATAGATGATTAATTGTATTTTAGTGATCATAAGTTAGTGACTTGTAAGTTTACCATCTCTGCCTCTCTAAAATCTTCTAACAGCGCTCTCTTCCACTCTCATTACCCACAACTGAGGTGCCCTTGAGCAAGACACCGAACCCCCAATCACTCCCCGGGCGCCGCATCAAAAACGGCTGCCCACTGCTCCGGGTGTGTGTTCAATACTCACTGCTGTGTGAGTGAAATGCAGAGCACAAATTCCGAGTATGGGACACCATACTTAGCTACACGTCACACTAAAATCTTCTAAGGAGCATGTTATAACTCTTAGGAATATTAAGAACACTGATCCTCTCCTGCTCTCTGGATATTGTTCTGCATGGCTTTTGGTGGGGAGCGCTGAGTTTTTAAGTGACCATGAGCTCCCAGGGGAGACATAGCCCATAAGCGTCTCTTCAAATTGGGGCATCATCGTATAACCACGTGCCCTTCCACCCACGATAATCGGATAAGTCGACGTCAAGGGCACAATGACACGCGAAGAATAAGGTTTCCCCCATGAACGAGTTCATGTCATGGAGGTCTTCGAAGAAGGGGCAGTCTAGCTGTAATCTGACCTCACATCGAGTAACTCCTCATGAACTTTATCATTGCCGGAGGAGCTCCCAGAGGTGGTGCTCTCAAAGTCCATCTCCAGATGGCTATTTTACTCTAACTCCTAATAAAGAGACACACACACTTTTTTTTTATAGCATGTTAAAATTGCCACTTTTTGGGGGCGAGTAAAAACACGCAGTTTTTGTGTGTGACCCTTTAAATGCAAATGAGCTGCTGCTCCCGGCCCGCTTTCAAGAAGAGGGTGGAGCTTCAAGAGCTCACGCAACAAACAAACAGGACAATCTCATGCACTGAAAATGTTTGAAACTGTCGGCAGCGGTGTTCAGTTCAAACCAGAGTCGGACAATGATGTCTACAGAGCCAGAGAATATATGCTGCATGGCGGAAAATGGCGGACAGCGTACAACTTGCTCAGGGCGGGGTCTATGAATTTTGCATAATAGGTGCCCTTTAAAGCCAAGTTCTTGGTGTATTTGCCACACATACTTCACAACCGGTCAAACAAAGATGTTTTCCCATAGCGCTATGTTCTTGATCGAGTCATAGTTTGCCAGTTACAGTAATATCTGACCACAAACAATTTGTTAGAACCATTTCAGTCTGGCTTGAGACACAGCACTGAGACCGCTCTTGTCCGGGCCAAGAATGACCTTCTCACTTCTGCTGACAGGGCTGCTTGTAGCATTTTAGTCTTGTTAGACATTAGTGCTGCTTCATCCTTCTTGATAAGTGGCGTGGTTGGCCAGGCATCTTTGGTGGTGTATATATATATATATATATATATAAATAGCCTCTCGGTAACATCAGTCAAAAGTATGGTCTGGGGTTGGGGTTATGCTGAAGATACTCATATTTATGTCAGCACACACCCTGATCCTAATCTCGCTATCACAGCTTTAAAGGAACACTCCACTTTTTTTTGAAAATAGGCTCATTTTCCAACTCCCCTAGAGTTAAACAGTTGAGTTTTACCGTTTTCGAATCCATTCAGCCGATCTCCGGGTCTGGCGGTACCACTTTTAGCATAGCTTAGCATAGTTCATTGAATCTGATTAGACCGTTAGCATCTCGCTTAAAAATGACCAAAGAGTTTCAATATTTTTCCTATTTAAAACTTGACTCTTCTGTAGTTACATCGTGTACTAAGACCGACGGAAAATGAAAAGTTGCGATTTTCTAGGCCGATATGGCTAGGAACTATACTCTCATTCCGGCGTAATAATCAAGGAACTTTGCTGCCGTACCATGGGTGCAGCAGGCGCAATGATATTACGCAGCGCCTGTGACCCCCTGCTTGCACAGGGAGCGTGCCTTGCAACCATGGAGACATTTGTGAGAGGCGCTGCGTAATATCATTGCGCCTGCTGCACCCATGGTACGGCAGCAAAGTTCCTTGATTATTCAGCATATGGCATCTTCCTCTTCACAATACCCCATAGATTTTCTATGGGGTTAAGGTCAGGCGAGTTTGCTGGCCAATTAAGAACAGGGATACCATGGTCCTTAAACCAGGTACTGGTAGCTTTGGCACTGTGTGCAGGTGCCAAGTCCTGTTGGAAAATGAAATCTGCATCTCCATAAAGTTGGTCAGCAGCAGGAAGCATGAAGTGCTCTAAAACTTCCTGGTATACGGCTGCGTTGACCTTGGACCTCAGAAAACACAGTGGACCAACACCAGCAGATGACATGGCACCCCAAACCATCAGACTGTGGAAACTTTACACTGGACCTCAAGCAACGTGGATTGTGTGCCTCTCCTCTCTTCCTCCAGACTCTGGGACCCTGATTTCCAAAGGAAATGCAAAATTTACTTTCATCAGAGAACATAACTTTGGACCACTCAGCAGCAGTCCAGTCCTATTTGTCTTTAGCCCAGGCGAGACGCTTCTGACGCTGTCTGTTGTTCAAGAGTGGCTTGACACAAGGAATGCGACAGCTGAAACCCATGTCTTGTATACGTCTGTGCGTAGTGGTTCTTGAAGCACTGACTCCAGCTGCAGTCCACATTTTTGAATGGGTTTTGTTTCACAATCCTCTCCAGGGTGCGATTATCCCTATTGCTTGTACACTTTTTTCTACCACATCTTTTCCTTCCCTTCGCCTCTCTATTAATGTGCTTGGACACAGAGCTCTGTGAACAGCCAGCCTCTTTTGCAATGACGTTTTGTGTCTTGCCCTCCTTGTGCAAGGTGTCAATGGTCGTCTTTTGGACAACTGTCAAGTCAGCAGTCTTCCCCATGATTGTGTAGCCTACAGAACTAGACTGAGACACCATTTAAAGGCCTTTGCAGGTGTTTTGAGTTAATTAGCTGATTAGAGTGTGGCACCAGGTGTCTTTAATATTGAACCTTTTCACAATATTCTAATTTTCTGAGATACTGAATTTGGGATTTTCCTTAGTTGTCAGTTATAATCATCAAAATTAAAAGAAATAAACATTTGAAATCTATCAGTCTGTGTGTAATGAATGAATATAATATACAAGTTTCACTTTTTGAATGGAATTAGTGAAATAAATCAACTTTTTGATGATATTCTAATTATATGACCAGCACCTGTATATATGTTATCATATAACTTAACAAGTGGTAAAAATACAGGGTAAATAAATACAGAGAGCAGTAATGAGATTGAAGAAAAAAAAAGAAAGAAAAAAAATGAAAGAAGAGGGTTCATTCTTTGTCCCTCATAATATGGCAGGAGGACACATACTGCGCTGCCAGGTGGATACACTTCTCTTTCTCTCCCAAAATATAACAGAGTTTGTCTATGTGGCTTGCTTGCTGGAATTCAGGTAGAATTTGAGTAATCTGGGTGAAATAAGTTTCTCTAATGTTGTTATATTTGCCGCACTGAGTGAGGAAGTGCAGTTCATCCTCTACGACTCCATCAGAGCAGTGTGAACAGAGTCTGAGCTCTCTCCAGCTCTGCTTGTGTCGGCCCGTCTCTACACTCAGACTGTGGTCGCTCAAACGATACTTCGTCAGGAGCTTTCTCTGACGATAGTCTTTCATTTTTATCAAGTAAGGTGCCAACTGATAATCTGTCTTTATTTTGTGAAAGTACTTCAATTTGTTTGTTTGTGCTACTTTGATCTGCCAATCATGGATGTATTCTTCCTGGGTTCTTTGACCTATTTCTTTAATTTTTGAGACTTTCAATTGAGTTGTTGAATTTAGTTGGTGTGTTTCCACTAAATAGTGCAAGGGGTCATTCTCTGGGTGTCCTGCCCTGTATGTAAGAGCGCAGTGATGGTAGGCGTCTGCCGGTGATAATATGTGACATGATTAAGAAGTGTTCCCCCGATTGTAAAATTATATTTTTTTTGTCAGTAAGGCGAGGTTTTGTTTTTTTTTGGAAGATCATGATTTTGGATTTTTCCATGTTAGGGTAAGGCCCAGTCGCTACTGTACTGCTCTAGAATGGAGAGGCTTTCATGCAGTCCCTCTTCATCAGGTGACAGCAGCAGAAGGTCGTCGGCGTACAGGAGGCATTTGATTTCTCTGCCCTCGAGGGTCAGACCAGGACAGGAGGACTTCAAGTGCTGATGCCAGTTCATTGATATAGATGTTAAAGAGAGTCGGGCTGAGGCCGCAGCCTTGACGGACTCCTTTGTTTTGACTGAAATAATCAGTCCGTCTGTCGTTGATCTTGACACAGTTATACAGTAATATAAGCTTGGCCACCATAGAATAAGTTAGTTTGTTTGGTAGAGGGAAGCCTTATGGTTAACACACGCTACCTTCTTGCTCATCTAAAGTCCTTTGTTGAGAATTCTTTGAGTTTCTGCTCAACTGTGAGTATGGATTGACTTTATTCCTGATGTTGTGTTTGGCGAAATAAGGTTACTGATGTTGGCTATTTGCTTTCTTTCTAGAAAGGACTTTTTAATGTCACGTGTGCCTTATCATGGTGTTCCTTGTGAGAGCACTTAATGGTTATTAGAGACCTCGAATCCCAGTTTAACTCAAGCTGGTAGCAAGGCTTACAGCACATGGCCTTAATCCACACGACGCTGTGGACGACTCAACAAACGACGTTGACTGCGATTATTTCTCTCATTGTGGATTATAGGATTTCAAACATTGTGTCGCACTCAAATAACCTTGTGGATTTAAAGCTCATCTTCATCGTCACTTTAACTCATCAAAAGACTGAACATTCAAACGCTAAGTTTACTTCATCTCATTGACTCATTTAAAAGAGACAAAGCTTGCTTTCGAGTTTATTCATTGACTTTTGTGGCACATGTATATAAGCACTTGTGGGGAAAATAAAATAGGTTTAAAAGATCATTTGTTTTGTGAAGAGGTTTATTAACCAGTACGTGTCAAAAATCTGTTGAACCCCTCTGAATAACATCTAAAAAAAAAACAGAGGTGTTACATGAACGACCCTTGTGATGCTCAAAACCCTTTACCTTAACTGGGGTTTCTGGGTCAAAATGAGTCTCTCATTGCACTATATTGTCTCTAAAAATTGGATTCAATCTTTTGTCAGTTTGTTTTCATTCATTTAGTACAGGTTTTGTATTTCTTTTTGGAACTGACTGATCGCAGGCCTCATTAATCTGAATTTACGCACCTCAATTTTTGACTGCAAATAACAAAAAAAAAAAAAAAAAAAAAAAAAAAAACATTACTTTGGCAAAATTGAATAAAATGATTAAATATTCTGTACAATGCATCACATTAACCAGGTAGTTTGTTTTGAAATGCTTTTATTTTATACAAAATGGCACAAAGTCATACTTGATGATCGGCCTACATAAAACTGCTTGTAAACTTCTCAAACTATATTACCAACTATTTGTCAACTTGTTTTCATTCGTTTAGCACAGGTTTTGTTTCTTTTTGAATCTGATTGATCGCAGGCCTCTTCTTCAGAGAGATTAACTTCATTCTATTCTGAAGTGCATCCATCATTCATTCATCCAACATTACCACACACAGTAAGTTTTAGTCCAATGCGACATTAACACAAGCAGAGGGTCAAGTACTGTTTAAAAAGCATAATAGCTGATCCATGTGCCTACAGTCCAGTGACAGCCGTGTGATATTCAGAGTTCTTCTTATTGTCCTTCAGTCATCATCATCTGACAGGTCAGTTGGAAGATACTACATTAAATATATATTTTCAGACAGCTGCAGGGCTTTGCTTTACTCTGTAAGAAACTGACAATGATAAATCCAAAGATTGAATTTTTTTTTTTTTTTTTTTTTTTAATCATATCATTTTTAAAAAAACACCCACCTGACAAGTAATTTTTACTAAAATTGTGTTTTATTAGCACAAACTATTAAAATGAATCAGAAATTGACTTAACTAATCAACTTGACCGGTCTACAGTAATGAACCTTATATCAAATGCTTTATAAAAGCATACAGTAAACCTGATTCCCACGGATATAGATCATGATGTATCATAGAGCAACAGTTATTGCTTTAACAGCAAGAGTACATTCAGAAATTAAGAAAATTTCAAAGCTAAAATTGAGATTAAACTCAGTCCTTTATCCAACACTGAAAACATGTTTACTTCATCCTAAAGCCATACAAATGTAACTGGATGGTCTTTTTCCAAATATATCACAAGAGTTTAATTATACTTAAAATTCAATAACCTTTATCTCAACCTTACCAAATAAGAATTAAACTACAAAGCTATAATGTAGTTTAATATCATTAATGCAAAACACAGAACAAGTCAACGAAACAACGAAAACGAATCAAACTAGTCATAACATAAAAAAAAAAATTCTTTCGACATTCAACATAGTTGTGAAGATAATATTAACAACGGAGTCTATAATTATTAGAAGCTCTTTTATCGGAGCAGATGGGTGGCTCTTAAAAGAGCCTTTGGGTCTGTGAGAGTCTCGGTGACTCTACTTGGAGCTGGTGTACTTGGTGACGGCCTTGGTGCCCTCAGACACGGCGTGTTTGGCCAGCTCACCGGGCAGCAGCAGACGCACGGCGGTCTGGATCTCTCTCGACGTGATAGTGGAGCGCTTGTTGTAGTGAGCGAGACGAGACGCCTCACCGGCGATGCGCTCGAAGATGTCGTTGACGAAAGAGTTCATGATGCCCATCGCCTTGGAGGAGATGCCGGTGTCAGGATGAACCTGCTTCAGCACTTTGTACACGTAGATAGCGTAGCTCTCCTTCCTGGACTTTCTGCGCTTCTTTCCTCCCTTTCCGGCGGTCTTCGTGACGGCCTTCTTGGAGCCCTTCTTAGGCGCGGACTTGGCTGGTTCAGGCATGATGCTGAATGATCGCAAAACTGACGAATCAATGTGAACTCCTGAGCGAAACAGAGGCTTTTATTCACTACCATATGCTAATTTTCAAAGAGAGACGGGAATCTTCTGATTGCCTGTTTTCATAGGCCAAACCCATAAACTCATATTTCATTGGACAACTCAAAGCATCACGCGCTGAATGAGAGCCAATCAAAGGCTGTTAAATGATAGCCCCGCCTACAGCTAACCGTTTGAGCGACACCCCTCCCCCCCAGTTTCCTTTGTTTCATTTCCCGCTCTTTATTTTCGTTTTAATCGGATTTTGAAAAGACAAATATTCTGCACGATTGTGTAGTTTGAAAACTCCATATAGACATCGAGAGAATTTTTAAAAAAAAATATACCAAAAAGTCTCCTAAACAAAAGCCCATTTGCTGGTCATATTTAGATTTTTATTTTGTAAGCCACTTTAATTCAAAGCAAAGTCTACAGGAATAAATAATATCATTTAACACATTAGACAATTACCCCCAGTTTCACAGACGAGGCTTAAAGCTAGTTCTAGACTAAAATGCATGTTTAAGCTTTAACTGAAAGCAACTTGTGCTGTCCTGTCTTAAAATATGTCAGTGTCATTGTTTTGTCTCAAGATGCACAACAGTACTGTTTTTTTTCTAAAGCACATTTATATAATCTAATTAAATATCGTAATTTAAGATCTTAGTCTAAACCCTGTCTGTGAAACTAGGCCTAATCTCGGAGAAACGTGTTTATGAAACAGAAATATTCTGGTTATAAAGTTTCAGTTTAAAAGAGAAATAAAACTCAGTTCTAAATACAATTACACTCATAACGTTAAAGTAACTATTTAAAAAAAAAAAAGTCACTTTTTTTTTTTACTTTTGATGATTTACATATTTTCATGGTTTACTCATAAGTGTTTTATTGTTCATGTCTAAATAATACATTAATCACCAATATTACTTGATCTAACTCTTTATGTGACAGAGTGGGTGGCTCTTAAAAGAGCCGTTGGGTTTGTAGTTTCTCCTGATTTCAGATGTTTAACCTCCGAAGCCGTACAAGGTTCGTCCCTGTCGTTTCAGCGCGTACACAACATCCATGGCGGTGACGGTCTTTCTCTTGGCGTGCTCGGTGTAGGTGACAGCATCGCGGATAACGTTCTCCAGAAACACCTTCAACACACCGCGAGTCTCCTCGTAGATCAGCCCGGAGATGCGCTTGACGCCGCCGCGGCGAGCCAGACGACGAATGGCGGGTTTGGTGATTCCCTGGATGTTATCGCGCAGAACTTTACGGTGACGCTTAGCGCCTCCTTTTCCGAGCCCTTTACCGCCTTTGCCTCTTCCAGACATGTTTCACCGAACTCTATCAAACGGTGTTACCGAGCAAATAGTGAGTCAGAGTTACAAAGTGGCCTTTTACACTTGCTTACAGGACCTGACAGAAACCAGCGCCGCGTCACATGGCTCAATAAACTACAAAAAAAAAATGTGATTTAACCCTAACACTGATCTAACAAGGCCTGTCCTTTGTTTAATAAGATTCATTTGACAAAGAGGATATTATAAGATCATCATATCATATACAGAAACACTGAATGACGCTAGTCTAGATGGACAGTACAGTATACTTTTATTAGACATTTCAGGTATATTTATAGGATATAATGACTTCAGGCCTCTGTGATTTACACTGTTTGTCTCCCTTTAGCTGAAGCTGAACCTGAATAACAGTAATCTCTTCTTTGGCCTTCAACATGCGATAAACGTGTCAAAACAGACCATGTCACTATTAGAGAGCAGCTGGAAAATCTGATAAAAACTGTGGATGAGTGAATTAAAAAGAGTTGGAAAGTACCCAACTGTGTGTTTTTGAGTAGACTGTTTTAAGAAAAGAAGTGGCAAACACCTGGATACAAGGTCCTTGGTTAAAAACTGTATGAAAAAAAGAGTTTTTCACAGTTGCTAAAACACTAAACCCTTTTCTCTGAACTAAATGCTCAAAGAGCTAAACCCATTTATTAAATAAATCACTCTTTCTTCAAAACCTCAAACAAGTTCAGGCAGTTACATTTGAAAATCTATTGCACTCTTTCTGCAAAACTCTAAACATTCTCACTAAAACACATTTTGCACTGAGATACACTGAGTTACAAAACGGTAAATACAAGCAACAAAAATTAAACAACTACAACACAGTTGTCATCGTTTACACACAACGACTCAAAATTGTTCACACTTGTTTCTAATGATGTGATCAAGGAAGAGTGTGTGAGAGAGGAGGAAGAGGATGTGTGAGAGGAGGAAGAGTATGTCTGAGAGGAGGAAGAGGATGTGTGAGAGGAGGAAGAGTATGTCTGAGAGGAGGAAGAGGATGTGTGAGAGGAGGAAGAGTATGTCTGAGAGGAGGAAGAGGATGTGTGAGAGGAGGAAGAGTATGTGTGAGAGGAGGAAGAGTATGTCTGAGAGGAGGAAGAGGATGTGTGAGAGGAGGAAGAGTATGTGTGAGAGGAGGAAGAGGATGTGTGAGAGGAGGAAGAGGATGTGTGAGAGGAGGAAGAGTATGTCTGAGAGGAGGAAGAGGATGTGTGAGAGGAGGAAGAGTATGTGTGAGAGGAGGAAGAGTATGTCTGAGAGGAGGAAGAGGATGTGTGAGAGGAGGAAGAGGATGTGTGAGAGGAGGAAGAGTATGTGTGAGAGGAGGAAGAGGATGTGTGAGAGGAGGAAGAGTATGTGTGAGAGGAGGAAGAGTATGTCTGAGAGGAGGAAGAGGATGTGTGAGAGGAGGAAGAGTATGTCTGAGAGGAGGAAGAGGATGTGTGAGAGGAGGAAGAGTATGTCTGAGAGGAGGAAGAGGATGTGTGAGAGGAGGAAGAGTATGTGTGAGAGGAGGAAGAGTATGTCTGAGAGGAGGAAGAGGATGTGTGAGAGGAGGAAGAGTATGTGTGAGAGGAGGAAGAGTATGTCTGAGAGGAGGAAGAGGATGTGTGAGAGGAGGAAGAGTATGTCTGAGAGGAGGAAGAGGATGTGTGAGAGGAGGAAGAGTATGTCTGAGAGGAGGAAGAGTATGTCTGAGAGGAGGAAGAGGATGTGTGAGAGGAGGAAGAGGATGTGTGAGAGGAAGAGGATGTGTGAGAGGAGGAAGAGTATGTCTGAGAGGAGGAAGAGGATGTGTGAGAGGAGGAAGAGTATGTGTGAGAGGAGGAAGAGGATGTGTGAGAGGAGGAAGAGTATGTGTGAGAGGAGGAAGAGGATGTGTGAGAGGAGGAAGAGTGTGTGAGAGAGGAGGAAGAGGATGTGTGAGAGGAGGAAGAGTATGTGTGAGAGGAGGAAGAGTATGTCTGAGAGGAGGAAGAGGATGTGTGAGAGGAGGAAGAGTATGTCTGAGAGGAGGAAGAGGATGTGTGAGAGGAGGAAGAGTATGTCTGAGAGGAGGAAGAGGATGTGTGAGAGGAGGAAGAGTATGTGTGAGAGGAGGAAGAGTATGTCTGAGAGGAGGAAGAGGATGTGTGAGAGGAGGAAGAGTATGTGTGAGAGGAGGAAGAGTATGTGTGAGAGGAGGAAGAGTATGTCTGAGAGGAGGAAGAGGATGTGTGAGAGGAGGAAGAGTATGTCTGAGAGGAGGAAGAGGATGTGTGAGAGGAGGAAGAGTATGTGTGAGAGGAGGAAGAGTATGTCTGAGAGGAGGAAGAGGATGTGTGAGAGGAGGAAGAGTATGTCTGAGAGGAGGAAGAGGATGTGTGAGAGGAGGAAGAGTATGTGTGAGAGGAGGAAGAGGATGTGTGAGAGGAAGAGGATGTGTGAGAGGAGGAAGAGGATGTGTGAGAGGAGGAAGAGGATGAGGACGAGGAAGAACAAGGTGTGGAGAGTGTTGTCGAAGCTGGATCCATCAGATCAGAGGGTTTGTGGAAAAGGTCCTCAGGTCGACCCAACATGAATCTCATTGATGTTGAACTCTTTTGAGTGTAACATGCTTTTCATTTACAGTTTTCTTTGACCTTTTGTGTTTTTGGAAAGTGCTGAATATGCAGACATTCAATACTGTATACAACCCCATTTCCAGAAAAGTTGGGACATTTTGTAATACGCAGTAAAAACCACAATCTGTGATTTGTTAATGCCCTGGAATCTTTTTTTTTAACTGACAAAAGTACAAAGAATGATTTCCAATGTTTTCACTGACCAACATAATTGTATTTTGTGAATATAAACAAATTTTAATTTTGATGGCTGCAACACACTCCAAAAAAGTTGGAACAGAGGCAAAATAAAAGTGAAAAGATTATATAATATCCAAGTTAATCTGTTTTTAAACAGTCCACAGTTAGCAGGTGAATTGGTAATAGGAGAGGGTCTCATGTTTGGGTGTAAAAGAGCTTCTCAGTCTTTGCAAGAAAAGATGGGCCATGACTCACCACTTTGTGCCAAATGTCATGAGAGAATGGTCAAACAATTCAAAAATCACATTTCTCAATGCAAAGAATTTATGTCTTTCACCATCTACTATACAAGGTACGACACCTCAGTTGAATGTGCATGACCTTTGACCCCTCAGATGGCATTACATTAGAAACCGTCAGGCTAATGTGTTAAATACAGCCACATGGACTCTGGAGTACTTTGGAAAACAGTTGTCACTTAACAGTCTGACGCTGCATCAAGAAATGCAACTCGAATCTCTGTTACACAAGGAGAAAGCTACACATCTGTTCAGTGCAGAGATGCTTGCAGAGTTCTCTGGGCCCGAGCTCATCTCAGATGGTCCAAAAGACAGTGGAAATGTGTGCTGTGGTCAGATGAGCCCACGATTAAGCTTGTTTCTGGGGGAAAAAAGGACCCTGACTTTGAAGTCCCAAAGATGAAAGTGACCATCCAGAATTTCATCAGCGACAAGTGCAAAAGCAAACATCTGTCATGGTACATGTGTGCATCAGTGCAAACGGCATGGGTGACTCGCATTTGTGTGAAGGTACCATTGATGTGGAGGCATATATTGGGATTGTACAGAGACATAAACTGCCATCAATATGACATCTTCCATGGTTATTAGATCAAGACAATGTCAGGTCTCATTCGGCATGTGCTACAACAGCATGATTTAGACATGTGGATCTGACTGACTGGCTATCAGATCTGATTCTTATTGAAAATGTTATGACCCATCAAGAAAAGAGGAATCAGACAGCTATGACCACAGAGTGTTGAGCAGCTTAAGTTTTGTATCAGGCGAGATTGGGCAAAAATCCTCAATTCCCAAACGATTAATAATTGGTGATGTGACGCAATGGTAAACGTGCCTCTGTCCCAACTTTTCTGGAGTATGTTGCAGCCATCAAAATCAAAAGTTGTTTATATTCACAAAATACAATTAATTTGGCCAGTGAAAACATTGGAAATCTTTTATTTGTACTTTTGTCAGTTGAATAAAGGTTAAAGAGAATTAACAAATCACAGATTTTATTGCATTTCACAAAATGTCCCAACTTTTCTGGAAATGGGGTTTGTAAGAGGAGATTAGGATCCTTTGAAAGGTAATGCTATTTTCAGTCCAGTGAGTGATCCTGTGCTCTTCTCTCTTCCTCATCTCACTAACGCCAGCGGAAGGCGCCAAAGCTGTAATGGTGAAGTAGGTGTTGGTTTTCTTTTGCAGAGGCGGTCTTTAATCTATTACATCATAAATAGGCACATTCCAGGATCAGTCGTTCGCTGAGCTTGGTAACATTAAAAGCTGTTTTTGGACTAACAAGGAAGTTTTCAGTTCTGAAACTTACAGGATATTCTTATAGTTTGATGACCTCTTATATATCAAAAGTTCAAGGAAAATATGATTTCTCAGTTCATGACCCCTTTAATGAAGTAAAGTACATTTAGATCCGCTACGCCTGCTTCATATGCCAGCAGCCATATCACCCTGTAGCCCAGGACTGGTTGCCCACTGAAGCTAAGCAGGGCTGAGCCTGGTCAGTACCTGTATGGGAGACTCCTGGGTAAACCCGGTTGCTGCTGGAAGAGGTGTTAGTGAGGCCAGCAGGGGGTGCTCACCCTGTGGTCTGTGTGGGTCCTAACGCCCCAGTATAGTGCACTATACTGTAACAAGCACCGTCCTTCGGATGAGATGTTTAACAAGGTCCTGACTCTCTGTGAGTCAAAAATCCCATGGCACTTCTCATAAAAGAGTATGGGTGTAAGCCAGTGTGTGCGTCACATTATCCAAGCTGGTTGAAGAGAAATACCTGATATGATTGTAAAGCGCTTTGGGTGTACAATAGTACATAGTAAAGCACTATATAAATGCCTCATTATTATTCATCTTATTCTTCAGCCTGAAACGTGACCCTGCACATGCCATCTACGCTGCCCGGCCAAAAAAAAAAAAAAAGTCGCTGTTTGGATTTAAATAGGCAAATTCTTAAGTCTTTTGGATCATTATTGCAGGGATTGTTATGCTTCTAGAATGTTAAATGTTTAGCAACAGTTCTTCTAACCCTAATTGATATTAGATATTTGAGGATGACATCATCAGGCTCAAGTTGTAAAAGAATGGTTCAGAGAGCATGAAGAATCATTTCACACATGAACTCTGAATCCAGACCTTAAATTCATTGAAAGTCTTTGGGATGTGCTGGAGGAGACATCACAACATTTATTTCCATTAAGATGTGCATCATTTTTTGGTCAAGATCTTGTATTGACAATGCAAGAGTCGAGCACTCTCTAAAGTCTACTGTACTTGCACCGGGGTCTGTAGCGACAAACCCGCCAAATCCAAATAAACAGATTAAAGTGTTTTTAGTAACCCGAAGGCTCTTTTTAAAGCAACCCATAAACGCAGTTGGCTGAAGGGGGAAATGACCCGTCACATGTGTGATTGCTCTGCATCAACAATTATAAATGCAATCGTAATACCACATGGTGTGTGACTCATGAACACATGATTCAAGTTTCTATGAGACTCAAAGACTCTTTTAAGAGCCTCTCATTTTATCTGATAAAGAGCGCTATTTCTTTATTAAAAAAAAAATTGTGTTTTAAAAGTTTGTCTTTCTTTCTTCAGTCAAATAGAAATTATGCAAGACGAGCATTTGTGGTTAAAAAGTATATAATTTTTTTTTTTTTTTTTTTTTTTTTAGAAAATGAGCGATGGTTTCTCTAGATAAGACCCTTATTCCTCGTCTGGGATCGTGTAGAGCTCTTTGAAGCTGCACTGAAACTGACATTTGGACCTTCGGGTCGTTGAACCCCAGTGACGTCCACTATATGGAGAAAAATCCTGAAATGTTTTCCTCAAAAACCTTCATTTCTTTTCCACTGAAGAAAGAAAAACATAAAAATCTTGGATGACATGGAGGTGAGTAAATGATCAGGAAATTTGAATTCTGAAGTGAACTAATCCTTTAAAGTTGGCATGAAACGGAAGTTGTGATTGTCTTTTCTTCTCTACTGTGATGTCTATCTGAGTGATACGGCATCTGTAATGAGAGGGCGGACTTGTCCTTCGGGAATTGATTGGATCGATGGAAGTTGGGCGTTGCTAACAAAATGGAAGCAGATCTGAATGCCCGTTTGCAGTCAGTTGTGGGGGATTTCTCTCCACTGGACTCACTGCCAGCACCCTCACGTTACTGTAAGAACTTTATTTATTGAGGATTTATACTATAACGGTCTCGCAAAAATAAAAAGTGACAAACATGTAGACAACCTGTAAGTTACTGGGTTAAATTATGTTATTAAAAAAAAAAAATTATATAGAATCTCTTTTGACGGAGCAGATGGGTGGCTCTTAAAAGAGCCTTTGGGTCTGTGGGAGTCTCGGTGACTCTACTTGGAGCTGGTGTACTTGGTGACGGCCTTGGTGCCCTCAGACACGGCGTGTTTGGCCAGCTCACCGGGCAGCAGCAGACGCACGGCTGTCTGGATCTCTCTCGACGTGATGGTGGAGCGCTTGTTGTAGTGAGCGAGACGAGACGCCTCACCGGCGATGCGCTCGAAGATGTCGTTGACGAAGGAGTTCATGATGCCCATCGCCTTGGAGGAGATGCCGGTGTCAGGATGAACCTGCTTCAGCACTTTGTACACGTAGATGGCGTAGCTCTCCTTCCTGGACTTTCTGCGCTTCTTTCCTCCCTTACCGGCGGTCTTCGTGACGGCCTTCTTGGAGCCCTTCTTAGGTGCGGACTTGGCTGGTTCAGGCATGATGCTGAATGATCGCAGAACTGACGAATCAATGTGAACTCATGAGCGATACAGAGGCTTTTATTCACTACCATATGCTAATTTTCAAAGAGAGACGGGAATAATCTGATTGCTCTGTTTTCATAGGCCAAACCCATAAACTCATATTTCATTGGACAACTCAAAGCATCACGCGCTGAATGAGAACCAATCAAAGAGTCTGTTAAATGATAGCCCCGCCTACACGCCAACCGTTTGGAGTGACACCCCACATGACTCTGTTTCCTTTGTTTCATTCCCGCTCTTTTTATTCATAATAGTTCGAGAAAA
>CM077443.1:204957-332608 GCA_039654765.1 Mylopharyngodon piceus
CACCGGGGTCTGTAGCGACAAAACCCGCCAAATCCAAATAAACAGATTAAAAGTGTTTTTAGTAACCCGAAGGCTCTTTTTAAAGCAACCCATTTTGTCTTATAAAGAGCACTTTCATACAAACACCATATGCTAAACGCAGTTGGCTGAAGGGGGAAATGACCCGTCACATGTGTGATTGCTCTGCATCAACAATTATAAATGCAATCGTAATACCACATGGTGTGTGACTCATGAACACATGATTCAAGTTTCTATGAGACTCAAAGACTCTTTTAAGAGCCTCTCATTTTATCTGATAAAGAGCGCTATTCCTTATTAAAAAAAAAAATTGTGTTTTAAAAGTTTGTCTTTCTTTCTTCAGTCAAATAGAAATTATGCAAGACGAGCATTTGTGGTTAAAAAGTATATTTTTTTTTTTTTTTTTTTAGAAAATGAGCGATGGTTTCTCTAGATAAGACCCTTATTCCTCGTCTGGGATCGTGTAGAGCTCTTTGAAGCTGCACTGAAACTGACATTTGGACCTTCGGGTCGTTGAACCCCAGTGACGTCCACTATATGGAGAAAAATCCTGAAATGTTTTCCTCAAAAACCTTCATTTCTTTTCCACTGAAGAAAGAAAAACATAAAAATCTTGGATGACATGGAGGTGAGTAAATGATCAGGAAATTTGAATTCTGAAGTGAACTAATCCTTTAAAGTTGGCATGAAACGGAAGTTGTGATTGTCTTTTCTTCTCTACTGTGATGTCTATCTGAGTGATACGGCATCTGTAATGAGAGGGCGGACTTGTCCTTCGGGAATTGATTGGATCGATGGAAGTTGGGCGTTGCTAACAAAATGGAAGCAGATCTGAATGCCCGTTTGCAGTCAGTTGTGGGGGATTTCTCTCCACTGGACTCACTGCCAGCACCCTCACGTTACTGTAAGAACTTTATTTATTGAGGATTTATACTATAACGGTCTCGCAAAAATAAAAAGTGACAAACATGTAGACAACCTGTAAGTTACTGGGTTAAATTATGTTGTTACTACAGAGATTGAATTATTTTTTTTTTTTAAACAAGCTCTTTTATGGGAGTAGATGGGTGGCTCTTAAAAGAGCCTTTGGGTCTGTGAGAGTCTCGGTGACTCTACTTGGAGCTGGTGTACTTGGTGACGGCCTTGGTGCCCTCAGACACGGCGTGTTTGGCCAGCTCACCGGGCAGCAGCAGACGCACGGCAGTCTGGATCTCTCTCGACGTGATGGTGGAGCGCTTGTTGTAGTGAGCGAGACGAGACGCCTCACCGGCGATGCGCTCGAAGATGTCGTTGACGAAAGAGTTCATGATGCCCATCGCCTTGGAGGAGATGCCGGTGTCAGGATGAACCTGCTTCAGCACTTTGTACACGTAGATAGCGTAGCTCTCCTTCCTGGACTTTCTGCGCTTCTTTCCTCCCTTACCGGCGGTCTTCGTGACAGCCTTCTTGGAGCCCTTCTTAGGCGCGGACTTGGCTGGTTCAGGCATGATGCTGAATGATCGCAAAACTGACGAATCAATGTGAACTCATGAGCGAAACAGAGGCTTTTATTCACTACCATATGCTAATTTCCAAAGAGAGACGGGAATAATCTGATTGCCTGTTTTCATAGGCCAAACCCATAAACTCGTATTTCATTGGACAACTCAAAGCATCACGCGCTGAATGAGAACCAATCAAAGTCTGTTAAATGATAGCCCCCGCCTACCGCCAACCGTTTGAGTGACACCCCACATGACTCTGTTTCCTTTGTTTCATTCCCGCTCTTTTTATTCATAATAGTTTGAGAAAATAAGAGGTTCCAGAAAAATATTGTGCAAGATCATGTAATTTTAAAACCTCTTATAGACCCATTGAGGGACTTTGGGAGGAAAAAGACCAGTAAGACACTCTTTCTTCATTGTTTAACTGTTGTTGAACTGTTTAAACTACAAAAATAGTAAATAAACGCCCATTTTTGTGTAAAATACAATTTTCTTTTCTGTTTTCTGCATTTCCACATCTAACTATGGTCCTTTCTGATCTAATCGTCTTTTTTGTTCATTTTATGAAACGCCTTAACGGCCGTTAAATTACTGAACATTGTGTAATAAAGATCTCCGTGCGCTATTTAAACTATTATATTTTGTCTATCATGTTGGTTAAAGATAATGAGAAGATACTGCTGGCAGTCTCTCGACACATTATTGCGAAACTATATTTATGAGTTCATTAATAAAGCTAAGTATCTAACCAGAAAATGACTGCAATTGGGATTGCTTAAACATGGCTCTTTCAGATGTTTAACCTCCGAAGCCGTACAAGGTTCGTTGCTTACAGGACCTGACAGAAACCAGCGCCGCGTCACATGGCGCAACACGGCCCTAAACTTCAGTGCTAAAATGCAGAATTACGTTTGATACTTACACAACTTTACTGCCTGTATTACATTTTAAATTAATATATTGTCCCTGAATACACTAAGAAAATATTATTTTCAAAATAATGTGCAGCATATGCTATCCAGTATGTTTACTATACTAAAAATTTAGATATGAAATAATTTTAGGCATTATAACTCATGTTCACCTATACAGTATTATTTTACATTATACAGTTAAGTCATCTCCAATTTCATTCATGAAGTGATAACATGAGCTTAAATGAAGAGAAACAAAAAAAAAAACCTCGAATGCTTTATAACCTGTATATATTGACTTTTGACACATTGGTTTGACACAATCGTCGAAACTTATTACTGTTGCTGGAAATGGTCTCATTCAGAGCAGTTGTGGTGGCTCTTAAAAGAGCCGTTGGGGTGTGATGCGGCTGATGCGGGTTTAAGCGCGCTCTCCGCGGATGCGGCGGGCCAGCTGAATGTCCTTGGGCATGATGGTGACCCTCTTGGCGTGGATGGCGCACAGGTTGGTGTCCTCGAACAGACCGACCAAATAAGCCTCGCTGGCCTCCTGCAGGGCCATGACAGCGGAGCTCTGGAAGCGCAGATCCGTCTTGAAGTCCTGAGCGATTTCTCTCACCAGCCGCTGGAAAGGCAGTTTGCGGATCAACAGCTCGGTGGACTTCTGATAACGGCGGATCTCTCGGAGAGCCACGGTCCCGGGCCTGTAACGATGGGGCTTCTTGACGCCGCCGGTGGCTGGCGCGCTCTTCCGCGCTGCTTTAGTAGCGAGCTGCTTCCTCGGGGCTTTACCACCGGTGGATTTACGAGCGGTCTGCTTGGTTCTTGCCATTGCGAAACTTCTCTTCTCTCTGTCCTGCTTGTGCTGGAAATGCGGCTTTATGTTACACGCCTGCTTTTAAAGCATTGCGCGGCCATGAGCTCATAGTGACGCGAAGGGGGTGCAGAGGCCTGTGATTGGCTAGTGTGTGACGTGTGCTTATGGCCGCTAGCCAATGACTGCGTGTTTCCTCTTTTCAAACAAGTGGAGGGTTTCCCGCTCAAGAGGGTTTGTTCGGTTGACTACTTTGCTCATCAATCAAACAGTGTTTTACTCACATCGTTGTATTTACAGGTGCTGGTCATATAATTAGAATATCATCAAAAAGTTGATTTATTTCACTAATTCCATTCAAAAAGTGAAACTTGTATATTATATTCATTCATTACACACAGACTGATATATTTCAAATGTTTATTTCTTTTAATTTTGATGATTATAACTGACAACAAAGGAAAATCCCAAATTCAGTATCTCAGAAAATTAGAATATTGTGAAAAGGTTCAATATTAAAGACACCTGGTGCCACACTCTAATCAGCTAATTAACTCAAAACACCTGCAAAGGCCTTTAAATGGTCTCTCAGTCTAGTTCTGTAGGCTACACAATCATGGGGAAGACTGCTGACTTGACAGTTGTCCAAAAGATGACCATTGACACCTTGCACAAGGAGGGCAAGACACAAAAGGTCATTGCAAAAGAGGCTGGCTGTTCACAGAGCTTTGTGTCCAAGCACATTAATAGAGAGGCGAAGGGAAGGAAAAGATATGGTAGAAAAAAAGTGTACGAGCAATAGGGATAACCGCACCCTGGACAGGATTGTGAAACAAAACCCATTCAAAAATGTGGGGGAGATTCACAAAGAGTGGACTGCAGCTGGAGTCAGCGCTTCAAGAACCACTACGCACAGACGTATGCAAGACATGGGTTTCAGCTGTCGCATTCCTTGCATCAAGTCACTCTTGAACAACAGACAGCGTCAGAAGCATCTCCCCTGGGCTAAAGACAAAAAGGACTGGACTGCTGCTGAGTGGTCCAAAGTTATGTTTTCTGATGAAAGTAAATTTTGCATTTCCTTTGGAAATCAGGGTCCCAGAGTCTGGAGGAAGAGAGGAGAGGCACACAATCCACATTGCTTGAGGTCCAGTGTAAAGTTTCCACAGTCAGTGATGGTTTGGGGTGCCATGTCATCTGCTTGTGTTGGTCCACTGTGTTTTCTGAGGTCCAAGGTCAACACAGCCGTATACCAGGAAGTTTTAGAGCACTTCATGCTTCCTGCTGCTGACCAACTTTATGGAGATGCAGATTTCATTTTCCAACAGGACTTGGCACCTGCACACAGTGCCAAAGCTACCAGTACCTGGTTTAAGGACCATGGTATCCCTGTTCTTAATTGGCCAGCAAACTCGCCTGACCTTAACCCCACAGAAAATCTATGGGGTATTGTGAAGAGGAAGATACGATATGCCAGACCCAACAGAAGAGCTGAAGGCCACTATCAGAGCAACCTGGGCTCTTATAACACCTGAGCAGTGCCACAGACTGATCGACTCCATGCCACGCCGCATTGTTGCAGTAATTCAGGCAAAAGGAGCCCCAACTAAGTATTGAGTGCTTTACATGCTCATACTTTTCAGTTGGCCAAGATTTCTAAAAATCCTTTCTTTGTATTGGTCTTAAGTAATATTCTAATTTTCTGAGATACTGAATTTGGGATTTTCCTTAGTTGTCAGTTATAATCATCAAAATTAAAAGAAATAAACATTTGAAATCTATCAGTCTGTGTGTAATGAATAAATATAATATACAAGTTTCACTTTTTGAATGGAATTAGTGAAATAAATCAACTTTTTGATGATATTCTAATTATATGACCAGCACCTGTATTTGTTCTGAAATACTCGCCTTAATTCCCAGTGATTGTTTGAATCCGAGATCTGTACAGTCACATTAGTCTGTTTAAAGCACTGCAGTCAGACACACACTAAAGGGCAAAAGAACCAGAGTAACATTGATAAAGTTCTGTTACTCCAGACATCCCCTGAAGCCGATATGTGCATTACATCAATAGACTATCCAAAATAAAAAGCAATATTAATTATATAATCAGAGCCTGGTAGACATAATTACATTTTAATATTAGGTGAGATGAGTTGGGGGGCAAGAACGATCTCTATCAGACGCAAGATCACGCGTTTAGTTACGATTAAATTTGTTAAAGTTGACGCTTGCAGAGCAATCACATATTTAATTGGTTTGATGGTTTATTTTTTTTTTTTTTTAAATTCACCCACTGCTTTTATGCTGTTTGTAAAAGTTAACAAGAAAAAGTACTCTTTATCAGATAAAATGGGTGGCTCTTAAAAGAGCCTTTGTTTTTAATCACAGTCTGGATCTCGTTTATTTGGATTTGGCGGGCTTCTCGGTCTTCTTGGGCAGCAGCACGGCCTGAATGTTGGGCAGCACACCACCCTGAGCGATGGTCACTCCACCTAGAAGTTTGTTCAACTCCTCGTCATTGCGCACCGCCAGCTGCAGGTGACGGGGAATGATGCGGGTCTTCTTATTGTCCCGAGCAGCGTTTCCAGCCAACTCCAGGATCTCAGCGGTAAGATACTCGAGCACAGCCGCCAAATAAACAGGAGCACCGGCACCGACGCGCTCTGCGTAGTTGCCTTTGCGGAGAAGCCTGTGAACACGACCGACGGGGAACTGCAGTCCTGCCCTGGAAGAGCGAGTCTTAGCTTTCGCTCTTGCCTTGCCGCCAGTTTTGCCTCTGCCGCTCATTTTTGAAATCAGTTCTTACAAATTTCTCGATCAAAATTGTAGAATGAAAATACGAGCCTGCACACACTGTCTTTAAAAGAAAGTGCCAGTCGCCCATTGGTTTAAAGTCTGTTCAGATTTCATCCAATCACTGAACTTCCGTCTAAAGCCCAACCCCCTTTTCTGGCGGGAATATTTATGCACAAGTATTTGTGACTATTAAGACAGAAAAGACGAAACTATTAAAATATTTGTGATAGAAAATTCATATAAATGAATAACAGATGTTAAGGGAATTATATTCCTAAATACTTATTTAACAACGTGTTTTTTCCGTGTGCAGTTAATATGAACTAAAAAATTTAAACAAGTTTTTCAAATAATTTAACTTCAATATTCATATACTACTGGGGTTTGACACGCACACTAAAATGGAATATGGATATTATACAATGTTCCTGCCAAAAGTGCTTCACTTTCACACTATATTCTGTGCACAATGATCTTCTGATACTGTACAGAATTATGTTCATTTTGTAATACTAGAGTTTTATTACTGTTCATATTGTTGTATGTGGAGTTGTTTGTATTGTCAAATTTCTCCAGTAGTGTTGTGTGTGTATATTCTGCACTGTTATACAACATCCCATTTGAACTGTGATCACTGTATGAACCCTCATTAGTTTTATGGCCATTTTTAATCAATTTATTATATATATATATATATATATACGCATTGTAGGCTTATATTGTTTGTTCAGACTTATCGAAAGTGTCATCTTCACTATTTGCTTTTAACATTAACAGAAATAATTACAAAACACGAATTTTGCTCTTTACTCAGAGTTAGTGGGTGGCTCTTAAAAGAGCCGTTGAGGAACAAACAGTAGATCTTTATTTCTTTTTGGGAGCTGCCTTTTTAGGCTTGGCGGCTTTAGGCTTTGCCGCCTTAGGTTTAGCCGCCTTGGCCTTTTTAGGGCTCTTAGCTGCTTTCTTAGCGGCTACTGGCTTCTTTGCCTTCTTGGGGCTCTTCGTCGCCTTCTTAGCGGCTGTGGCGGCGGGTTTCTTGGCCTTCTTGGGCGATTTCTTAGCGGCGGGCTTCTTTGCCGCGGCGCTCTTGGGCTTCTTGGCAGCAGCGGGTTTCTTGGCCGCGGGCTTCTTCGCTTTAGGAGCCGCTTTCTTGGCCGGCTTCTTCTTGGTCTCGGCTTGCTGCTTGTTGAGCTTGAATGAGCCCGAGGCGCCGGTCCCTTTGACCTGCACTAGAGTGCCTTTAGTAACCAGGTTCTTGATGGCGATCTTGACGCGGGAGTTGTTCTTCTCCACGTCGTACCCGCTGGCAGCGAGAGCTTTCTTCAGGGCGGCGAGGGACACGCCGCTCCTCTCCTTGGAAGCGCTCACAGTTTTGACGATGAGGTCACCGACGCCTGGACCTGCTTTCTTGGCTTTCGCCGCTGACTTCTTCTTGGGCGCTTTGGCCGGGGCGGCAGCAGCCGGGGCGGGGGCGGTTTCTGCCATCTCTCTCTGATCGGATCAAGTCTTTCAAACGCTGTCTGCTTTCAGTAATGAATAGCGCTCGAGCGGCGCTGCGCTCTTAAACAACACATGAGAACCTCGTAGACTCAACCTGCCCGCTCGGTGTCTGTGCGCGTCCACGAGCCGCTCACGCTTGTGTTTTCTTCTCTTACATTTGGAGCAAAACTGGAGCGGGAAAATAGTTTGTCACAGTCAAAACAAAGTGAACAGCAAGCAGAGGTTCTGAGCTTTCATTAGAGACTAAAATACGCCGAGAGGACATGTTTGTTTTGCCTCCGTCAGATCAAATCCGAGGCGAGCGTCAGCCACGGGGAAAAGCCGCGTGTAAATTTGATGGATATTTGAAGTGTAAAAGTTGATCAAAGCCTGAACGCGTCCTCTGTGTGTTCAGAAAACAGTCTGAAAGAGACTTGAATGAAATCAGCATCAGTGAGGGGCGAGAGGAGGCTTTCATACAGCTGTTGTTTTGGGCGCTTGAAGCACATGAACATCATCCGGAGTCTGCCTGTGACTCTCATGAACCTCATCTTCACCAGCACATCATAATCATAATAATACACTGATTCTTGAGATAAGGGACAAAACATGTTTTAGATGTTAGTTTTTATGATTTAATAATACATTATTATAAACTGATTTATTTGTAGACAAAGGTCTCAGCTAATGAACCATGTAAAGCAGGGGTGTCCAGCCCTGGTCCTGGAGAACTACTGCCCTGCAGATTTCAACTCCAACCCGAATCAAACACACCTGAACCAGCTAATCATGGTGTTTAGGGCTGCTTGATAATTACAGACAGGTGTGTTGGAGCAGGGTTGGAAGTGAAATCTGCAGGACAGTAGCCCTCCAGGAGCAGGGTTGGACACCCCTCATGTAAAGGAACAGGTTTTTATGAAAATGTCTCTCTCTCTCTCTCTATAAAAATGTACATTTATTCACTTCATACCTTAACACATTACCAAATAAAGCATGCTATTTCAATTTGATTCATCCAACAACAGTGTAAAGTCTTCAATTATGTATTTTTAAGCGATAAAAATACAATCTCTACATTTTTTTTTCTATTTTTACACTATGAATAATCCAGTTCCTAAATTCCTTAATTCTATACCCTGCTTTTTAATATTAAACATAACCAATGTTCCTAGGTAAATCAGACATAATATCATGTAGTTCAGTTGATGTTTTAATAATTTAACACAATAAATTGAAAAAAAAAATATATATATATATATATATATTTATTTCAAAATTAACAGAAACCTTCAAGGTCCAACTGAGACACTGACAAGACAAAAATTAAAACAACTGACTAATTTTTAAACTTATATTTGATTTAATTAATGCTGGGCAAACGATTAATCGTGATTAATCGCACCCAAAATAAAAGTTTGTGTTTACATAATGTGTGTGTATGTGCTGTGTATAATTATGTATATATAAATACACACACATGCATGTTATATTTATATATATATAAAATATTTCTATTTATATATAATATAAATATATGTACAGTATATACATGCAAATATTTCTTAAATATATACATGTAGCCTGTGTGTGTATTTATTATACACAATAAGTATACACAGCACACACACACATATTATGTAAACACAAACTTTTATTTTGGGTGCGATTAATCACGATTAATCGTTTGCCCAGCATTAAATTTAATACTACAATCCTTTTCTCCTTTTAGCGGTTCAGGATGTCTTATTCTGGGTCTAGAGCAGCTCACAGAATACCAGAAGTGTGTGTTAGATTGAGTTTAATGGAAAGCATTATTATAGCAGCAACAGAAATCTTCCCAATGTGAATCCAAAGGATCTGTAGCCTGTCTTTAAACCACATCAACTGTTTTATGTGTGCCTGACCTGCATGACTTAAAGGTGGGGTATGTATTTTTTCAACAACACTGTTTGGGAGTTAGTCGGCCGACACCAACAACAAACGTCTAATCAATCAGCATTAGGGGGCGTATGACGGTCGAGGAGAGAGAACGAGCAAGAGGGAGATTTGAAAATAATAAGAAAAAAAAAACTGCAGAACGAGAGATGATGAGACACAATACAAAAGAGCTCAAAAGATTATCACTGGAATGAAGGTTTATGACTGGGCAAGCGCTTTAGGCCCCGCGTTTATATTAGAAAAGCTTTCCAGCGCTGGAGAGAGCCGAGAGAGAAGACCTGAAAACAGATGGCGGAGGCTGCTTTGATTCCTTCTTATGTGAGTAACACTGAGTTTGAGTGTCTGGAGCTGCTGTGCTGTTTCGACTAACAACGAACACTTTGTATTTACTCTTGTGTACTGTACATTAATTTTTTGTGCTTCCTTGTTGTTCATTGATCATCTGCACTTTATTTTTCGTGAAGCATTTTGTTGCGCGTCAGCTGTGGTAAACCAGCATTGCGTGTGTAATAGTGGTTAGATAGTGAGAGTTGTGCAGTTAAACCACTGCACACTGATGACTGCTAGAGAATGAGGTTCTTTAGCGTCATTGTTAGTGCATTCGCCTCGCATGCCAGCAGCGAACGGGCCGGGGTTCGAGACCGACTCGGAGCAGGGTGGTTAGGATTGGAGTGTGAGTTTTGGAGGCGGATCAATGAAGAGAGGGGTGGGTTTGTTTGGGTTGATTTCAAATATCAACAGTGTTCAACAGAGTTGTTCAAGATCTACTTACCGCACCTTTAAGCAGTGGGAAAAACTGGACATGTTCACTCTCTATGAAGTCCTTTACATCAGGGTTCGCTATTGCTGTGATCTCGTGTGAGTGACAGGCTGTTAAAAATGATGTGCACTGAAGGAGAATTTACAGTTAAGACCCGAGGACCAGATATGATGAATGAAGACCAGGAGTCAGAGATGCAATCAAGTGAAGAAAATTAAAGAATAGTTTGCAGTTTCATCAGCAGAAGTCCGCTTCAACACTCAGTAAAGAGTTCGTAGGTTGCTCTGCCATACATTCTCAATACAACAGCAATTATACTCTAACACAGGTCACTAAACTACGTCATCATGTCAGGTTGACTGATTCTGATTGGTTAAGACACAGATAAACTTAGAAAATCTCCACATATGGGCTGACAGTCAGAAACATATCTCCATTGATTATCCAGATGACATCAGGGACAACGGTTTAGGCACAAAGTGACTCGAATCTGAGTTTCAGACTTCAGTTTGTCTGTCAGATGGTCATTTCATCTCTCCTGAGTGGCAGTTCACCTCACAAAAGTCAGGACCTGTAACAAAAGATACTGACACAGATTCACAGTTTCTTCAAGGTTGGAGTTGGTCGAGCTCTAGCTTTCCAAAAACACTGATAAGATATACTTTCTCTCAGTGAGAGGTTCAGACAATATTCTTTATTATTCTCTAGTGATTTAAGATAAAGAGTAAAGTAAATGCTTTGACTGTGAATTGCTCACGTAGGAGACGGGCCTGAGTGACCCCAGTGACCTCGGTTGATAGAGTTGACAAAACTGAATATTTTTAATATTAAGTTAATCACATGTTGTACAGTAGAGCTTTGTTTGTTTGTTTGTTTGTTTTTTCTTTAGTTGTTGCAATAAACAACAAAAATGGCAAGATTTATTCCTCAACTATTTACAGAAAATATTACACTGGGATGATGGAGCTGACAAGCTCAGACTGCAGAGACTTCAACATTGTATAAAATATTTAAATATATATATATATATAAATGTGTGTGTGTATAACATTCAAGACTGGTCCTACTGTGAAGATCCACAATGAGCAGGAATAGGAAATGGGTCACTGGAGTTAAAGATGACCATGACATTGCCTGATTTACTATATTTATAAAAATCCTGACTGAGTTGAAAGCAAAGTGAGGACACAACTTCGATAGGCATTTCTATGGAAAATATAATTCAAGATTTACTTTTTGTATTTTTTATATATTATAGATCTCTGCCTTTCAATTTTAAAATTTGAATTTGTTGCATTTTTAAACACTTTATTTGGCAGTTTTATATTGTGATCTCACACTGAGGACAGGTTAAATTACATGTATTTTCCAAGTATAGAGCATGTATTTAAAATAATACTAAAAAAATTAAAAATAAAAGCCCTGAATGCCCTGAGTTTACAGATTTCCTTTAGATGTAACTTAAAGTATTTTATTTGGATGAATTTCTTCATTTTTATCCTAAAAGTTAATAATGATGCACATGTAACTTACTGTCATTTTGTTATATTTTGAGATAACCACTATTAAAAACTAATTAATAAAATACTCATATACTCATATTAATATTCATAATCGAATCAGTTGTTCATTTACATCAAGGCGCAGCAAGTGAATAAAAAACAACTTTGTTTTCTCTCTATATCTTCTTTCCCTCCTTGTTCTAGCTTGTACTTTTCTGGACAATGTTTGTATTGTCATCATTTCTCATGTCATTGCCTCTTTAAGACTGTATTCCTTCATGAGTCTCTTTGGATAAAATCATCTGCTAAATGAACGAATGTAAATAATAAAGCACAGGCCACTCACTGTAATTGTGTTATATTTTGATTTAACCATTAAAAACTGTTTGGATTAGAGAACATCAGGGGTTACGAGGGTTTTCTGACCCAGGACAATATGTTTCTTAATTTTGTTCTTGTGAAATGAAATTGGGCTCTCATGACACAGTAATTATATGAGATATAATTTTCCTCATCTTTCACTATATTAGTGAGGATATTTTGTGTCTCACACGTAAAACCAAACATACAGCATCTCTCTTTAATCCTGAACCAAAACTTCTGGCCTAAAACAAGATACTTTGTACAATGATGTCCTTAAATGTATATAATTTTGCTAATGAAACTGATTGAAAAATGATAGTTATTATCTACGTCATCTACATTTATTCAATCTACATTGTGTGTCAAAAACGAGCAGTAAATTAGTCCTACATGTTATGATAAAAAGTGCTGAAGGTCATACAATATAAGTTTGCTGGTCCACAGATGTAAAGCAGAAAGACAGTTTAAAATCACTAAATTATAGAAAACAAGCAAAAACAAAGGCACAATCTAAATGGAAACAGGTCAGAGGTAGAAATATTGTCAGAAACACACATGAAGCTGCTGAATGCAGTCTTGCCTAAACTTTATGATGAATGAAAATGCATATTTTAATCTAAATGTGTGATTTGGCAACCCTTGCAGTTTTATCCGTGTCATTAAACACAGATGATGTGCTGAATGCTTGGACAGGCTGGAAAACAACATTGTCTCGTACAAGAAGATATTTTATTAAAGAACGAGTGCAGTTAGTGTTTTAACTTCAACAAATAATTATGATCTCTCTGTATTTCTAGTCTCATACAATACTTTACTTCAATGTTTAAATAGCATTAAACTCAGCATTTGTTGTTGTTGGTCTGTTTGTTTCTGACACGAGGGAAAAAAATAATTTCACTGAAATATTTGAGTTTGACATGGAAATGTGAAGTTTGTGTAAGTCATGTTCTTCTACATTGATCAGTTTAGAGCGGTGATAATATAGTTTACATTTGACAACGATATAAACAATCAAGCAGTTTCTATAGAATATATCGCTTTATGTGAGTAAACTGTACATCTGTGCAGATAAAACTGGATATTCTTATAGTTGGAGGTTTGGGTAAATTTGAAATTGGAAGATTATGAATCTAAGGTTTTGTAGAATTTATAGCAATATGGTGTATGATAAACAATCATCATCATTCACTACCACAGAAACAGAATGAGAAAGAATTTAAGATTTCGATTATATTGTTCAGCCCCAGATCAGATGCATCTCTTTCAACTGCTTCAAGTCACCTTTATTTATATAGTGCTTTTTACAGTGCAGATTGTGTCAAAGCAGGTTTACAGTGATAACAGGTAAATCATTTTGGCTGCACAGCAGCTCTTAAAGAAAATGGTGTCAATGATCAGCTTAAATAAATTCGATATTGATTCATTCCATTGTAAAAATCAATAGTTTAGTTAATGTATCTATATATCAGCACTGGAGTAAACAGTGATGTCATCGTCCAGCTCAGTTCTGTTAGCATACAATGGTGTCATTGCAGGCAGATCAAAAACATTGTTGAATATCAAATGTCCCTAACTAAGCAAGCCAAAAGCGACAGCGGCAAGGAACCCAAACTCCATCAGGTGACAAAAATAGAGAAAACCAGGCTCAGTCGGGGGGCCAGTTCTCCTCTGGCCAACAGCAAACAGTGCGTGATTATGATTCAGGCAGCTATCATAAGTCCGATTGGGACTGCAACAATCAAAATATTTAATCCTTCTTACATTAAACTGCCAAAACTTTCACTTTTACATTGAATATTTGATGGATTTTAAATTCACACGTGATTCATCCATGACATCTTCGTTTTGTTCTCAAAGGGATATTTCACCCAAAAATGAAAATTGTCATCATTTACTCACCCTCATGTTCAAAACTTGTGCACATTTCTTTGTTCTACTATACATAAAAGGAAAATACTTTGAAGAATGTTTGTAACCAAGCAGATCACGCCTCCCATTGACTACCAATAGTTTTTTGTAGCTTACTTATGGTAGACAACGATAGATCTGCTTGGTTACAAACATTCTTCCAAATATCTTTCTTGATGTACAACAGAACAAAGAAACAGATTTTAAACGAGTGAGTAAACGATAGAATTTTCGTTTTTGGGATAACTATCCCTTTAATGGTTCTTAGCTAAAACAGGTCATTATAACAAAAACTACAAAGTTCACATAAAAAGAGTAGTATTATAAGTTCTTTTATGGGAGTAGATGGGTGGCTCTTAAAAGAGCCTTTGGGTTTGAGAGAGTCTCGGTGACTCTACTTGGAGCTGGTGTATTTGGTGACGGCCTTGGTGCCCTCAGACACGGCGTGTTTGGCCAGCTCACCGGGCAGCAGCAGACGCACGGCGGTCTGGATCTCTCTCGACGTGATGGTGGAGCGCTTGTTGTAGTGAGCGAGACGAGACGCCTCACCGGCGATGCGCTCGAAGATGTCGTTGACGAAAGAGTTCATGATGCCCATCGCCTTGGAGGAGATGCCGGTGTCAGGATGAACCTGCTTCAGTACTTTGTACACGTAGATGGCGTAGCTCTCCTTCCTGGACTTTCTACGCTTCTTTCCTCCCTTACCGGCGGTCTTCGTGACGGCCTTCTTGGAACCCTTCTTAGGTGCGGACTTGGCTGGTTCAGGCATGATGCTGAATGATCGCAAAACTGACGAATCAATGTGAACTCATGAGCGAAACAGAGGCTTTTATTCACTACCATATGCTAATTTTCAAAGAGAGACGGGAATCTTCTGATTGCCTGTTTTCATAGGCCAAACCCATAAATTCGGATTTCATTGGACAACTCAAAGCATCACTAGAGGAACGAGGGCCAATCACAGTCGGTTAAATGATAGCCCCGCCTACCGCCAACCGCCAACCTTTTGAGTGACGCCCCACATGACTCAATTTTCTTTGTTTCATTCCCGCTCTTTTTATTTGTAGATTGTTGTAATATTTTGAGAAAATCAGCGGTTCTAGACAAATATTGTGCATCATCGTGTAATATTAAAACCCCTTAGAGATCCATTGAGGGAGTTTGGGAGGAAATAACCAAGAAAATAAAGACAATAAAGGTGTCTTTTGATTGTTTAATCTGAATATGATGCCAAAAATATTGTTTCTTTAGTTGGCAAGACACCGTTTTAAACCGTTTTTTCCCCCTGGAACTTCATTGATTCATAAAATTATTATATTGTTTAAACTACAAGAAAAATAAATAAAAGGCCATTTGTGTAAAATAACATTTTTGTTATTTTTTCTTCTGCTAATACTCTGATTTCATTATATCCTACTTCGTTTATCTAGTAAACCACATTTTAGTATATGTAATAAGTGTATGTGGGTAAACACGTAACACAAATGATCTTCCTGCGCCAACAAAAGAAACAATATTTTTGACGTCATATTCAGATTAAACAGAATCAAAAGACACCTATAATCTTGACACATTGCTTTGAAAAGTTAATTATGAGCTCATAATGTTAATTCTCGATCCAGAAAATGAGTTTTGTAATTTATCATATAATTGACAACTTAAAACTCTTTGTGTGATAGAGTGGGTGGCTCTTAAAAGAGCCGTTGGGTTTGTAGTTTCTCCTGATTTCAGATGTTTAACCTCCGAAGCCGTACAAGGTTCGTCCCTGTCGTTTCAGCGCGTACACAACATCCATGGCGGTGACGGTCTTTCTTTTGGCGTGCTCGGTGTAGGTGACGGCATCGCGGATAACGTTCTCCAAAAACACCTTCAACACACCGCGGGTCTCCTCATAGATCAGCCCGGAGATGCGCTTGACGCCGCCGCGGCGAGCCAGACGACGAATAGCGGGTTTGGTGATTCCCTGGATGTTATCGCGCAGAACTTTACGGTGACGCTTAGCGCCTCCTTTTCCGAGTCCTTTACCGCCTTTGCCTCTTCCAGACATGTTTCACTGAACTCTATGAGACGATGATATCGAATTAATAGTGAGTCAGCGTTACAAGGTGGTCTTTTATACTTGCTTACAGGACCTGACAGAAACCAGCGTCACATGGCGCAACACGCCCCTCCCCTCAGTAAAGTTCAGCACAAAACGATGTGATTTAACCCTAACACTGATCTAACGAGGCCTGTCCTTTGTTTAATATTAAAAAATCAAGTTTTATAGATTAATTTGGAAGAGGATATTATAAGATTACCATATCATATACAGTGACAATGAATGACAATGAAATGAAACATGCAGAACAGTTAGTTCATGCGTTCATGACCTCAAGGCTAGATTACTGTAACGCTTTACTGGGTGGTTGTTCTGCTTGCCTTATAACTAAACTACAGCTGGTCCAAAACGCAGCAGCTAGAGTTCTTACTAGAACCAGGAAGTATGACCATATTAGCCCGGTTCTGTCAACACTGCATTGGCTCCCTATTAAACATCCTATAGATTTTAAAATCTTGGTAATCACTTACAAAGCACTAAATGGTTTAGCTCCCCAGTACCTGAGCGAGCTCTTAACGCATTATAGTCCTTCACGTCTATTGCGATCTCAGAATTCAGGCCAATTAATAATACCTAGAATTTCAAAATCAACCGCAGGCGGTAGATCCTTCTCCTATTTGGCACCTAAACTCTGGAACAATCTTCCTAGCATTGTTCGGGAAGCAGACACACTCTGTCAGTTTAAATCTAGACTAAAAACGCATCTCTTTACCCTGGCATACACATAACACATTATCAATTTATATTTTCAAATCCGTTAAAGGATTGTTAGGCTGCATAAATTAGGTCAGCCGGAACCGGGAACACTTCCTATAACACCAGATGTACTCGTTACATCAGAAGAAGAATGGCATCTACGCTAATATTAGTCTTTCTGTTTATCCCAAAGTTTACCGTAGTC
Organism: Mylopharyngodon piceus; assembly: GCA_039654765.1. Taxonomy (NCBI): domain Eukaryota; kingdom Metazoa; phylum Chordata; class Actinopteri; order Cypriniformes; family Xenocyprididae; genus Mylopharyngodon; species Mylopharyngodon piceus. Next base: position 221,945 of record CM077443.1, read on the forward strand.
AGCCGGATCCGGGCCGTATCCAGGTGAGATCGAGGACCTACGCCTTGACACGACCACAACGCAGCCCTGAAGTGTCAGCAGAGATTGAGTCAACTAGATCATCCACTGTGAAGGCCTCACCGACACAACAGCCAGTGGCACAGATTCCTACCAAACCGTCCATACCTGCGTGATGAATCCGATCCTCAACTAGATGGAACTGGAATAAATACTTTGACTGTTGCAATCCAAATCGGACTTATGACTATTTGAAAATCTCTTGCACTATTTTTGCAAAACCCTAAACATATTCTCACTCACTAAAACACATTTTGCACTGAGATACACGTGTGTTGCAAAATGGTAAACAAGTGGCAAAAGTTAAAGGATTTTGAATAATCTATTAATATAACATTAAATACATAATCAGAGCTTGGTAGAAATAACTATATTTTAATATTAGGAGAGATGGGTTAGGTGGCGTGAATGTCTCTAAACAACTCTACATCTGATGAACGATCTCTATCAGACACATTAGAGGATCATCACGTGTTTATAACAAACACGCACATCTTCTAGCTGCTTTTGAATTTGTAATTGTTGATGCAGAGTAACCATGTCTTTGATTTTGTTTAGACTTTTTTTTTTTTTTTTTTTAAATTCATCCACTGCGTTTATAGTTGTCCTAAATATTAACAAAGAAAAGCACTCTTTATCAGATAAAGTGGGTGGCTCTTGAAAGAACCTTTGGGTTTTAATGAGACAGACTGGAGCTCGTTTATTTGGATTTGGCGGGCTTCTCAGTCTTCTTGGGCAGCAGCACGGCCTGGATGTTGGGCAGCACGCCGCCCTGAGCGATGGTCACCCCGCCCAGAAGTTTGTTCAGCTCCTCGTCATTGCGCACCGCCAGCTGCAGGTGACGGGGAATGATGCGGGTCTTCTTGTTGTCCCGAGCGGCGTTTCCAGCCAACTCCAAGATCTCAGCGGTAAGATACTCGAGCACAGCCGCCAGATAAACAGGAGCACCGGCACCGACGCGCTCTGCGTAGTTGCCTTTGCGGAGAAGTCTGTGAACACGGCCGACGGGGAACTGCAGTCCTGCTCTGGAGGAGCGAGTCTTGGCTTTCGCTCTTGTTTTGCCGCCAGTTTTGCCTCTGCCGCTCATTTTTGAGTTTAGATACTACAATCTTTTCAACCGAAGTTATGAAATGAGAGTCTTGCTTCTCCGTAGTATTTTTAAATGAGAGTGCCAGTCGCCCATTGGTTTAGAGTCTGTTCAGATTTCAACCAATCACTGAACTTCCCTCCAAAGTCCAACCCCCATTCTGGCAAATACTTAGACCGTTGCTTCTCAAATTTAAAGATATAAAACTGTGCTCTTATAAGATAAACACTGCTGAATTTGCGAAATATTAATGATTTTAACAAAGTAAAGAGGAATCATAAAACTGCATTTTTTATCTAATTCACATAACAGATGCTCACACAGTCCACAGAACAAAATAATAGCTTTACTTAATCATAATCAAGTCCCGCCCTACATTTTTTTCTCTATTGGAGAATTTCACTTGGTTATAAGTCACAAAAGGATAGAAAAGATGGTCAGATGAGGTAAGCGTTGTTTGTAAACACTAGATGGCGCTGCTGCGCTTGCGTTTGAGAGATCATGAAACAGAGCGAGACAAATAACTCTAATAACTCTAATGCAGTCACAATACAGGCCTACATTAATACTGCAGTTTTGTTGAAGTGTTTGTCTTGTTGCTTTTTTTTATGTTGTAATGATTTACATTAGCCTTATGTTAATCAAAAAGTAGCCTATAAATATAAGCAGGCTTTTCGACCTTTAAAAGGGAAGAGAAAACATGAAGACACTTACAATCTTTAGGTGCTGATGTCAAAGGTCATGTTATAAAACCAGAGGGGGAATATTGGAATGAGAAAGTCATAATTGAAATTTGAATGTAGAAATGTAGGCAATGTAGAGATACATGCGAAATAAACTACATTTTTAACAATGAACTTATTGACCATTGGCCAAGATGTGTGACATAAACTCATCTTCGAAAACATGAACAAAACCACGCAAAAGAAAAGGAAGACACCCAGATGACATTAAACACAGGTAATGTGCCGCTGCTGTTGGGATTTCTATCTGTGCTCAGGAAAGTCTCGTTCAGACACGTGTTCCTCACACATCTTTCTTTGGTCTCTAGACTAACAGAATGATGCAAAATCATGAAATCGTTCCCTAATTCTTCCCCACTTTCTCTCAACTCGTCAAAGTCACACACGTTCAGCATTAAACGCTCTGATATAAACAGACGCTCAGAGAAATGTGCTTTTACTGACATGATTCAGGCAATCTGGGGGAAACTTGTTTAATTTTTACTTTTTTTAGTCTTAAAACAAGTGAATCAATCTGCCAGTGGAGAAAAATGCATTTATATTAAAAATACAATCTGTGAAAACAATTATTATGCAGTAAATTTATCTAGTTTTGAAAATTTTTTAGGTATTTTTACTACGTCAAAAAAAAAATTAACTCATAATAAAGTCTCTTTTTTGCAGTAAAGGATTTTTTTTCTGTGTGACGGGCTGAAAGTTGCAATTCATAAACAGACTTTGTCACAGTGTTGGAAAACGATAGAGATTTGCTTGAAGTTTCTCTGATATCAGTTCATAACCTCGTATCTGTTTTCTATAGCAATGTTCAAAACACAAATCACACACATTTTTAATTTTTAATTTGATTTTAATCAAATTAACTGCATAATATACAGATAAATCCATTCATTGTATTGCTCAAATTAATATAATTCAAAGACAGATGGGCAGATGGGTAAATGGGTAAATCCTTGATGTCAATATATATTTTTCCATATATTTGAACTATGACCTCCGAGGAACCGGTTCTTCGTCTGTTTTTGGGAGGAACTGCTAACTCTGTTTCCATCATTAAAGGGATAGTTCACCCAAAAATGAAAATTATCCCATGATTCACTCACCCTCAAGCCATATGAAAAATGCATCCATCCATCATAAAAGTAATCCATACGACTCCAGGGGGTTAATAAAGGCCTTCTGAAGCAAAGTGATGGGTTTTTGTAAGACAATTTCCATATTTAAAACTTAAATTATGAAATTATATATTTATATAAATTATATAATTATAATAAAACTTTTTTTTTTTTTTTTTTTTTGATGGAGCTATTCTGGAGTCCTGAGAATTATTTGTTTGTTTTTCAGAGTTATGCTTTTTATGTTTTGTTTTTTGTTTTGTTTTTTTGTTTTTTTTGGTATTACGTTCATGAATGGCATTTTTTGCCAGATGTGCAATTATTCCTAGTATTGTCTTTAATTGTGATTTGTTGTTTCAGATGGACTTAAACTGGAGTCTGTGGATTGATTATTTAATTATCTGATTGCTTTAATTATGATCATGATCACTTGAGGACTTGTAGCGCATTTTCTATATTATTATTGAGAACGAGTGAAATTGTTACACTGACGAAGGCGAAGAGCCGAAACGTTTGTTATCGTTATCTCCTGTGTTCCATAATTAAAGTGCTTCTGTGTGCAGACCTTTTTTGTATTTTCATATTTAAAACTTAATAACTAGCTTCCTGCAGACGGCCGCACGCATCGATTTGCGGCGGAAGAGTGACCTTTGACCTGACGCATTACGTAATGACGAATGCAGAAGCTCAGAGGATAGAGCACAAAAACACCGGTCATAAATTAGAAGTCTAAAACGAGAATTTTTAAAGAGAAATGTTGGAGGATTTCAATATAAGAGAAGAGGAGCTTGAGTTTGTTTGAACCGCGAGAGGCGTCTGAGCTTACGATACTCCTACGTATGCGTCATACATCACGTCACAGGTTACTCATTTGGTGCATGTCGACTTGTGCAGTATGTGTACGGTCATCTGCCGAAAGCTAGTTATTTGAATTTATAAAGTTTTAAATATGGATATTTTTTTTACAAAAACGCATCACTTCTCTTCAGAAGGCCTTTATTAACCCCCTGGAGCCGTATGGATTACTTTTATGATGGATGGATGTGTTTTTTGTTTTTTTTTTGGCTTCAAAATCTCGCCCCCCATTCACTCCCATTATAAAGCTTGAAAGAGCCAGAATATTTTTTAAATATCTCTCTGATTGTGTTGGTCTATAAGAAGATAGTCATATACACCTAGGATGGCTTAAGGGTGAGTAAATCATGGGGTAATTTTCACATTTGGGTCAACTATCCCTTTAATGACTTTTCTGTGTTCATTTTCAGGTCTGATGCGTCACAGCACGTATTTTCACACCTTCAAATGTTTCTGGAACAAAAGAACAGTCCAATACAAATTATATTTACTTTTGAAGTTTTTTTCTTCAGACAATGTTGAGTCTTTTCTCCCAGGATTCGCTGACTGTGATTCTTTTGTCTTGTTACATAAATCAGCGTTATTGAGCCGCGTGACTGTGATTTAATTTGCCACTTCAGGGAGGAAACAGTGAAGCTCACCGCGGTAAAGTCTGAAGCTCACCGCGGTGCAGAATCACAGTCAGCGTCTCCTGTGAGTTTGACTGAGCTTTACAAACGCTGCACGACTCCAACCAAGTTAAAGTTGCGACAGAATGTTTTCTGCTGGAGTGTGTCTCATATGTGCTGGATTTAAAGTGATACAAATGTTCCCTTTCCACAACAGAACTGAAGCCTGAAGTTCAATTCACATCTGAACACAAGCACAGATAAAGACCCAGATCTGTTCTTGATATCGAGGACACACCGAATGCAGACTTGGCCTGTGTTTAGGTCCACTTATGCCCTTCCCTCACTAACTTCCCTCCGTCTCGTTCACTTAATGTACGTCATTGCTCACGAGCGCCCGCTGCTGGCAGAACCCTTGCGGTTGTGGTGTGTTTTAATGGAACATACGGAGCCGTTGATCACGTGTGGGTAAACTGAATGAGAGTTGTTGCTGTGACGTCACAAACGTGTTGCATTGTGGTCTATGGATCTGCCTGAAGTGTACTTATGAGTAGACTCACTCCCTCGGTCAAAATCAAGGGGTCGAGGGTCTGTGCAAATACTCTTTCCTCGCCCACTTGACGAAGTTAAAGGTGGGGTATGCATTTTTTCAACAACACTGTTTGGGAGTTAGTCGGCCTACACCAACAGCAAACGTCTAACCAATCAGCATTAGGGGGCGTATGACGGTCGAGGAGAGAGAACGAGCAAGAGGGAGATTTGAAAATAAGAAGAAAAAAAAAACTGCGGAACGAGAGATGATGAGACACAATACAAAAGAGCTCAAAAGATTATCACTGGAATGAAGGTTTATGACTGGGCAAGCGCTTTAGGCCCCGCGTTTATATTAGAAAAGCTTTCCAGCGCTGGAGAGAGCCAAGAGAGAGAGAGAGAGAGAGAGAGAGAGAGAGAGAGAGAGAGAGAGAGAGAGAGAGAGAGAGAGAGAGAGAGAGAGAGAGAGAGAGAGAGAGAGAGAGAGAGAGAGAGAGAGAGAGAGACCTGAGGCTGCTTTGATTCCTTGTCATGTGAGTAACACTGGGTTTGAGTGTCTGGAGCTGCTGTGCTGTTTCAACTAACAACGAACACTTTGTATTTACTCTTGTGTAATGTACGTTCATTTTTTGTGCTTCCTTGTCGTTCGTTCATCATCTGCGCTTTATTTTTCATGAAGCATTTTGTTGCGCGTCAGCTGTGATAAACACATCCACTCTTGCATTACGTGTGTAACAGCAGTCAGATAGTGAGAGTTAAACCACTGCACACTGACGGCTGCTAGAGAATGAGGTGTTTAGTGTCATTGGTAGTGCATTCGCCTCGCATGCCAGCAGCGATCGGGCCGGGGTTCGAGACCGACTCGGAGCAGGGTGGTTAGGGTTGGAGTGTGAGTTTTGGAGGTGGCGCAATGAGGGGGAGGGGGGGTTGTTTGGGTTGATTATTGATTGATATCAACAGTGTTCAACAACGAATTTAAGAAATTGCATACAGCACCTTTAAGAGCACTTCAAAATGGCGGCATGGAAGTGCTTAGGGAAGTTCACGAGAGTTTGTTTAAAAGTGGAGTTAAACGCAGCCTTGAGAGAATCGAACCATTAGAAATCCCAGAAGTCATTGCAGATGTACGGAAGCCTTTAAGCCAGTGGTCTCAAACTCAATTCCTGAAGGCCACAGCTCTGCACAGTTTAGCTCCAACCAGCTCCAACTCACTCCTGCTTGGAAGTTTCTAGTAATCCTGAAGACCTTGATTAGCTGGATCAGGGTTGGAGCTAAACTGTGCAGAGCAGTGGCCCTCCAGGAATTGAGTCTGAGACCACTGCTTTAAGCTTTAAACTCATTCTGACTCGAGAGATTCTCCCTGTGATTTCACAAACACGTGACGCTGGTGAAGGTCAACATGTGTTGTTTTGTTTTGCATCATTTTAATAAACTGATAAAAGGCAGTAGTGATTTTTATTGGCATATTAAAAAACAATCCCAACATTGACCAAGCAAATGTAACATTAAATATATATACTCATTTACAGAAAACACATGCTAAAATAAAAATACATAAAACAATAAGATATAATGTAAGTAGATGTTTCACTGCGTTATTTGTTTATGATGTGTTATTTGTGTAAATTCATCTGTCTGCGTCCGTTCTTCACGTTCCTAGAGAAACAGACAATATTTTCTGTAAAGGTCAGTGAATCATTGAATGGATCAGGGAATATGATGCGGATCAGTCACTAGCTGTCAATCTATTTCTCAGTAAATGTACTGGATTCTCTTGGCTTCAGTTACCTGTTCTGCTCTGATTATCAACACTTTCCCAGAATGCTCTTCTCTCTCTGCTCTATCAGTGTCACAACACTTGCTGACTCTCATTTTGTGCTCGAGCACAATCGATAATGAGAAACAGAGAGAAGAACTGAACCACAGGAATCTTTGACCTTTGACCTGCTCTAGCAGAGCATCATGGGAATAACACAGAGTGTGTGTTCACTGAGTTACACTTCAAGAACAAAAACATCAGATTTTTCAAGAACATCTGTTTTTGGGAGGCACTGCTAACTTGGTTGTGTCACACAGACACACACAGTCACACACACACACACACTAATGGACGTGATGAACGCTGTTTGAAATGTTTGTGTTGCAGTATGAATGTGTGTTTATGAGCTGCTGTCTGTGGTGCTGAACGCCAAAGTAAGAATTACGCAAAAACCTGCAGTAAAAACACAATTCCGCCACTGAAACCTGCGCTTAGGAGATCTTCTAAAGTAAAGCAGCCTAATGTAAAGATGCTGCTGAAAATGAAGACAGAAACATGCTGATGAATCCAGGCACACAGGTGTCGCTCCGCGGCGGAGCGCTACAGGCGGGAGTGACGCGGCTCTATTTCACTCACTGCAGCAGTGACCGTCTGCGCGTGCACGAGAGACATGCACTGCTTCACTTTTCTCCCATACTTATGTCTTTTAATTTGAAATAAATATTTCCTTTGATTCAGTTCATCTGATTTTATGTGTTTATTATTTTAACATATTCCGGCAGGTTTGGCTGTGGACACCTAAACTTTGCATTTACTGACGGTAAGATATTTTTATAAACACACACACACACCTCATTACAAACGCCATCAGGGCAGAACTAAACCAGCTCGAACCTGTTTATTTTTAATATGCTAAATATGACGTATCATTAATGACTTCAATGAAGCAGTTCCTTACACAGATGAAGATGATGATGAAGAAACCGTGGAGCTTCACGTTCTCGTGATAAATGTCCACCGAGAGAGGCTTCAGAAGACTGTACACAATCACATACTCGTGCACTGCAGTATACTAGTATGATATGATTGAACACAAGATTCAGTGTGAGCGCGCTCATCACACTTTGATCCGCCGCACCTGCTGGTTCACGAAGGTTCCGCCCTCGTGCTTCACATTGTCCAATAGTGTGTGAGGGAAATGTAAGGAGACTCAATGATTGGCTCGTTCACATGCCAGTCTTCTTAGAGTCGCAGTTTCCCGCCATCGCCTACCTTAACGTGCGAGCACGCTGATCAGTGCAAACCGGTGTTTTATAAAGCGAAATCAGGTAAGAAATGCGATTTAATTTATCTATTTTTACACTGGGCGATTCCTTCAGATGTGATGGACATACGCGTGTTTTCTCATTAAAATAATAAGCGCCAAACGCGAGTTTCAAACTGTTTAATTAGATCTCAGTTTGTGAGAAACGAGTGTTATAGTTTCAGCTCTTAGTTTTCATACATTTACACTATTTATATTTCTACAGTTGGGTGTTTCTGAGGAAAGGAGATGTACACTAGTTCAGTTCCCTGTTTATACACGGAGAATTAGTATATCTGTAATCGTGTGTATCTCTCTGAGTTTGTCGTCGTTTACTAGTGTTTCGCCGAGTTATCTTGTGTAACGTGCATCTCTATTTCCCCGTTTTGTTTTGTTTTGTTTTTTTTTTTTTTGTTTTTTTGTTTTTTTTTCCACCTGTAAGTTTATTTATATGTAGTATTTTAATTTCGGTTGTGGCGAGATCTTAATAGAAGTTTGCAGTTTACGAGTTTAAGCGTTTGTATCTATAGCTGTTTTTTTAAAGGTTGCTGATGCTCAAGTTCGTGATAAGCGCTTTCCAGAAACTTTTACGAATCTTTCGATATGAATCAGTGGCTCGAGCGCGTATCAATCTCCAAATCGCGTGATTTCAAAGTTTAAAACAAGTACCGGTGGTTCGACGCTAGATGGCGTGAACCAGTTTATAATGTTTATTTTCTCTTTACAGTCGTTAGGACTCATTTCAGAATACTTGTCACTTTTTTCAAAACTGATCCCAGCATCAGTCTCTGTGAGCTAAACTGGATCATTCATCATTGTTTTGGAACAAAGTGCATTAAATAATTACGTCTTTCACTTTACATGAATTAATTTCTCACTCAGACACAAACACATGAACCCACAGGCCGATTCACATTTACATACTCTTCAAAACTGATAAACTTTAGTTTAAAGCCTATCATGCAAAACTGAACAAGACAAACTTGCTGCATTTCTACAGGAACACAATATTGAAATATTCTGAATCTAAAAAAATCAAATACTATCAAAACTATTAGATGTGTCTGAACACCTACACAAGTGTTTGTCTTTCAATCCGTTCAAAAGAGAAACTTGTAAACATTGATCAATAACATGAACTGCAGTGAATTATAAACATGTTAATCTAACTGATGTTGTTTTTAGCTCGTTGTTTTATGAGTGATAAAGTGTTTGTTGGTGAAATCTTTGCTAGTGTTCAGGAAGAATTAGATTTGAGTCATGAATGAAGTGTTTCAGTAGTTTAGATTAACCACTGTGAAGCTGAAGGATGGTTATGAACTGTGAGAGTTTGAGAAATGTGTCCTAGTGATTGTAAAAAATTAACCGATCTGATTATAATGTTGGTTCAGTTTTAATAAATTAATACTGATGAGTTTAATTTGTACTGATGAATACGAGTGAATTGTTTGTAATGAAGCCCTGCTTAAGAACACAAGAACTGCACATTAATAAATGAACACTAATTACAGACACTTCAAATATTATTATTTTTAGATATTACGTTACACTTTTATGCTGTTGGTTTGTAAAAGTTGTCATTATTAAACACATTTAGTGCTGTTCTTGTTGCCATCGAGAGAAGCAATGAATTATTTTGTGAAGCATTTGATTCAATTGATTTGAAGTTTTGAACCGCTTTGTTTCTCCCATCTCTGACCTCTGACCTGTGCGAGTGTGTGTGTTATGGCTGCACGATTATGACATAATTGGAGTTTTGTGCCATTTAGTTTATATGTATTACATTCATATTTATGTTAATGTGCTTGATTAAACAATTATCTCTATAGCTGGGTCAGAAACATTGCTTTTTCTGGTTAATCGTGATCTTCACTTGAATGAGATCCATGAGATTTTTAAAATCCCAGCTTTGATCTTTTTTTGCCCCACTGCTGAATCGACAACATGAGAAATCATGTTTGAGCCGAGTCTGCCGTCTGAACCGGAAGTATTGAGCTGAAGAGCCACATTAATGACACTGCATGATATCGATTCAGAAACACATGACTCTTATGAACCGGTTCTTTCTAATGCAGTGTTTCCGGTTCCTGGAGTCACACCGGCAGCTCTCTCTTATCTGACACGTCTGTTTCTGGACTGGAGTCTCTACTGACGATCCGGATGAGTTTAATCGGAAGAGTTTGTGGATGAGTTTAATCGGAATGTTGGTGTTTCTCCAGGAACAGAGTTGGGAATCACTGTTTTATTGAATCATTTAAACACTCACAAACTCTCCTGTTGGTCATTTTAAAATGAAAATTTTTGCATTTCACAACTTGTTTTTTGCTGAATATCATCTCTGCTTGAGCTCTCTAATCTTCAGTATTCAGATGTGGCACGTGATGATGTTGTGTTTGAATGTTTAATGTGATGTTAATGAGCTCAAACACAGTCGTTTGTTCTGTTTCTCATAACGAAACCATTTCCCTGTACGAGCGCGAGGTTTGAGAGTCACTGCGACTGACGTTCAGCTCTGCAGCAGCCTCACATTCATTTGTCACTTCCTGTTTTGGTCACGTGTCTCTGTAGCAGGTGACCGGCGCCATGGAGATGATGTCATGTGACGGGTCGAGCTGCACATCACCTGTAGATGACAGCAAAACCAACCTGATCGTCAACTACCTCCCGCAGAACATGACGCCGGACGAGCTGAAGAGTCTGTTCGGCAGCATCGGAGACATCGAGTCCTGCAAAATCGTGCGGGACAAAATCACAGGTGGTTTAGTAGCAGTTTTTATGTTGGTTCGTTAAGTTAAGAAAGCGACTCTTTCAAGGGAGTGAATCATTTCTGTTCAATTCGAATGTATATTTTGTTCCCTTGCGGTCTCTGATCTAAGGTTGGGCGATCTGATGATTATTTACTGTGATTCATTTTGTATTCCAATTTAAACATAAAAATAACGCTGGCCTACAGCCAAAATGCTTTTGAAATAAATGTAGTCATACTTTAGTCACTGAGAACGAAAATGATGCTTAATGTTGTTAATTGGCTCTAGTTTTCAAGATATGCTATAGGTCAGTATATACGACCTTTGACCTTGGGAATGGCGGAGGATGAGTGAGTAATAAAGGGAAGAAATGACTAAAATACATCTTTGACTGGATCTATGAATAAATCTATGCCTGGTTTTGGACAGTACTTGCTTTTTAGGCAAAACGGTGAATGATGCGATCTGAAGCTGGTGTCATACATGATATGAATTGCTTCATGTTATTCCTAGAAGTCATGGATGTCATGGTTCATCTTACATCTGCTGAACAAATCACCCTATATCTTGGAAAAATCTTGGAAACAGTAGCCAATCAGTTGTTTAATAGTCATATTTGAACTCAGCACATCAAAATACATTATAAATAGTGCATTTTATCTCTGAAGCAGACGACTTCTGACCAGTGTAATCAATAGATTAACCGATCATCAAAATAACCGTTAGTAACAGCTCTAGAGAAGATATAGAGGAGGACGTGCTTAAAGAGACTTATTAAAAGCACAATAATCTGTGACGGAGAACTGAATCCGGTACTGGCGCTCCGAAGCCATGACAAGTACACTTAGAGCTTCGGGTCTATCAAATACACACAAAACATGTCAAAATATCCGTCTTGGTGAATATTCATGTAAAAACAGTCAGTTATGTGTTTAGTGAACATGAAGAGTTGGGAGAAATCAGTTCCTGCGGTGTGTGTGTAACAGTATATTGGATCTGTGCAGCTCTTAAAGTGACGGCAGCCTAATAAACCTGCTGCTGTCTGTCATTAATGATCATCAAAGAACAAGAAAAAAATCACTCCCTGATCTTGACTGAATCCTTCAGTAGCAGTCTTAAAGGGTAGGTAACACACACAGTTTCCACCAATCTCATGTTAATCTTGAGTACCTGTAGAGTAATAGTGCATCCTTCATATCTCCGAAAAGTCTTTAGTTTTATCATATTTATAAAAGATAGATACGCTGTACCGAGTCTTTCCGAAAAAAGCCGAGATCCCGGAGGCGTGTCTGCCGTGGGCAGAGCAAAAGAGTCACGAGCGTGCTCAGCTTTTGTGTAGAGATCGTCTGCAAGCTGCGACATCATTATAAATAAAAAGGGAACAAAAATGTTCGTTTACATCATATGCACTTGACCGCCGATTGCCAACAAAACACAGACATCTGATGCAGCTTTACTCACCGCCCGCAATCTGCAAATCCAGCGCCAAACTGGGACTTGTTTACAAAATATTCATCACCAAAATTCCGGAAACAAACAAACATACGTGTGCAACTACATTGCTGCCTCGGAAAAACAAACTTCATCCGCTGTTCCCTTAACGCTGGGTTCTTTGGGAAGCTGAAAAAGGTAATCTTTCCCTCACAACATTGTCATTTAGGAATGAGATTGTGTGTGTGTGTGTATGTTTAGGTCAGAGTCTGGGTTACGGGTTTGTGAACTATGTGGAGCCCCAAGACGCAGAAAAAGCCATCAATATTTTAAATGGACTCAGACTGCAGGCCAAAACCATCAAGGTAAGACATGTCTGTCTTTCCATCTTTCTGTCTGTTCGTTTATCCATCTGTCTCTCTGTCTCACACATCTGCCCCTCACAGTGAGTTTGTGTGTTTTCCAGGTGTCGTTTGCTCGCCCGAGTTCCGCCTCCATCCGTGACGCGAACCTGTATGTCAGCGGCCTCCCGAAAACCATGACCCAGATGGAGCTGGACCAGCTCTTCTCTCCGTACGGCCGCATCATCACCTCCAGGATCCTGGTGGACCAGATCACAGGTGAGGCCGGAGCGCCGCTTGTGTTTGTGCTACTCGTTCAGAATGACAGCAAACGAGTTTCACTTGAATTTACTGACACTGACATTGAAAACGGACAAAAACAGACAGACAGTTTTGTGAGTTTGAGATTCTGCTCAAATGAATGTCATTCAGCCAGTCTGTTCCTTCACGAGCCGCTTGTGCAACGAAATCTGCCATCGAACCTCCAGTGATGAACTGTAATAAATCCAAACATGAGCTTGACTGTTGTTTGTGATTATGGTTGCAGAATAAACTAACATCCTCTGTGTGATGATAGTCTCTTTGTGTTATTTTAAACATATAACATAATTTGGAAATGTTTGGAGTTAATATTCATGAAAGTGTAATAATTCTGATGAAATGTAAAAAATATCTCAATGACAGCAGTTGTGATTAATCACGATTATCATTTTTGAGCAAAATTATCACCCCAGTATCTGCCAGCAAAACCATTGTGTGTATATTTATTTATATTTATTTGTGTGTGTGTTTGGTGTCTACAAAACTGTGTACCAAACTGTTCTGACTGGATTGTGTTTGTGTTGTTCAGGCGTGTCCAGAGGCGTGGGCTTCATCCGCTTCGACCGGCGCGCGGAGGCAGAGGAGGCCATTAAAGGGCTCAACGCACAGAAACCGCCGGGCTCCACCGAGCCAATCACAGTCAAGTTCGCCAACAATCCCAGTCAGAAGAGCAGCCCGGCGTTCGTGTCGGCCAGCAGACTGATGCATCCGGCCCAGAGATTCAGGTACTGACTCGCTCGCTGCGCTGGAGCTGGATGAATCTGAGCTGGATTTCACTGTGTGTGTGTTTGTGTTTCAGGCTGGACAACCTGCTCAACGCGTCGTACGGAGTCAAGAGGTACGTTACTTTGAGCTGCTATGTAAACTGTTAAAACAACAAGTTTAACATTTAAGAGCATCTTACACTGGACTTTCAGCTTTATTTTGCAACTTGATTTGTATTTCACCATTTTAATCTGCATTTAGCATCCATAAGAAAACCATCTGATCAGAGTCTGACAGCATAATTATAGGGGACTTTATTAAAGGCTTATCTGAACGATTAGTCGACTAGAGTTCACAGAGTAGTCGGGTATGATAGTTGGCATTTTGCACATCCCTATAAGGAAAATATTACTATTTAGCTGATTGTCACACTACAAACTTCTCTTAAACGGTATGTCATGTTGGCTTTGAAGAGAGCAGCTTTCGAAGACCTCCGCTCATGTTTCTCAGTAAATCTGTAGCTGAACTTCACATTAGTCTTCTGAGCAGAATCAAAAACTATTATCCAAATTGTAAATCATTTATACACAGAGCGAGAAATGTCAATACAAGAATGCTGTGTTTTTATAATCACTGAACCTGTCATGGTTATGTTAGGGTTTGTACATATCGTTTCACGTCTCAGTGTTACGGTGTGTTTGGACCCCAGTGAACACTGACGAATGATCTCTGACGTCATCTGCACTGTATGAAGATGTTTTCGCACTGTCTGCATCTCGCTGATTATAATGGAAATTGTAGTTTTTAAACTTCTACATTGCAAGAGAGCGTGTCAAACGCTCTTGAGAACTGTGAACAAAGATGATACTTAAATCTGCGTCAAAGTGGATCAAACTGCTTAAATATTCATGAAACACTGAAACGCAGTGTTGATTGAATATTTATTAATTGTTAATTGTTTTTAAAGATCATAATTGATGGGCATGTTAGTTGAAGCAGCAGTACAGGTTTGGTGGCTTGTCTTCATTTCAGTTCTTCAGCTGAAACTGTGTTTTGTGCTTGTTTTGGCTGCAGATTCTCGCCCGTGTCCATCGACGCGGTCAGCGGTCTCGCAGGCGTCCGTCTCCCGGCTCACGCCGCCGCCGGCTGGTGTATTTTTGTATATAATCTTGCGCCGGACGCAGACGAGAGCGTCCTGTGGCAGATCTTCGGCCCCTTCGGCGCCGTGATGAATGTGAAGGTCATACGAGACTTCGGCTCAGAGAAGTGCAAAGGCTTCGGCTTCGTAACCATGAGCAACTACGAGGAGGCGGCCGTCGCCATCGCCAGTCTGAACGGCTACCGGCTCGGAGAACGAGTCTTACAGGTGTCGTTCAAAACTAACAAAACACACAAGGCCTGACGGAGTGAAGACCTGTAAACGTGTGTGTTAGTGACGACAGGGAATATTTCACGTTAATTTTGTGTTCTTAAAATGGTTTAGTTTTAAAAACATGTTTAAATTGAACAACTGTAACTTTGAATGTTTTTGTTGAGTCATCTTTTATTTTAGATTTCTACCTTCTCTGGTGTAAGTGCTTTAAAGTTCATTTACAGCTTCTGTTTCTTTGACACTGACTTGTGAGAGTTTCTTTTTTTTTTTTTTTTTTTTTTTTTTTAAAAAGAGTTTTTCTTGGTTGCATAATGTTATTTAATGTAAATTGTAAAAAGGCCAAAATTCCTAAAGCGATATATATGGCAAAACGAGTTTAAAAGCATCTATTTTTATAAAAGAGAAATTGAAATGTGTCCTGGATCTACTGGAGTGTTTTTGATCCTCTGATCTTCATGTGACGCCTTGAGCAGAAAGTGCTTAATTTCTGACAATATGTGATTATTATTAATAATAATAATAATAATATTATTATTATTAATAGTCAAGTCACCTTTATTTATAAAGCGTTTTATACAGTACAGATTGTTTCAAAGCAGTTTTACAGTGATAACAGGAAAATAATGATTCAATGATGCAAACAGAGTTGATTTCGGCTGAAGTCGGTTCAGTGTTGATTCATTTCTGTTGTGAAGATCATCAATTATTAAATTTAGTTAATTTCATCTATAAAGCAGTTCTGGAGAAAACGGTGATGTCATCGTCCAGCTCAGGTTCAGTTCTCATACAGTCCGATCAGTGATGGTGTTGAATATCAGACTGTGGTTTACCTCCACTCGCTCGACAGTATACAAAAGTGACCAGAGATCACCGCGTTTACACCGCCAATCAGTGGGAAAATTAGCTTTGAAAGAAAAAGCTTGTTTTGAAAGCAGAGCTGTTCTCAGAGCTGTGTGAAACAACACATGAACCTCACAGCTCGGTTTAACACGAACAGGAACATTCAAGTCCACAATCACCTCCACTGTTTTCAGCGTGTATTAACTGCTGTTCAACCTCCAGATGGTGGTGAGCCGAGCTGAAGTCCACAGACAGGAAAGTCCTGGGTTTGTCCAGATATAATCCATGTTGACCCTCATCATCCACAGACTGTCAGTGTTGACCTTCAGGACCACAGGCGTCAAAGCAGCTGGCCTGTATCGTTCAGTCTGTGGTCTCGGGATGATGGGAAGTTCACATGGCTCCGGAGATCTGATGAAGATCCGTGTGAAGACGAATGACAGGTGAGACCGTCTGGGTCTTTGGCCTTCCTGATCTTCTGTTTCTGGAAGATAAATACTAATTGTAAACATTCCTGTATGTACATTATAACAATTTTTAATTTTGTCTTTTCATATTTAGTGTGTAATTTAGTTTCTCTCCACTCATGAGTTTTTGAAGAGATCTCAGATTCATAAGCATTGATACGGGTTTAAAGCAGCCCTTAATTGTACCTTCATGGACAAATTTGAGCACAGAGGTCTCAAGTGTGATCCCAATATTTATCAATAGCCACTATATACTCAATGACTCCATACAGGCTGAAAGCTATAAACCATTGTTGTAATGAACTTAACCTCTTAAGATTTAGATTTTATCAAATTAAAATTGTAGAATTTAAAAAAACAAACAAACAAAAAAAAAACATTTGTGTTGAGTGAGACTATACAGAGATGCTGTTGTGGATGAGCCTTACGGTTGGAGGCAATAAGGTGACGGCAAGCAGGAACCTGTTCGAGGTGAAATTTATTGTACAAAAGATGGAAAAATCCCACAGTGCAGAAAAAGTGCTACAAACAAAAATAAATCAAAGAAATAAATAAAACTATACAATATTCACAGGAAACACGTTCGTTCCAACAGTCTATTGTTGTGTAAGGCCCGCCCAATCGGCCCAGCGGCAGTTTTCCCATTGGAGGGGAAGGTTTCTTGCGCGTTCAGTCTTTTCAGTGTGGCAAAGTAGTTTAATTCCAAGTAAACTTTTATCTGACTCCATTTTATGACCTCGAATTTAGTTTAGAATGTCAACTGATTATTGAACACGTATATGATAATTTATCTAGAGATTTGATTATTCTATTTAACTCTTCAAGGACTTAATGTGGGGACACATTTCAAGTGAGAGCAAGGTTACATCGCGTTACCTTGTAAGATACATTGTTACAGTTTTCATGTGTCAAACACAACTATGCAAAAAAGCTTCCTTTTTTTTTTCTTTTTTTTTTTTTTTTTTGGCCATATGACAAAGATCTGATAATCTATTTGTCGTATTTCTGTTTTGCATAAAACTGAAGAATATTCAGTACATCCTATAGGCTACTGAATTCTAAAATGATCTGATATTAACTTTTGCATGGATTTTATTGAAAAGAGCTTAGGCTCAGGTAACCAGAAGTTTTAAGATAATTATATATATATATATATATATATATATATATATATATAAAGTCTTTCTTGCCTCATGGGTTTACATCTGTGAAACACTGAGGTACCATCGTAGGCACGTGAACGTCATGGTACAACACAAAGTACCTCACGCAGGAAACACTTAACGCAGGGCTCCAGACAAAACAGGTCATGAAGGAGCCATTGGCTCCTATAGGTATGGAAGCCCGTTTCCGCCACTCAATAAAAAAATAAAAACATTAATTGCGAGTTTATATCTCACAATTGTAACTTTATAACTCGCAATTGTGAGGGGAAAAAAAGTCAGAATTCTGAGATAAGTCGCAATTAATGTTTGTATTTATTTATTTATTTTTTATTTAGTGGCGGAAACGGGCTCGTGTAATTTATTTATTTATTTTATTTTTATTTTTTTCTCATTAAAAACAAAGATGTTCATCAGTGATTGTATATCAAGAGCAGGGACACGTTTATGTGCATTTTGTTTTGTGATTTCACCGGAACGAATAAAGTCTCCGGCCGCAACAGCGATAAGCTATACGATAGATTAAAGCGCTCGTCCATGTGAAGACTGCGCAGTGTGCACGAGCGCCAAGAGAACACTGATGACAGCGGCAACGAGCACTCAACATTTCAAAAACAACATCCCAGCGCCAGATCGCCTATTATTTAACACAAACGAACGAATTGCCAATGTGCTTTTATATGTCTGCTGTTGTTGAAACCGATCTCCAGTTCAATCAGTGAGTAGTTTTTATGTTATGTCAGTGTACACATTTGATTTTGCATATGAATCTTTCACATGTGTGTCGCTTTATCATAAGTCCAGGAAGGTCTCAGTTTCCAGTGTTCTGTCAGTGAGAATGAAACACTGACCCCTGCTGGTGTCTGCAAACACACACGGACTTCATATACAGGACAGATAAATATAAGCACCATAACCTAATCAAACACCCTAATTAACCCAACAGAACATCACTTATCTCCATTGAGCAGCATATTATCACTCTTCATACAGGGTTTTCTTCACATGCGTCTTCACACAAGCAGCTGCTTTTCCCACGTCTCTCAAAATCAGCCAATAATACAGCAAATATTCACACACATCAGAAACTCACTGGTGTCACAAGATCAAAACAGGTACTTTTCTTTTCTGAAGGTTTCTGTACAGGAATTCTTGTTGCACATATGACGTAATGAAAGCATTATGTTAATGTATAAAATGTTCTACTGTAGAGTTTAGCTAGTGTTTGGGTCTGAGTGAGAAAAGATTTCAATTTTAAAGGCTGTGAATCAAAGCAACATCAAAATGATCTACATTTGAAATAACGTTCTAGTTTTGCAATCAAATTAATGACTCATTTTTATACACGAGATCAGAGTAAAATCTTAAGAAATAATGATGTTAAACCGTCCATATGGACAATCTGACGTATATATTTCTTGCTTTTGTCTTTTTTTTTTCTTCTCTAAAACATGAATTCGTAAGTTTCTGTATGTATATTAAGCCAACGTAAGGATGAATTTACAGTCGAGTAGAATAAGGTATAAAGGTTGCTCAGACTCGTTCAGTCTTTATGAATCATAAATTCACTTTCCTCTGATTGAAATTCAGACAAATGTCCTCTGAAGCCGCATGTTTTAAAACTTGTTGAATTGTTTTTTGGTGAATCGAGAATTGATTTTTTTTTTTTTTGGCAGTGTTACATGATTTGAAAATATTTTCTTTTTAGACAAGTGTTTTTACACTATAGTTGAACTGAAACATATTGACTTACTTTTCACAGTGGTGATTCAGTAAAAGATTTACATCACATTAGGATGCAACCCTTCAAAGTGTTAACAGTAATTGAGTTTTGAAGAGCTGGAGTGTTATCTGAGCTGATTTAACACTATATTTACCTGCATGTTCAAGAACAAAGTTGTTTGTAACTCTGTCAAATCTCTCAATATTTTGTGGTGGTGTGAAATATTTTCATTATCTACCTGCAGATGTTCTTGTAAAGCAGCTGTTTCATTATTAGCAGGAATTCAGAAACCGGATGATCATTTTCATGTTTTCAGGGCTCATGTTCAGATCAGACTGCCGTATGGATTTATAGTGAATTTAAATCACTGCCAGAAAAGGAAACTTTGCACTTTCTCAGCTGTGAAGATTCATATTTGACAGATGAAACCACAGATTTCACTTTAAATGGGAATGATGTAGCTGTTTGTTCTATAATCAATAAAATAAAGTTGTATTTAGGATTTATTAACAAAATTTGACATTCAAATATGCATAAACATATACAACATGTATAACAGATGAACAAACTATAAGTAGAGGCACCAGGTGGAATGACACTCATGTGCTGCTAGTGTTTTGTTTTCATAACTAAATGCAATATCATCTCCATTCGTGACCCTTCTATACACTGTAGTTTAATGAAAGCACAGATTGTGTTTTTGGTTATTTGTCGTGGCCGAGGCTGGAGTAAAACACTGTGGGGTTGAAGGGCTCTTTGGGGTAGGGAAGGTCCCGCAGGAGCGGATGGTCCACTGGCGGCCGCAGGGACATTGCTGGGACGAATCCGGACGTCAGATATGGTGGAATAAAGTTGGGTGTTGAGTAGGCGAGTCGCAGCGGACCGATGGCAAACCGGGGGTTTAACCCCAACAAACCGTCGGCACTGAAAGAGTTTGTGGCTGAAGCGTGGAGGGGAGAGAAAGCCGATCTGGAGCTGAAGTGTCTCAGTGGCGCGTCTGAGAGGCGGACAGCAGCTGATCGTGAGACGAGCAGGTTCTCCGACTGCGGCGCAACGTCTCCGTTTGAACTCTGACCCTCCCGGGAACTAAGCACCAGCTCAATGGCCTTCACCACGTCTCCCGAACTGGCCTTCAGAGCCGAATCCAGAGCGTCCCGCTTCACATGAGGGAAGATCTTTGTCAGAACAGCAGAGGGGTTTCGCCCGGGCGCTTCCGACAGTTTCTCCGACTCGCTGCCGGACTCCAGATCTGAGGAGGTCAGAGACTGTAGACTCGTGTGTTCGGAGAGACGATCCGGTCCAGGAGACGCGCTGCCGTTTGACAGGTCACTCTTTTCTGATGTGAACAAAGCCTGACTCACGAATCCACTGAACATGCTGCACTTGTTTAGGCTTTTTTCTGCAAAAATAAAGCATAAGTAGTGTCACAATGGTTTGGTCATAACAGACAACAGAACGGAAGCAGAGTTCTCGCACTTCAGTCTCACGTCTTTACTGGGAAAAATCCAGTTCTCTTTGCATTCACACAGGATTCATTAGAGGTCTCAGATCTTTTTAAGGCTGGATACTTTTATAATCTGAACACATTGAGTCCACTTTCCAATCACACTGCTTTTTGAATCCCAGTCCATTATTATAAAACACAATACACAATTAAAAACTAAATAGCCTGCATCTTGTCTTAACTTTAAAACTGACTGAAAGCGAATCTACTGAGAAAGGCTGATTCGGTTCACATTTAAATCAAAACACTATTAAAAATATCAGCGGTCAGGACTCCTACCTTCTTTGAACGCGTCCGGACTGAAGGCGTCAAACGAGCTCAGCGGTGTTCTGGAGACGCTCACGCCGCCCTCGGTCGCTCCTGCCGCGGGGTAAATCATCTGCAGCTCCTCCTGCGCCTGCTGTCTCCGCAGCGCCACCTGCGCGGCCATGACGCGCTGCCTCTCCGCGATCAACGCGCATTTGACGCACGCGCAGTCGCGCCAACGGCAGAAGCGTTTGTGACCCTTTAGCGCCGACACCACCCCGTGATTCCTGCAGCGCGCGCATTTCGGGCTGCGCGGGTAACTCCTGTCATCCGTCCGGAGGAAGAGCGCCGGGTGCGGCGCGAGGAGAGAGAAGCGCCCGCTGCTTGACTCCATTATGTGTGTGAGTGTGTGTGTGTGTGTGTGTGTCTGATGCTGATGGTGAATGAGCCAAAGATTTAATGCTGCAGGTGACAAAAGAGAAACACGACACCCGACACGCCCCTCACACACACACACACACACACTCTCTCTCTCTCTCTCTCTCTCTCTCTCTCTCTCTCTCTCTCTCTCTCTCTCTCTCTCTCACACACACTCTCTCACACACACACCTCATTATGTTCATCGTAGTGAGTTTATGAAAGTGTATTTTACGTCTAACTTCTAACTTCATTCTTTATTTTGACCATTTTCCACATGTTAGAATAATAGTGCATTGATGAAAACACTGAATTAACACTAATAGAAATGATGTGATTAAACCACAAAACTCATTATCTGAGTTTCTTCTTTCTCTAAATTCCAGTTCTGCTCATCAACCAACTTTATGAGGTGCCTTAAAGGGTTAGTTCACCCAAAAATGAAAATTCTGTCATTAATTCCTCACCCTCATGTCGTTCCACACCCGTAAGACCTTCGTTCATCTTCAGAACACAAATTAAGATATTTTTGATGAAATCCAAGAAGTTTATGACTCGTCCATAGACAGCAATATAATCAACACTTTCAAGGTCCAGAAAGGTACTAAAGACATCGTTAAAACAGTCATGTGACTGCAGTGGTTCAACCTTAATGTTATGAAGAGACGAGAATACTTTTTGTGCTCAAAAACAAAACAAAAATAACTTTATTCAACAATCTCTTCTCTTCTGTGTCATTCTCATACGTTGTTTACGTCCAGCGCTTCCAGGTTCTACGTCAGAACGCCGACTCATTATTGGCCGGCTCCTGCGTCAGCATCACACACATGCGTCGTGCTGATCATGTGATCAGCTTTGGCCAATACAGAGCCGGCGTTCTAACGTAAACACAGAAGCCTTCACTTGTGGTTACTGTGGCTCTTGAAGGAGCAGCACCACATCCTCTTGTACCACTGTTTGAAGAATTTATCTTCCAGAAAGTTTTGGGAGTTCATTTTTACTCCATCTCCTGAAGTCCGTTTTGCAGAGATGGACTAAAAATGAACTCCCAAAACTTACTGCAAGTTTCTGGAAGATAAATTCTTCAAACAGTGGTACAAGAGGATGTGGTGCTGCTCCTTCAAGAGTCACTCTCAGTCTGTCTGTCTATAAAGCCTATAAAAAAAACAGTCTTCATGTATTTCACAACACTTCAACTTCTGATTCTTATTAAGTGGGGGTCATTTTTTAGGATTCTTTACCTAACCCATGTCTCTGAGATCCTGACACCCTGTACTTCTGGAGACTCCAGGTAGGTTGCAGTTCCGGAAAATGGTGGCGCTGGAGACTAAAGGGTTCTTGATGGTTTCACACTTAATTCTTCACAGTAATTCTTAATTCTTTTGCAGTTAACGTGTCTTTTCTTCTCCACCTGTTTTTGTCTGACCCTGCTGACCCAGTGAGCATTTTGCTGTCCATTGGTCATGCCTTAACTTTGAAATTTCTAGTATTGCATTAGTATTGAATCCTTCTCATGAGCACTTAATAATTTTTGACTTTTCAGTCCGAGTTAAATCTCTCTTTTTTGGCCCATTTTGCCTGTAAAAGAAAACCTGCCTAATAATTATGCACACTTGAATACAAGGATTTTTTTTTATTTCCAGTGGATATATATATATATATATATATATATATATATATATATATATATATATACAGGGCCTAAAACTAACTTTTTGCCAAACCTATTGGCCGCTGACTTAAATTTACCGGCCAAAACTGTTTTTTACCAGCCATGAAACAAAAACAGGCAGTTATGACACCAATATTTTAGATACTAGTGAAATACTATTCACAATCCTCTATTCCAATTTCGATACCACAGCTAAAACTATAGCTTAACTAATATAATTTTAATAGCCTACATTTTTAACGGCAAGTAAACGGTCAGTAATAAAATAAGAACAAATAATCTAATTATAAGCAATAGCACAAATAAATGCAATGTAACAAGGATACAAATGAAATAAACAGTGCTTTTCATGCAGGTCTAACAGTAGTTTTCAGGTACAGCAATTTAATAAAGTAGGCTAATCAAATAACACTACATAGTCTTGATATCCTTTTTAAAGTTCAAGAGCAGTGAGTGATTGTTGTTTGCTGTTTGGTTAATTGTATTGTATTGTATTGTATTTATTATTTATAAAGCACATTTCAATACAACCGAAGTTGTCCAAAGTGCTGTACATTAAAATAGACAAAATACACGGCCTAATTAATATAAAGCATGCAAAACATAAAACACATACACTTCTAGGAATTAATCACCCGAAAATTTAAAAGCCATAGTAAGTAGATGAGCTTTTAGCAAGGATTTAAAGCTAGAAATTGTCTGAGCAGATCTAATAGAAAGGGGCAGTGAGTTCCATAACTTTGGAGCAGCTACTGAGAAAGCCCGATCTCCTCGTAGTTTTAGTTTAGATCTGGGGACCACTAAAAGAAGCTGGTCAGAAGATCTCAGGGGCCTAACAGAGGAATATCGGTTCACTACAGTCTCCAGGTACTTTGGTGCCAGCCCATTCAGAGATTTAAAAACAAACAATAAAAGTTTATATTCAATTTGGAGATGGACCGGCAACCATTTAAGGGAAAATAAAATAGGAGTGATATGGTCATGCTTTCGGGTGCCTGTTAAAAATCTCGCAGCCAAATTTTGAACTGTCTGTAGGTGCGACAGGTCTTTCTGGCTAACTCCTATGTAAAGAGAATTACAATAGTCTAAACGTGAGAACACAAGAGCATGAACAACTATTTCTAAATCTCTAAAAGAAAGAAAGGGCTTCATCTTCGCAGTGAGTCTCAAGTTGAAAAAACAAGATTTGACCACAGAGTTAATTTGCTTGTCAAATTTAAATTCTGGGTCAAATAGTACTCCTAAATTTTTCACCACTGGTTTACTATATTTAGCCAAGGGTCCAAGAATAGAATTTATGGTACCCTGTTTTCCATCTGAGCCAAAAAACATAATCTCAGTTTTATTTTCATTAAATTTCAAAAAATTTAACGCCATCCAGTCCCTGATGTCCGTTAAGCAATTCAAAAGAAGGGAAATATCAGATCCATTGTCTTTTTTAAGTGGCAGATAAATCTGCGTGTCATCAGCATACAAATGAAACGAGACACCGTGCTTCCTAAATATAGCTCCTAAAGGGAGCAAGTACATAGAAAACAAAAGGGGGGCAAGAATGGACCCTTGTGGGACTCCGCACTTTAGTGGAGCTGAAGTTTGACATACATTTGCCCAACTTCACAGCAAAGCTCCTGTCAGCTAAATATGACTTAAACCATTTAAGAGCTGTCCCACATATTCCAACATGGTTTTCCAACCGGGAAACCATAATGTTGTGATCAACCGTATTGAATGCTGCTCTCAGGTCCAATAACATTAAGATCAATGAGGCTCCAGTATCAGCGTTTAATAATATATCATTTTGAACCCTCAAAAGGGCTGATTCCGCACTGTGTTTTGCCCTAAAACCTGATTGAAAGACTTCAAAAACTGATTTTTTTTTCTAAAAATTATTGTAGTTGAGTAAAAACTACTTTCTCCAAGACCTTAGAAAGAAAAGGCAATTTTGAAATAGGTCTGAAATTGACTAGGTCAGTGGGATTAGGTCAGTGGTTAACATTAAAAACACAGACAGCAGCAGGATTATTAGGATTCTGTCACTTTAAGAGCGAATGCATACACAGATCATGCGTTTTCATTCTCAACTGAAGACATAACTGACTTAGTTTTTCTAGGATACTCGTCGAGACGGGCATTTTTTGACATAATTTTGTGTGAATTTGTCCGTTCCTCACAGGAAAGCATGAAAGAGAGCTCAACTTAGTATTTGCGCTCTGTCTGAGACGCGGCTTTCAGGGCGTGTGCTTCAGATGTTTCGGATGTTTATCTTCCCACATAGCGTGTTAGTAACAAAGTCCCTTTCACATGTTTTACTTCTAGCGCTTGAATATTTACATTAGAAAGGCTTCATTTTCTTTATGATACAGCACTGACCGTCAACTGTACAGAGCGTCGTTCATGTTCTCACAACTTTGCATTGGCAGAATTCATAAAAATGACCTATAACATCCTATGACATGAAATTCATCTTGATTTAAATGATCTCATGGATGTGGCTGTTGTGTTTTGCAGTCATGGTGGCACCTGCAGTAAATGTGGCATATGCGACTTAGACATAGTCTTTTTATATTTACCCGCTTTAAATGCATATTGCCCACCGTGCACCGTTTCCCCAAAGCCAAGGGGGTGGCAGTGACGCCGAGGCTTAGGCCCGTCATCACTGCTTGCAGCTATATTTATTTTGTGTGTGTGTGTGTGTGTGTGTGTGTGCCTGCTTACATTGAAGTTTTCTGTATGACTATAATAATGCACTTGAGTTAAAGTGAAAACAATAATTACAGAAAAAAAAGAAAATATATTTAATCAGAATATTCTTAAAAATGCCTTCGGCAAAATCTATTTTGTTTTTTTTGATGGTTTTCATTTAGACTAGTTTTGCTGATGCTTTAATATTGCATTTGTTGAATAGAATTTATTTTTTCTTGCATTTACAGCATTGTACTCTACGCTTGTACAACTGCTGTCTAATCTCTCCAAAAACACTAATTAAAAACATCTGTATCTCATATAGATTCATACTCATATCGCTCTGTTTATTTTCTCTCTCTATCCTCTATCTTTCGTCTCTTTCAATCGCAGGAATAATCTCCAGTTTGAGCCAATCTGACCGTCGACGCAGATTTAGAGCAGCTTTTTTCTTGGTATTTGCATTTGTTCTTCTCCCAGAAGAACACGCCCACGTGTTCTTCTGGGAGAGAAGAAGAGAAAGGAGGATGTTATCATTTCATCCACAGGATTCTCCATCTGTGTCTTATCGCGGAGCTGCGGATCTTATCTGAGCACATGCTGCCTTTCTACACGGATGAGCAACAGAGTACCACTATAGCAGGAGTGTGTGTGTGTGTGTGTGTGTGTGTGTGTGTGTGTGTGATCCTAAACAGAAATTAAACATGGTAGCTTCATTCCTCACACACACTTCCAGAAGAGTTTCCACAGCGTGTTTCTGGGTATGGAGTCGTTCTGAAGCGACTCTCTTTGTTTTGAAAAGACTCTTTAAACGTCATGTTGACCATGAGCTGCTCTTGACCAGAAGCTTTTAGAAATGTTCACTTAGTCACGGACAGACGCGCTTGCTGTCTTTCATTCTCACTCTGACTGTTTGCTGTCACTGAGGCGAGAGATGCCTGAGGGTCCCTGATGATCGTATCTGTCCTCGAGACCACCGGAAGAGAAGAGAGAGACTAAAACAATCATTACAACACAAAAACACAATATCAGCAGCACCTTCTGAACGCTAAAGGGGGGTTACAAACATTCACAAATCTGCAGCGGTCAGACTCTGACATTATATCTTGATTTTTTTCACAAAGAGCTGAAGTTGGTCACAGTGAGGGACTGACAGGACGCTTCCATGAGGACGTCAACTTGAAGTTCAGTTTCATATTTTAATCATCTTTTGAAATGTTGATATTATCAACCTGATTCATGTAATTTGATCAAACAGGATGAATGTTTTAGAGAGACAAAAACCAATAAAACATCACAGAATTGATCAAATTCATTGATAATTCTTACTGATGTTTGTGTTGCTGTTTTCCCTCCAAAATGATGGAGGATGATGTCATTGAGAGACTGACTTTTGGTAGGATTTTACAAAAGACTAACACTAAGTCTAAAGACTAAAATAAACCATAATGATATTTGTGACAGCAAAAACCTACAAATACATTAGAAATTAAAACAATATTCACAAGAGAACATGTTTTAATCAAAATACTTTAATTAGAGAAAGACAAATGAAGAAGCAACTGTAATATTTCTGAATAAATGGTCAGTTTTTCCTTGTTCAGAGTCAACTAACCCCCTAACTCAAGTATACTTCAATAAATACTAATAATACTAATAATAATATACTACAATAAAAATATCCCCGTTACAACATAAACACGCACACAAGCAAGTTAAACTTCTGTTAACAATTTGCACTGATACAGACACAAATTCATTTTATTACTCTTTAGTTTACAGTGTGGAACGTTATATTTTTCATATTGAGAGATCTGTGTTTGTTCACTGCTTCATTCGTTTATTCGCTTTGTTTTTACTTTATTTGATTTTGCACCACTGAAGTGTTTTTATTTCAGATCTGTGTAGTTGACTGAAGCACCAGAGACGAACAGTCCAGCAAGAGTCCATGACGGGGAATGAGTCGAGGGTCAGGGACTCTGTTCAACAGCTGCGCAGACGCAGACACTAATGGATTTCTGCCTGCGGCTGCGACGGGATCAGTGCAGGGGTCACTGACTGTTTGCAGCTTTACAGGACGATACAATCCTCCAACGCTCCTCAGAACCGAGCCATGAGAGCATGTGTAGTCAACGCTAAGATCCGCTGACTGTTTTTATGTATAATTACAACTGGCTTGTAATCCTGAAAGATCTCAGTTTAATTAGCTTAAAATTAGTTTCATTTCTGATAGCAGGACATTGATCTACAAACACGCTCACAAAAACTGCTGATCAGAAAAATACCAGTAACAGACAGTGTCATTATTTACTCATACTTAAGCAAAACAACTAAATTTAGTAGGAATGTACCTTCAAGAACAACTAAAAATAAAAACATTTAATTTTAGATAGAATAATTTTTAAAGCTACAATATGTATGTCGGAGATGTCGTCTTCACCTCACAGCCGGTGGAAAAGAATCGGGATGGGACTCAAATAGAAGTCCTGTTCATGGATGAGATCATTAACGTTAGTATGAAGCGAGTGCTGTGTGAGCTGAACGAGGCCGCTGGAGTGATTGATAATGAGAGACGAACGCGACACGCCTCGTGAGCAGCAGAACTTTTATTATGCCGCAGTCGCCGCTTCCGCTTCTTCCGGTCAAGCGTATGAGGTAACAGCGCTATCATATTAGACACATTTGACTGTGTTGAAAATGATGTTATGATAACGTTACTCTGTGTGTTCGCTTGTCACTGCAGTAAGATAGATCAATTTTAGAATATATTAATAAATGCTGGATGGCTTGTGTTGTTAAATGGCATACAATTAATTTTAAAATGTATTGTATGATGGAGAAAATGCTGTATTACTTAGCTACTTGACAAAATAGATTTAAACAATAAGACTAACCATGTTGAGCGATATAACAATAATATATTTTCTGTCTATAAATGTAACCAAACAGTTGTTCCCTAGTCTAATAAAACGTAATATATTAAAGCGTCTTTGGTGTTTCCATGGTTTCTACAAAACAAAACCGGAAACCGAGGGTAGCGCAGGTATGACGCCATTGAGTCCCGGACACGTCCCGTATCCCTTGGTTAAAATCGCGATTTTCTCACGATTTACAAATAGTTGGAAAC
Source organism: Mylopharyngodon piceus (assembly GCA_039654765.1). NCBI lineage: Eukaryota > Metazoa > Chordata > Actinopteri > Cypriniformes > Xenocyprididae > Mylopharyngodon > Mylopharyngodon piceus. The sequence goes on from CM077443.1 coordinate 250,758, forward strand.
ATTTGGGATATTGTGAGTACTCAACTGAACAAAACACTGGCCTAGTGGTTTTTGGATATTTTACTGCAAAAATCTTACATGTTGTGCCTTTAATCTGATGCATGATGAGTATGACAGTGAATGAGAACATTTATCATTTAGTATTTCACAACTGCGAGAAAATGTTTTTTTTTTTCTTCTAGATTTCAAGATTGCACAAAACCTTTTTATGAGAAACCTGTAACTATTCCTGCCAGATATTTACACATGACAGAATGAAGGAATTAAAACAAACATAGAGAGAGACAATCAGCAATACTATCAGATAAAACAAACCAACAGAGACATGTCAGTGAAGTTCATCTCTGTGGCTCTCGCTGGGTGTTATGGGAAAGAACAGTGTTTCTGTCGTACACAAACAATAACAGTTGGGAATAAAGAGTCTGCGGTTATCGGCAAGAGTATCAGCGCTGGCGGCAGGATTAGATGAAACACACTAGCAAAAACCAGCTGAGATAAGGTCTGGAGAGTTTTTTTGTTTTTTGTTTGTTTCTTTTCCAAGCAACTACACTTAGAGATGTGACTGCAAGAGACGATTCACCATCATCTAGACTGCAACCATAAGACCTTTGCAGCCAGAAAACCTTCAGCAAACATTCCAGCTGACAAGCTCATTCTGCTTAAAACTCAACAGTTGCATGTTGTCACATGTCAAACGCACCTTTCATTCAGAATTTGTGCTGTAGTCCCTCTCCACTTAAACACCAGTGAGTTTTATCACCTTGTCAGCCAGCATTTGAGTATTTGGCCAGCAAAGGCCAACAAATGTCTCGGATCCTGAATCATGGCAGGGTGTCTGTGGCCTGTCAAACTGGATACATGTTCTTTTGTTAATGATCTCGCCACACTCAGGTGACTGTGAGACAGACTCAGGAGTCGAAGTGTCTGAGAGGCTGCTCGTATCTGCGCGCTCATGCAAAACCTGTTTTTCTTTCAGGTAATGTAAACAGCTGGGTTAATTCCTGTATCTTCCTGAAAGATTGCTGCAGTCACACTACATGTTGGAGAAACACGTCTATTCTGAGCTTTAAAATGAGCTTTATGTGGGTAACAAACGACTGACAAAGATAACTTGAGGAAATCTGTGAATATACATAATATCCTTTTATACTTGTTCAACATTTTATTTTATTTACATTTTTGAAGACACGTTTAGCAGCTAAAGAAAGAGAAACATATACATCCCTTGCTAAATGTAAAGCAATTTCATTACGTTCTGCAACATGGGGTTTGTTGAAATTGTCAGGCAGTTTAGTCACCAGAGCAGTCAACTGCCCAGATTCTCAGAACACTCACACATTTGTAACCATAAAATGACCTCCTCCACATTTAGTGAACCAGAAATTACAGGATCTGTATTGACATCCACTTAGCAGAACTAAACCTACCAGATATCATGGGAAGAATCACCTCATTCACACACAAAACCACTGGTGTTCCACAGGGCTCGGTACTCGGACCCCTTAAAACGTTAGCACTTCTCATTGCTTTTTCTATCAGTATAATGCATTTGATACTCAGTTACTATTCTCGACCCACAGGAATCCATTTACACCTTTGAGAAGCATGAAGCAAGTACCAGCCTTGCCATTTCACCCACAGTCAATACATGCAGATGCCTGAGCAGCGTGTGTGTGTGTGTGTGTGTGCGTGCGTGTGTGTGTGTGTGTGTGTGTGTGTGTGTGTGTTTAGCTGCTGCACCTGGTTCTTCAAAGATTCAAGTGGGTTTGACTCAAAGATTCAAATGAAAAGGGGACAAATATAAAACATCAGTGATATGCTGATTTCTTGTGATACCAGACACCTCAACATGAGGGATGGTTTTATATCTGTATCTCCTCTCAGCATGAAAGGGGAAAAAAAAAACATTGCAAGTAAAGAACAAGCTGAACAGAGAGATGTTTGAAGATCTGTTTGGCTGTTTTCAGCTCTAATTTGAAAAACAGCAAATACGCAGCAAATTTTGTAAATAACCACAAAATATCAGCAGTTTATTAAATGTACTTTACTGACTGAATTAGGCTCAGAGTTTTGTCTTTTTTAAAATATTGGTTCTAAGAATTTTTTTTTTTTTTTTTTTTTCTAAACAGTTGTTCCCGTTGTTTTGATGAACATAAAATAAACCTGAATTAAAGTTTGTGTGTGTGTGTGTGTGTGTGTGTGTGTGTGTCCTCAGGGCAGAATTACAGGGTGTTAAATATCTTTTTCTTTCAGCTGTGTTTAGAGGTAAAACCCAAGGCAGAGAGAGTTGTGGATGTAGACGGGCTGTCAGGTTTGCGTTTCATGAGTCTCAGTGTAACACGAGTCTGATTCAGTCAGGAAATATCAGATGTCTGAATGTAAAAGAGTCACAGCAGTGTCTTTGAGCTTCACAAGATTCCTACGAACTTTATGAGTCGGGTCACAGCGGGGTCAGCGAGAGGTGGAAGGTCATGAGATAATGACAGAGCACAAACTTACTGCTGAGAAAAACCAAACCAGGAACAACCAAAGTGACAAAGAGGAGATTACAGCTCCTCTGAAGTGTCCTGAGGAGCGTTTGTTGGAGCTGCCGCTGTGATTGTCTTGTATTGTTCATGTCTTACGCTCCACTCGGACAGGATTCCTGCCGCTGCAGCTTTTGTGTCTTTTAATCGTCGGGATTAAGTGGCTCTGGTGAGAATGTGTTTGGCTTTAACGTGCCTACGAGAATATAAACACTCATATGAAGTTACAAGCCCCACTTTCTGTTTCAAACGCTGAAAGGTAAATGTATCACAGCGTCACTCGGCACTTGTGTGACGTCAACAGGGGAATCACACTTTACCATACAAGTTACAAAGAGTTTTATCACAACATTTTCACGTTTTCATTTTAAAGATTTTATAACAACATTTTCACCTTCTGAAGACAATGTGATTCGGTGCCCACCTGTGAAAAACCAGCAGACACAATGGAATATTTTGGAATATTTTCAAACTAGGAATATTTTAAACTGTCTTTAATGATAAATGCAGGAGATCATTGGAAAAACACTGGAAATAAACAACACATAACATAGATACAATAACCGACAGATGAAGTGAACAGGGAGTATATGCAGGAGATAACAATGAACTAAATAAGACACAGCTGGTAATTGTAAGTAACCATAAACAAACAGAGGCATAATCAGAAACCAAGGAAACGGAAACTAAATAGAGCAGAGAAACAGGAACTAAGGGAAACAAAACAGGAACTAAGGGAAACAAAACAGAACATGAAAATAAGAGTCCATAACCGTGACAGCTAGTGGTTTCTAGCGTGTCGATCTACAGTTGCTAAAGTGTTTTTAGTATGTTGTTATGTGACTTTTTCACCCTAGAAGTCACATGTGATGTTTAATCTCTGTGAAGTGTAATACTTTAGTTGAGTATTTAATGTACTTGAATTTAGGGTTAGTTTGAATGAACAATTATCTGCATCACTTCAACTTTAGCCTCGCGGCCAGCGCTCAGACTGAAACCCGGCTCACGGACCTTTCCCGATCCCATCCCTTCTCTTTCCCACTTCACTTCTGTCATTTCTCTCTACTGTCCTATCGGAATAAAATGGAAGCATGCCATACATAAATCTTAAAAACAAACAAACAAAAAAAAAAAACAGAAATGATATATTCAGAAGTCAAAACAAAACTTTAACCTCCTTTCAAACAATGTCTTCTGTTGTTACTCTGCTTCTTCTTATCTTAGTTATTTGTGATTACCAGATAAGGAATTTTAAAAAAAGTCTTTTTATAAAGATCACACTCAGAATCTATAGAAATCATGTAAGATGACTTCTTAAGATTTTAACTATTTTCATGACTTTTCCTATGACTGGTTTTAATTCTTGCCGGCGTGCCATGAGCGTCGGATCCCGTCTGTAGCGTGAAATAATCGCCTATGCCCCGTTACAGCACGCTGGTCCCGGTCCACACATGATGTGCTTTAATACAGAAGAACAGGGAGTTTCCAGACCGCAGCATCTGTTTAACAATCTAACATTCGCCCAATCTGATCTGTGGAAACTGCTTTTTTCTTTGACCTTTGCCAATGACTCTACATGCATTTGTGTTTTACACATCTTTCCAGGCTCACCTCGACTTCAGTGACCACAGAGTTTGTTTAATATTGTTAATAAAAAGGCCCCTATTTTGCTCTGATTCAAATCACAACCTGCTTTCTATAACCTTGCAAATAACAAAACGAAGCACAAAGACATCAAAGCATGTTTTTAAGACTCCAAAGCGTCAAAGATCCTAAAACACAGAAAATAAAGCTGTGATGAGGTAAAGTCTTTACCCTGATCTCAGTTCTGTGCTGTTTGACTGCAGGAGGCACAGTAAAACAATAAAAGGTCATTTAAATGTGGAAGTGTGGATTTACTGTGATTTACCATGTAATCACCTTCTTCCTGCATTTCTTAAGGTGCTTTAGATGAGCCTCGTAAGAGGCTTTACATGGTTAATCCCCAAATCTGTTACATCAGTGTAAACCTGTGCTAAACCTCTCCAAAGTTCACACATACATCTACAAATATACATTCATACATGCTCACGTCTCTCCTGAGATATTCATCAATACACTGTCATTTTTTTTTTCTTACGTGTCAAACATTACCTGTTAGACATGATCGATCTGAGTTTAGTTCTTTTGAATCAATAACTACAATAGACTACAAACATAAACTCAAGTCAACCAAGATCACAGATTTCCTAAACTGAAGTAGATTTTTGCCGTTATCTGCGAGGACAGGAGAGAAGTGGGATCGAGAAAGAGCTCAGGCCACCTGAAGATTTGGGATTGTGTGGGAATGTGGGAAACTGGGAATGATGTGTTTATCTGTGACTGAAAACAAGACACAGTTTATGAATGTGATCTGTTCTTCTTCTCGCATGGGAAGAGTAAATTTGTTCAAGGTTACTTTCTATTTGCAGACTTTGTTATGTTCGTTTGGGTATAATGGAGGATATTTGCACAGTTTAAATGTTAAATTACGTACAGTGTTCTAATGCTGTACATCCTGCTTCATATCTACCGTTTGATCACAGTATATATTTGTACATGTGCTTTGTTTGAGTTTCCCTCTGACAGACGTAGATTTCCTTCTGTTAATATCGTATAGATTCAACAGCTGAACTAACCCATCTGCTGCCGTTAGTTAGAGATTGAGGACTCGAGCTCTGGAGTCGTATCGCTCGTGATCTGTTGGCAGAAGGAGCGTCTTACGTGCCGGCAGTATCTCACCATCTTCTCTCAACATCTCTTTACATTTCAAGCCATCACAGATAAAGCAGGTTTTACAGTGTGACTGGAACATCGTTCACACCGCGATGCTGCAGGTTCAAGCCCACATATTCAGATCTAATCGCATTCTGGAAGAAAAAAAAAAAAGGTAAATATCTCTGTGCTAAGAGTTTGGCTGCAGTAAAACTAAACTTTTCTGTCATAGTCAAGAGAAGAATTGGAATTGCATTAGAAGTTTTGAATACATTTATTTATTTTAAAGAAAACAAAAATAAATGATGATTGAAGTCCAAAATAATTTTTGTTTTGGTGAGCAGATTCCATTTATTCCTTCATACATATATGTAATATATATATATATACCTAATAAACCTAACAAATACTTGAGTGCATAAACTGGCACAGTACTTGATCTTATTTTGTTTATAAAAATCATTTAAAAACAAAAAAATATTGGTCATGCCCCTACAGAGGATTTGGTGGATGGATGGAGTTTCAAACTCATGCTAGCATTAGGTTATAGAGTAGAAAACATCTAGACTAGAGTGACCACATTTGTCAAACTCTGAAAAGGACAAGAAACACCATTAAAAAAGTATCCTAAAGTTGTCAGTGTAACTCGTATGACTTCTAAAGACTTGAATATAGAGCACATGAAATACTGTTATAATATGTTTATGGTGTTTTTGTCTGTTAAATCAGCTTTTTACAGCATTAACAACATGAACACTTTCTTATAAAAAGGCTCAAGACGTCATTGATGAGAAAACCTTTACATCAGCGAAGACCTTCAGGTCCGTCTCTCTCTAAATAATGAGCAGACATCTCAAACACGTCACCTGGTGCTGTGAAGCAGGATAATACTCTCATTCTAGGAACAATAAAATGGTTTGTTTACCACAAAAGTCCTGACAGGGTCCTCGGGCATATCTGCCTCCAGGCGCTGATTACATGTAATTACCAGCTAATGAGGTAAATGTGGTTTCCATGCAGCAACACAATGAAGCCGAGAGTAGCAAATGTTCTGCTTGTGCAAGACTTTCTGTAACAGTAAGATGCAGGGCTTGTTTTTAGGTTTGTGATGAACTACACGAGGCAAAGCTCTGTAATTATTCTAAGAAGCAGCTGTGAGAATAAGGGCAGAGACAGAAATGATCAGGAGCAATAAGTCATAAGATGTTGTGGAAGTCAGGCGTTCGGTTAAATCATCCTGTGACATCTTGCCTCAGCAGAGAAGGATCATTCTCCAAGTTACTACTGCAAACAAATGTTTTCCTTTGACAAACACTTGTGTGGATGAGCAAATAAATACATGCAAGGCAAAGGGAAACATGGCCGAAACAGTTTCTTCTTTGACGTCGAGTCTCAGAGCTAAGCAGAGAATCCACATCCAGAGGTCAGGAAAGAGTTTCACTGCCCTGATGAACATAAACACGATCGAACTTCAGTTGTGTGTGGAAAGTGTGAGGCAAACCTGTTTCACAGCCAAGAAGAGTTGTCTGGATGATTTTCACATTTGAGTTCCAAATAAATTACTGTAACACAATATAAAATCAGAATGTTAAAGGTTTTTTTTTGTTTTTGAAACAATAACTCATGGTTTCACTTCTTTCCAGACAGTGAAAATGCATTTGAATGTCCGTTAAGTTTCAGATAATTTGGCTAAAATCCCGGCCCTCATATAAGTGTTAAGGGATCCCATAAGGCCATAAACATATAAACAATTTTTTTTTTTTTTTTTTTTGGCACAGCATGACATTGTTAGTTATTTGTCCCAGTTTTATATGTAATCACCCTAAAAACACTAAACATGCTCAAGTGCGCCACACGCTGTTTTCCGAGGAACTGACAGATCCTCACTGTCAAATCACAGTAACAGCGAGCATGTCGGATTAACAGCGGTCTGGGGCTAAAAAATACACCAAAATACCCCCAAAATTCAAGATATAGGTGCAAAAAATGCCCCTGTATGTTTTTTTATGTTTATATCCATGCAGTATAGTTAAGCTATATCTGGTGCTGGACGGTGTACTGGTTTATCTAGTGGACCAGTTTAGATTTCACATGGCACTATATGAAGAGCACTAAATAGAGTGTACTGAAAGGGGACCCCTATTAACTGCACACCCTTCTTACAAAATGGTTATTACTTTAGGTCCCATATTTTATTAGGTGGCCTTAACTACTATGTTCTTACATCAAAAAAATAAGTACAACATGTGCTGCTATTGAGGTGGATACGGGTAAGGATAGGACAGGTTTGGTGGTTTGGGTAGGTTTAAGGGTGGGTTAAGGTGTAAGGGACAACATAATTTTCTGTGGGTCCATGAGCTTTGACACAATTCAAACACTGTCCTGTAGTGACAACAGATTTCAGTGAGCCAATCAATGAGAGATCCGAAACGAGACTCAGTTCAGTCATGAATCAGAAGAGAGTTGGCTGGTATCTGACACACACACACACACACACACACACACACACACACACATGAGGGTGAGGCTCATGCTGCCGTCTCTCTCCTGCGGGCGTGTGTGTGTGTGTGTGTTTGAGAGATCACACGGTCAGGGAAGCGTGTCATTCTCTCACCCAGCAGCGAAACGCTTCGTCTAACACTAATATAATCAAGAGCTGATCAGGGTGTCTGAATGTCATCAATCCAAAAATAAAATACATGAACCAACCCAGAACCACCGACCAGAGAACAGGACAGACATCAGTAATTAGTTATTTAGTTAGCTTAATCTAATGAAGAAATATCAATGTCATACTGTATTTCAACACAAAAACAAAAGAAAGTGAAAAATAAACCACATTTGCATATGCATTTTCATTTTTAAGAACATTTTATTGACAATTAATTTACTCTAGTTACTTTGATTCAGATAAAGACCAGCATCAATTAAAGTACATTAGATAACAACAAATATCAGCATATCATATACTTTCAACCAAACTAAAACACCCTTAGTAATCTGTAACTGAATTAATGTTCTGGCTAGTTTTCACCGAGATGAAAATCCAAAGCAGCTCTTTTGCTAGACGGTGATAAATCACATCCCTTGTGGGACTGAAACTATAACCTTCCAGTTTCACACAAGATCTTATTCCACTACACAACAAACACCCCTGCAGACCCTAACAGCAAACACATCAGAGAGGTATGGGTATGTGTGTGTGTGTGTGTGTGTGTGTGTGTGTGTGAGAAATGTGATCAACCAGCAGATGGCAGCATTGGTTCATGTTTGACGGATCGAGCTGCAGTTTACCGCTGGCCTTTAAGTGGTTTTAATGGTTTGATCATTAAGCTTTCCATATTAGTGCAGAATCACAGGAATAACAAATATAATCACAAAGGAACATACAATGTGTGACGCGATGTTTAGGCAACTCAATCTTGCCAAATTAAAGAACCCAAAAATTTGTATCTACTGTAAAGTTCACCTTCCAGCCTTTAAAATCAGTGACATGCATTTTAATTCACATTAAGAAATGTACTCACACACACACACACACACACACACACACACACACACACCTGTCAAACAGCCTGTTCTTCCTGTTGTCCTGCAGAAAAACTGTGTCAGTAAATGTTTTTGATTGTCTACTCCAAGGACATACAAAGTGTTTCTATTATTAGAACATCTGAGCAGGACGATGTTTCTCCAACTATATTTAGACATTAATTAAGTCTCTTAGACTGTTTTCAAATACTTCTCACATAATCTGTTTTTATTATTATTATTATTATTTAATGATTTAAGCACTAATGAAAGTTCAATAAGACATTCATAGCCATTAAAAACATTCTTGTACATATAAGAAACAACACATAGCAATTACATTAAAATGGCACTGAAAAACATTTCACTTAATTCATTATAAAAATACTTAATTTGCTCCTTAAGAATAAAAAGAATATTCAATATAATATCTAAAAATGTCTAAATACCAAAATTACTTTTTGGTAAGTCATGCATCAACCTATCATAACTTACAGTAATTATTGATTAAACCAATAAGAACAACATTATAAATCATGAATCATAAATTTCACAAGCAATAGGAGGAGAAAATGAGAACGAGATGAGAACGAGATGAGAATGAGATGAAAAGACAAGAGGACGAGATGAGAGTGAGACGAGGACGAGAAGAGAAGAGGACGAGATGAGAACGAGATGAGGACAAGATGAGAAGAGGACGTGATGAGAACGAGATGAGGACGAGATGAGAACGAGACGAGGACGAGATGAGAACGAGACGAGGACGAGATGAGAGCAAGACGAGAGCGAGACGAGGATGAGAAGAGGACTAGATGAGAGCGAGACGAGGATGAGAAGAGAAGAGGACGAGGATGAGAAGAGAAGAGGACAGGATGAGAGCGAGACGAGGATGAGAAGAGAAGAGGACGAGATCAGAGTGAGACGAGGATGAGATGAGAGCAAGGCAAGGACGAGAAGAGAAGAGGACAGGATGAGAGCGAGACGAGGATGAGAAGAGAAGAGGACGAGATGAGAGCGAGACGAGGATGAGAAGAGACGAGGACGAGATGAGAGCGAGACGAGGATGAGAAGAGAAGAGGACGAGGATGAGAAGAGAAGAGGACAGGATGAGAGCGAGACGAGGATGAGAAGAGAAGAGGACAAGATGAGAGCGAGACGAGGACGAGATGAGAGCAAGACGAGGATGAGAAGAGACGAGGATGAGATGAGAGCGAGACGAGGATGAGAAGAGAAGAGGACGAGATCAGAGTGAGACGAGGATGAGATGAGAGCAAGGCAAGGACGAGAAGAGAAGAGGACAGGATGAGAGCGAGACGAGGATGAGAAGAGAAGAGGACGAGATGAGAGCGAGACGAGGATGAGAAGAGACGAGGACGAGATGAGAGCGAGACGAGGATGAGAAGAGAAGAGGACGAGGATGAGAAGAGAAGAGGACAGGATGAGAGCGAGACGAGGATGAGAAGAGAAGAGGACGAGATGAGAGCGAGACGAGGACGAGATGAGAGCAAGACGAGGATGAGAAGAGACGAGGATGAGATGAGAGCGAGACGAGGATGAGAAGAGAAGAGGACGAGGATGAGAAGAGAAGAGGACAGGATGAGAGCGAGACGAGGATGAGAAGAGAAGAGGACGAGATGAGAGCGAGACGAGGTTTGTTCTTGTGGAGGTCGTGATTGTCCTGGTTCACAGCAGCAGCTTCAATATCAAACAGTGAAGAGTATAAATGACCCATGAGTAACAGAGTCATGTGTTTATACAATCAGATTATTCTAATCAAGTACTTGTAATTTGACTTCATCATTCACCACACAAACATACATGATTAATACATAAAACATTAGAATGTCATTAAAAACAGGCGATGAGAAACACTTTATGTTTATGTTGTTGATAAAGATGAATATCTTCAGGAACATGTTTCTTTGCTCTTAACTATATATTTGTTCAAATTTATTCTTGTCACATCAAGTAGACAAGAGTTTGATCAAAAGTACGAATACAAATTTAAAACATTATGTTACTGGTAAAGTTAGTCATGTAATTTGTAATTATTACCAGATTTTCATGTCAGTAGTAATTAACCCGTCTCTGTTAGTGGATATAAGTGCTCTTATATTTGTGTATAATGACACTGAATTTCATTTCATGACCTTGTTTCTGTGCATCACTCCACACTCTTCCTTCACATAATATAATCATTTACACTCAAATTAATATTTAACATTCATGTATGTATTTATCTGGTATGTGGCTGTGTAATAAATGGCTCTGATGTGTGTCTGGGTTTATTTTATGACAATGAGCAGCAACTGAACATTATCACTTACATAACATTTACTCACTTCTAGTTTCAGACTGATGTAGCTGTATCTGGCAGAAGAGAGACGATGAAGAGTAAGACAGAAAAAGATCAGGAACTCATCTGTGTCGCGTCACACCTGCAGACTGACAAACATGAAACGGTTTTCAAGCTGCAGAAACACAAAGCTGGCGTCAGTCCTTCAGCTCCTCATGAAGACCGTTTTCTCTCTGTGATTGTTTCAAAATAGTTAAGAGCTAATGAAAAATGGATCGAATAGTCAATTAATCATTCTAATAATATTTAGATTAGTCAATTGTCAAGATGATGCTGTGCTAGCATTGTAAAAACCATGTGTGAATGTGTGTTATACTCACATATATACGTCAACAGAACTGTCGGCTCTTCCAGCCCTGATTGGTTGCATCGGCAGAGGGCAGCCAGCGAATCTGACACAGAAAACTCAAGTCAGAACATCCGCATGATCATTAATGTTCATATGTACAGTAGAGACAGAGGGTGGATACTAATTTGTTAAACTCTTTAACTCTCTAGTAAACTAGGATGTCATAAACTTTAGTTAGCATCTTTATTAGTGGTTAGGATTAGTTTTTTTAAAGGTCTATTAGCATGTCTTGGAGAACAGGGTGGCCGATGGTCAATAAAGCTGAAACTATAATATTTTGAAATCAGTCATTTGAAAATTAATCAATTTGATAAAATAATTTGAACTTAAATAAATGTGTGAAATACTGATTTTTACTTCAGCAATTGATTGTTGTAGTGTTCCCTTTCGATACGGTTCACTCGCATTGTGTCTGCTTTAGCTGATGCTTAATGGGGTAAACTCCTGTTTTCTCCGAATTCTGAAGCCTGATTGGTTCAAACGGCATTTCAGCCTGCCAGAATGGGTGGGGTTGACTGCCTATAAAGTCACGCAGAAACGCCACTATTTCAGATCTATTTCCTTCAGCGCGAAGATCATTTCGTTGCTCCGAAGAAGACTGAAGCCTCGACGCTCTTCTCGCCATTGAAGAGCGAATGAAGACGCTTCAGCAAGCAAGCTGATTCCACCGATCTACCCTGCGGCCATCTGCCAACTACTAAAAGAGCAAATTTCGAAGAAAATTTCCTGTGACGTTGTTGCAAATGTCAACGCCACGAGCTGTGCAGGCCTTCCCTGCCCGCTCTAGATGAGCACACTGAGTGTGTCTCATACTTGGGCTACGCCCACTCCAAGACAGCTCTTCTGGACTCCAGCTTCCCATACTGTGAGAAGCTGAGCCTCGCAACACTGCGTCTGGATCGTGCTCTTCAGTGACCACCCACTCCCTCATCTCCTTCCCCTCTCGAGCCAAGGTGAAAGAAAAAGCGGAGCCGGTAGGCTGAGAAGCGAGTGTGGCATGGTCTCATTTAGTGGTCTGACGATGAGTTGACTCGCGATGACTCCGCCCCTCCACCACCTAAAGAGACTGATGACGTGCGGCCTAGAATTGATACAGAGCTTTTGTGCGTCCTCTCAAAAGCTGTAGAAGAGCTCAGCTTAGACTGGTCGGCCCCAGAAGAGCCCGCCGCAGTGGAGAGAATTCCCACAGAGCGCAGCAAGTCAGGCATTTACAGCAGCTACTGCTTCGTCCCCAAGAAAGATGGCAGCCTCAGGCCCATTCTCAATCTGAGACATCTGAATCACGCCCTCATGAGATGTCCATTCAGAATGTTAACTTCAAAACAAATCCTTGCACAGATTTCCCCTGGGGATTGGTTTATATCAGTGGATCTGAAAGATGCTTACTGTCACATCCAGATAGCCCCCCATCACAGACCGTTCTTCAGATCAAGGGGGTGGCATACCAATATACTAGGGGTGTAACGGATAGCGGTTGATCTGTGATCCGTATGAACCAGGCCCCACGGTTCGGAACGCATGTGATTTACGGATTAACTGCATTTAGCCATTATATAGTAAAAGTTTATTATTTGCACATGTTTGTAAGTCTTACCAATTTAGCGTTTTTAAACTATTCAAATGCAAGAAGAGGCAAAATTCGCAATCGCATCTCGATTTGCAATCGCGCGCTGTTTTCTGTACGCACACACTCAAAGCATGCGCGCTCACAGAGGCGCCTTTCAGCTGTCGCGCAAACACATAATAGAGTGCTATTTCGCGACTCATTGAGCTTGAATGGACACATACACACAAAATGATCTCAAAATCCCCGTCTCGGCAAGTATTCTTGTATACAGTTGGTCATAAAGTCTTAAGTGAACCTAAACAGTTGAGATAGCTCTCTTTTCGTCACAACAGTGCGGTAAAGTGACTGCAGTACCGCCTCCGCTGCTCCGATTCTCCGGCCAATCTCACGCTCCATTGTCTCCTCACTCATGAACAAGACACCAAGGTACTTAAACTCCTTCACTTGGGGCAAGGACTCATTCCCTACCCAGAGCAGGGAATGAGTATTTATGTATGTTTTAATTGGTGTATTCTTATTTTACCATCTGTTCACTTGTCTTTAATGATGTTTAAACTTTATTAGTTAGGAGTTTTTGCTGTGGTATCAAAGTACTTAAAGTGTTTTTTAAGTTAAATGTTAATAAAAGTTACATTTGTCTTAATGTAACTTTTTATTTGTATTTTATTTATTTTGTGCTGATCCTAAAAAGTATCCGATCTGTGACTCGAAAACCGTAATATGATCCGAACCGTGAGTTTTGTGATCCGTTAGTCATTATTAGTCACCTTTATTTATATAGCGCTTTTTACAATGTAGATTGTGTCAAAGCAGCTTTACATTGATAACTGGTACATTATTTGGCTGCACAGCAGCTCTTAAAGAATAGTGTCAATGCAGGCAGATCAAAGCACTGTTGAATATCAAATGTCAAGTCAAATGTCAAGTGTCCCCAACTAAGCAAGCCAAAGGCGACAGCAGCAAGGAACACCACTACAATACACAGTCTTTCCATTCGGACACTCTCTAGCTCCGTGTACCTTTACGAAGTGTGTAGACGTGGCTCTTTCCCCTCTGAGACTACCAACTACCACAATGATTGCCTATTTTTAGCCCAGTCAAGACAGGAGCTATGCGCCCACAGATCACTGCTCCTCAGCCATCTGGAGAACTTGGGTTTCAGGATCAATTTTGGCAAGACAGCGCATCTCGTTCCTGGGGGTGGTTTTCGACTCAGCTTGAATGCAGGCTTAGCTCTCTCAAGAGTGCTTTGAAAATCAGGAGCATGGTAGCCTCATTCAGGGAAGGGTCCCTTCTTCCCCTCAAGAGGAAAGAAGCTACTGGGCTTCATGGCAGCAGTCTCCTCAGTAGTTCCGCTGGGACTGCTCCATATGCGACCACTCCAGCTCTGGTTAAAAGTCTATGTCCCACCCCATGCACGGCGCATGGGCCGACTCACTCTCAGGGTGACCCATGTCTGTGTCAAAGTCTTGGTCCCTTGGACATCTCCCCATTTCTACCTGAATGGCACAATGCTGGGCTCTGTTTCCAGGAGAAAAGTGGTCGTGGCAGATGCCTCCAAGACGGGCTGGGAGGCCCTGTGCGACGGCAGAATAGCCTTCGGCTCATGGGCAACTCCTATGATGAAATGGCACATCAACCGTCTGGAAATGATGGTGGTAATTTTGGCTTCAAGGAGTTCATGACGGAACTCAGAGGCCATCATTTCCTGGTCTGCTCGGATAACAGGATGGTGGTTGCCTTCATAAACCACCAAGGAGGTACCAGGTCTCGCTTTTTACACAGACTTCCCTTATGGGCACGAATAAACCTCCGCTCAATGTGGGCAGTTTACATGCCAGGCTCCTCGAACATAGGAGCAAACATGCTGTCACACGGCATTCCCCCCTGGAGGAACGATTCCCTGAAATAACAGGAATGAGCCTTGCATAGCTTGTCGTGCTACTACGCTGCCCAGCATGCTACCCGCTTCTCAGTCGAAAGAGCTGAATAGCTGGCGGGCTGAAACGCCATTTGTCTGTGCAACTGCACAGACGTGAACCAATCAGGCTTCGGAATTCGGAGAAAACAGGAGTTTTCCCTATAAGCGTCAGCTAAAGCAGACATAATGCTCGTTCTCGTTATCTCAGGGAACCAGGGTTACGTGAGTAACCATAACGTCCATCTTGTTGCTGATTGTTTTTTACGCTGTAATGGACTTTTTTTGTCATAGCAGAAGCTTTAAGATAATGAATATATAATTTAAAACAATTTGAGTTCAAATCAATATTTCATGTCCACAATGATTTATTTGGTGAGCAGTCATGTAACGGCACCTTTCCACTGCGTGGTACGACTCGGCTTGACTCGCTTTACTTTCGGTTTGCTTTTCCACTGCAGTTTAGTACCGCTTCAAAATGGGTGGGATTATAGACTGATCGTGTAGTTGCGCCGCCTCTACTGCCGTGGATCCGCTCCTTGGCTACCAACGAGTCTGCACCTTGTCTACTGACCACGATACAGCCATTTCTTTTTCTTTTCTTTCAAGTTGCGTGTGACGGTCATTTAAAGCAAGTCGTTTAAAAAACGTTGCACTAACAAATTATACTGCGGTGGCTGTTATTGACTATTTAAATCTAGTGGGTTTGGTGTCTCGTGTTTCAAATCCAATGATGCTGGTATTAATGATTCTCTCCTAACAATCAGTGATCTGCAGTGTTTACACATCACATTTAGTATCAGTACAGCACGCTTGGAACCTCCACTGAGGTGGTACTATTTAAACGAGCCGTAGGCTATCGTGCCGTACCAAACCGTACCATGCAGTGGAAAAGTGCCATAATAAGCTGTGTATTATCCCTTACATATTCGTTTTGTTTGAACTTGTTTGTTTGTCTTGGCTAAAAGCCGCTTGCAAGGAACTGTTATTCTTAATGGAAGCTTGAAGTTTATCACAAGTGAAAAAAATATTTCAACTCAAACCAATAATTTGTGTCCATTCATTTACTTATGTGGCACGTAGCCATGTAATAAGCAGGATAATGTACAGCCAGTCGATTGTTATCACAAAATAAACCCTAACAGGATGATCAGGACTGTGATGTTAAGCAGACATTATCCTAACATAACGACCAGATGGATATACTGCAGTTGGATATACTTGAGATTGAAAGGACTTAACATTCTAACATTCTCTTTCATCTGTCCAGCAACAGCAGAAACTCCTGCATCAAGTTCAAACGCTGGGACGGACCGGCACAGAACAGACACAGAGTTCATAATACAATGCACACTTCAGAAGATCTAATAGCTGGAATCCCTGAAGACTACAAGATTCATGGGAATTTGATGTGTATTAAATTCAAAGACTTGTGTAAATGACATGAGTGCATATTTGTTAAATGAAGACAATATATGATTATTATAGAGCTTACTTTTTATTATTAGACAGGACAGTTAAAAACACACCAAAATGATGCGATGGGAGTAATGGAGCTTGAAGTACATGAGTGAAATAAAGATCATGAGCTTGTCTTGCTCTGTTGTCTCTGTGGACGTTCTCAGCACCGTCCTGCTTTTGACACTTGTTGACCAAGCAGAAATAATAAAAAATGCCTTGGCGATGTATCTTTCAACCATTAAACTTCATAACATTTCTTGCATACATTCATGCATTCATGCTTCAGGACTACTGAGTGCTTATATTATAGGTATGTGGGAATAATCGCTGTGCTCTGATTACCTGTGTAACACACATGTGTTGCACTGCAGGTGCAGGTGTGTGTTTCCTGAGTGTGCAGTGATGAACTGTAGGCAGGTGTGTTTTACCTGAGCGTGCAGTGATGAACTGTAGGCAGGTGTGTTTTACCTGAGCGTGCAGTGATGAACTGTAGGCAGGTGCGCCTTACCTGAGCGTGCAGTGAAGAACTGTAGGCAGGTGTGTTTGTACCTGAGCGTGCAGTGATGAACTGTAGGCAGGTGTGCGTTACCTAAGCGTGCAGTGATGAACTGTAGGCAGGTGTGTTTGTACCTGAGCGTGCAGTGATGAACTGTAGGCAGGTGTGTTTGTACCTGAGCGTGCAGTGATGAACTGTAGGCAGGTGTGTTTGTACCTGAGCGTGCAGTGATGAACTGTAGGCAGGTGTGCGTTACCTAAGCGTGCAGTGATGAACTGTAGGTAGGTGTGCGTTACCTGAGCGTGCAGTGATGAACTGTAGGCAGGTGTGCGTTACCTGAGCGTGCAGTGATGAACTGTAGGCATACGCAGCAGGTGGCAGTTCAGCGGGGTACAGCGGGTATGATGCCCACACATCAGGACTGCTGGGATACAGCGCAGGCACAGTGAACTCATCTAAACAACAACAGGACTAGAGTGAGTTTACAGGAGTAGAGCCGTAGTGTATGCGTTCAATTGAGGCTGGTCAATTTTTTATCTCTTTTAGTTAAGTTTTAGTTTTTTGTTTTTTTTTTAGTTTTTGGGGGTTTTTTTGTTTTAGTTTAGTTTTTATTTTGTGAACACATTTCTATTTAGGTTTTATATATTTACTTTCAGTTTCAGTTTTAGTAATTATAGTTTAGCAGTTATAACAGAACAATTCCAGTGTAAACCAAAGCAATACATATATTTTTTGCAAAGTGCCCTAATGGCTTCCTTCTGGGCATGGTCAAGTGGGATGTCCATTGGTGACAGCTGTGCAGTGGTCAGCGCCGTCCACTTGCCAGATTTTATAACCTAGACATCCCTGCTTTTCAAGCACGGATTTTGTCTGTTTAAAACTTGTCCATGGCCCCTGAAGGGTCCAGTATATCCCACGGCGTTATTGGATTGTGTTCCCCATAGCCTCAGAAACTGATGCAATGCGAGTGAACTGTATCGAAAGGGAACGTTTCGGTTATTAATGAAACTTTGGCTCCCTGAGATAACGGGAATGAGCATTGTGTAGCTGGCCGTGCTACTACGCTCATGCACGAGTCGACACTTAATAATAATAATAATAATAATAATAAGTTTTATTTATATAGCGCCTTTCCAGGGCTCAAGGATGCTTTACAATGTACATGCACAAGAAAGAAATAATACAAGTAAAGTAGACTCCTCAGTCGAAAGATCCTGACGATATGGCATCCAGCACCGACTTGTATAGGCAGTCAGCCCCACTCATTTTGGTGGGCTAATGCCATTTGTCTGTGCAGGTGACATGATCCAATCAGGCTTCAGTATTTCGAAGAAACAGAGTTTCCCCATAGCATCAGAAACTGATACAATGCTCGTTCCCGTTATCTCAGGGAACCGATGTTACATTAGTAACCGAAACGTGTAGATAGACAAACGTATGTGTGTGTGTTTTACTCACATGGGTCTCGGCTGACGCAGGGCAGTCCAGGACTTTGTCTGGATGGAGGAGGGTTTGGGATTCCCACTAGTTTGTTCTTGGCCATCTTGGTATTGGCTTTGGCAAACTCCAGTCGTAAAGTCTGGGGAATATCAGGGTCAAAGCGAACTCCCTGAAAAAGAGGAATCAAACATCATTACAGCAAACATGTCTTCCTCTTGCTGAAATCAATCTAATTCTCACACCACACAACTCAAATGATGTGTGCTTTATACATTTCATATATACAGATCTCTACAGCAGGGTTTCTCAGACAGTGGGTCTCAGGAGAAAGTGAGCTTACAGGGTTATTTCACCCAAAAATGAAAATTCTCTCATCATTTACTCACCCTTTTGTTGTTGCAAACCTGTAAGAGTTTCTTTCTTCTGTTGAACTAAAAAGAAGAATGCTGGTAACCAAACAGTTGACGGTGGTTATTGACTTCCACAAAAAAAAGTAAGTCAATGGCTACCGTCAACTGTCTGGTTACCAACATTCTTCAAAATATCTTCTTTTTAGTTCAACAGAAGAAAGAAACTCATACAGGTTTGGAACAACTTAAAGGTGAGTAAAGTATGACAATTATCATTTATGGGTGAACTAACCCTTTATGGAGATCCTATGTCAGTGTTACAATTCCACCGGTGTATAAAGCACACGAACGAGGAGATAAGGATTAAGTAAGTCTTTACTTGAAAATCCAACAGGAGAATACAGGAACAGACAGGAACATACACCAATGTACACATGAACGACACCCGACAACATACTGAACTGAAACAGGAACTTAAATACACTGATAGATTAACTCAAATGACGAACAGCTGTGATGAATGTGATTAGTGTCCATGGTTACAGATAGTGGCGGGAAACTAGAACAAAGGAACACATGACCGATGAAAACAAACAAACTGAAAGTCCATGTGACTGTGACATTACGCCCCCTCCCGGAAAGGCGCGTCCTCGCGCCGTAGAGAGAGGGGAAGATGAAGATAGGATGCTGAAGACGATGTAGGAGGCGGCTCAGGAGGCGGACGGCTAACCAGGAGTAGGCGGAATACAGGAGTCCAGGGTGGTGCAGGTGGAGGTGAAGTCCGGGAGATGGCCTTGAACAGGGGCTGCAGGATGTTGTGCCAGGCACCAGCCAGGGTAGTGCCCCACGGCGGCGTTGATGGAGGGAGGAGCCATGGAAGGTTGTTGATGACCGCCATGGGGAGGACCGCAGTCAACGACGGCGAGGATGGAGCCCACCGCGTAGCCGACGAGCTGAGGTGGTGGAGAGATTGTGACGATCCAAGCGGCCGCGACGGAGCCGCAGTGACGACCTCCTGAGATCGAGGAGGGGATCCGGAGGTCTGAAGATGCGTTGGAGCAACCGAGGGCGGAGACAGAGCCTGAAGTAGGGCGGAGCAAGCCGTAGTGGAAGGGGTGGAGGACCAGAGAGCAGCGGACGGTCCATAGGTTCGCAACGAAGGTGAAGCGATGTCTGACCCAGGTGGAGCCGACGTGCCGAGGGAGTCCGGCGTGGTCGTAAGGCCGATGATCAACTCCGAGGTCGAGGGTGGAAGGAGCGCAGGCGCAGGAGTCAGGGTGATGGATGGAGGCAACTTGAGACCATCCGAAGCTGGAGGCGGAGCTTCGGGCTCCTCGTGCCCAGGAGGAGACGGATCCTGGCAGGCCCGAGATGGTACCACGCTACTGAGAGGAGGTGGTATCGAGGGACTGAAGGGAGACGGAGATGACTGGATGGCACTGATGGCTGTGGACTGGGAAGCAGGCTGGAGTTCCATGCAAAAATCCAAGAGCAGTGGTGAGTCACAGGAAGGTTGGTGATAAGGTGGGAGAGGCACGCTGGACGGGACCAGCTGGACAGGAGACAGTACAGGGGCAAGAAAAATGTCCTCTCCACACCTTAAGTCCAGCAGTGTTTCAGCACAAAACTCACTCTCAGTAGCGGGGGGGTGGGCGGGGCTCACTTCCGGACCCTCGAGGTCCACCAACACTCCCTCGGCGATGGATGGTTCGGCCGGCTCACACACCTGGTCAGGTACACGCTGCTCGGGCTCCGTAGCGATGTGACCCCCGATCGCTCTTGTGTGCGTGGGCGGCTCAATCGTGGCGGTCTCCGTCGTTCTACCTGCGGTGGGCTCAGGTTGTAAATCCTCGCCGTCTGGGTGGTTCTGGCTGGGCACTGGCTGGGGAGTGGGGCTGGCGGCAACTTCAACGGTGAAAGGTGATCCACAGGACGCCAGCACCCACTCCACATAGGACGCGAAGCTCCCTCGAGGACCCTCCCCGGACAGCTGTGCACGTGTGGTGTTGTTTAGTCCGACATACAGGAACGTGCACAGGCAGTAGTCCGGGAAGGTGGTCTGATGGGCGAGATCCAAAAACAGTTGTAAATGTCTCTCGAGGGAGCTTTCTTCCCTGCTCAAGGCACATAAGTCTCACAGGTGGGTCCATGGTGCAAGCAGGGGTGAAAAACGGAAACAAAACACTGAACACGAAAACAAAAAAAAGAAAATCCTACAGACAAACACGTCGCTTACTTTTCGGTCGGGTGTTCTGTTACAATTCCACCGGTGTATAAAGCACACGAACGAGGAGATAAGGATTAAGTAAGTCTTTACTTGAAAATCCAACAGGAGAATACAGGAACAGACAGGAACATACACCAATGTACACACGAACGACACCCGACAACATACTGAACAGAAACAGGAACTTAAATACACTGATAGATTAACTCAAATGATGAACAGCTGTGATGAATGTGATTAGTGTCCATGGTTACAGATAGTGGCGGGAAACTAGAACAAAGGAACACGTGACCAATGGAAACAAACAAACTGAAAGTCCATGTGACTGTGACAGTCAGGTTACAGGTTTATTTGTATAGCGCTTTCACAATAAACACTGTTTTAAAGCAGCTTTACATATTGGATTACTCTGTCGTATTATGCATCAAAATGCATAGAAAATTAACCCTTTTCTAGGATCAGTCCATAATTCTTTACTTTTAATTATTTTCTTAGTCCCACGGAACAATTAGCAAACAAAACAGGAAGTATAAATACATAGGTTAACAGAGGGAACTACACAGGAACAGCTGAACCAAATAAAAACTAAATGTGTAGCCATGAAACCTAAAAAGAACTAATGCAGATACGACAGGAACTAAACTAAACAGAACAGGACCGTGACAGACGCAGGTTTAACAGCAGTTTGTCCTTTGTGTGGCACCCTCTACAATGCAAGTACACCAGTCGCATATGCGACCAACTTTCACAAGAGGCGACTGAAAAGTGTATTTTATTAGCCAATGGCTAGTAAATTGTACGATTTCAGTCGCCTGTAATTGAGTTGGAGGCAAAAAAGTTTTGCACAGATATAATTTTATTGCCTGTTGAGCTTTACGGTGCGTCTCGTGGCTGAGGGCGCCCTCTGTCGCTTTCTCTCACATACGCGCTCACCATAAGAGAAAGAGAGAGCACATGCAGGGCTCGTTGACAGATCTGTCACTGTCCCGATCGGACCAGTGCTGCGTCGTCATGAAAGTTTATCATTTGCACGTGTTTTTAAGCCTTGCCAATTTAAACATTCAGGCGCAAGACGACGCAAAAGAGTACTCGCACGCAGCTGGAGGGCAATAAGTGATTTTTCTATATAGGAATCTCTATCACAAACTCAAAATTCCTATGTTTTGCATCGTTTATGGTTGCTCAAATCGATCAAACCGAGAAACCACAAGGAGATTTTATCTTTTACATAAATTTTATCGTTTTTTAATTTTAAAAATTGTTGCCTTTAATAGCGTTATGTGTCTGCTGATACTGAAATTAGTATGGATACTTGCTTACCTTTTTTGTTTTTGACTTGGTTAAATATTCACATTCTTCATGGTATTGTTTGCAGGGAAGAGAAGCTATTTTATCCCATTGCATGATCATTTGGTGTTTTCACTGAAGTTTTGTAGAATTTCATTCACAATGTTGATCTGGTTACCCTGAAAACAGTGTCACACGCTGATGCTTCAGTCATCATATGGTAGAAAATGTCCAAATAAAAAAATGAGTTCAACAAGCTTACAGAAGTCGAGCCAGTAAATATAACTGTAGTTTTAATGTTGTCTTTGTAAATATTCACTGTCCCATATGGCCACGGGGGAGAATCAGAGGGTCACATTGTCAGGGTTATGCACTGTCTAGTTTACTTCTGAGTTTTGATTCAGTCCTCATTGTTTTTCCCTTTGTCAGTTCCTCCTTGCCTTATCTGTTACCATAGTCACTAATTGAGTTATCCAGGTGTTGTCTGTTATGTTAACGATCTCAGTGTGTTCTTAAGCCCTCAGTTTGCTCAGTTCTGTGTTCCGTGTCGTCTATGTAACATGGTTGTGATTCTCCTGTTGTCATCTGTGGATTATTCTATTAAAACCTGTTTCCTTTTGAACTATTTGTCTTTGTGCGCTATTTAACTACAGCCATTTGTGACACACATTCAGTAGACAGACACGACACACTGTATTTTATTGTATTAATTTCAACAAATAACAACCAAAATCAAAAACCCATAGAAGCTCCTGAACAGTTTTGAAGTGACTGCGTGCAAGAGTGAGTCATACTCGCAAATGTAATGTTAATTATTAAATCAAACAAAATAACAAAACTTTAAAAAACACTCGGCAATGTGATTATTTTATTGAGTGATAGGCAGTGGCCTGTCACCTACTCAACCTGCTTCCCTTAGTGTTTTTACACATAGAAAAGGCTAAAATTGATGTTAAAAAGTGATGTTATACCTGCACCACTCTATTGACTAAGTTGATTTGAATAAATATGTCTATAATGGCTAACGTTGCTTAAGTGAACGCTCAAGTTTAATATACAATGATCATAATGCAATTCAAGCACATCGCATCTATTTTTAGTGGTATTCAGTATGGGATTTGACTAGATTAACTGTTCTCTCAAATGTATCGCATATACAGACCGACTAAAGGGGGCGGGGTTGGACTCCGGGGGGTGGGGTTGGACTCCGGGGGCGGGGTTGGACTCCGGAGGCGGGGTTGGACTCTGGGGGGCGGGTTGGACTACTCGGTTGCAAAATTTACAATGTAGTGAACAGCACATTCCAGGGCCCAGTTTATGGCCAGGCCCCTCTCGGTCCATAACAGCGGACAAAGGTTTGCTACATTTTGATTGGATCTTGGTGGACTAACACAAACAAACTGTCCAACGCCATCAGATAAAGATGTAAGGACAACATCCAGACACCTCTTAGAGGGCAAGAAGAAGACCTCTTGTACCAAGCCTGGGAAGGACAGGACTTCTCATTGGTCCACATGCAGTTTCTGCCCTTCACCCATCTAGAGACTACTTCCTAAGGTTGGCCAGAGACTGCCATAAAAATTCCTCGGGACCTCAGCAGCAATGGGTGAAACAAAGAGAGATCACAAAGATCCATCCAAATCCATTCAAAACTATGTTTGAAAACCTTAGAACTGATGCAAACTACACATCCATTTCATACTTATTCACAGGAATAAGTATTCTCAGTGACAGCTATTTGTAGTGCAACATCTGACACAAATTCAGCTGTTAATGTACAATTGAATGAATGCATGACAGTTCAATCTTTCCCCATCATGTTTAGTCTCTATTTGTTTAGAATATTGCCAAAGGTATTCTGGTGGTGGTTTGGAAAGTGAGAAATGCATTGGTAAACTTTAAAGACACTGTAAAGACTTCCAACTTTGTGCTTTATGCAAATGAGTTCCACAGGGGAAAGAAGGGTGGGCCACACTGTGTGTGTCCCCTCTGATGCCAGCAGCCAATCACAGCACTCGAATGGAGAAGCGCCAAATTGCAATCTCCTCCTTTTCGGAAAGGGATAAAGGTGCCCTTTCAACAGACACTCCTTGTTCTGGGTCTCAGCTCTGTAAGGAGTGAGACATTAACAAACATTACGTTCAGAGTTTCCGTCCAGTGAGACAGTAACGACATTTGCAACAAGGTTAAGCTCAGGAGAGCAAACCTTGCTTCCAAGGTACCTTCGTCTGCGTGTTCCAGATTGTTAAGGACCTTCTGCACCTACGCCAGGGCCTCATCTGCGTGTTCCAGATTTTAGGACCCTTTGGTGCTCCAGGAGATCAGCATCCCACATTTGTGTTCAAGACTGTTGAAACAGATTCTGGCTCCTCTCCCCACTGCATTGTCACCCAGCACAACCAGTGGACGACGTCACCGTCATCGGACTCAAACACGTGGAACGTACATATCAATTAACAAAACCTCTTTCCAGAGACCTTGGCATTGTTGTATTTATCAGTATATAATTTCCTAATTCCCATTAGATGTAATATAGCTGATGTTAGTTAATAACAAATAATCTTTCGTTTATTTGTTTAGTGCATAATAAGGTTCTCCACCTTATTATTTTCAGAGAAACAGTTTATCTTTCCATAAGATAACGTAACTCTTCCATAGCCACACTCAACTTAATCACTTGTATTCTATGTATCTTATGCACTTTATTTTATTCCTTTTTCAATCATGGTATTCATTTAGTAGTTGTGTTAGTTATTCTTGTTTATCTTTTTGTTAATAAAATTTATTTTATTACACTTGTGTCTTCCTTGTGCTGATAATACAGAAGAGGCTCTACAAATTAGCAATCCCACCAATCTTTCAGATAAATCAGCTGACTTGAATGACAGCTGAATGAGCTAAATGAATGAAAAGCCCCTGTTGAGAGTGTTCTCATACTGCCAAGGTAAAAGACCTTGACTGGTGCCCTGAATTAGGAAACGGGGGGGGAGTGGTCATCTGATGTACTCATAACCACACCTTAAGAGACGTGTGATCCAAAAATCACAACGTCAGCAGTGACGTGAGTACCAATCCCTATTTTGCAAAAGTAAAATCACTACAACAAATTTAAACGGTTATGAAATTAGTCGTTGCGCACATCCCTAATTCAAACTACTGTTTGCTTTAGTTTTCAGTCCAGCTATCTGTGTCACATGACGTGAATAATTTAACGGTAAGTATCAAGACTTCAAATTTAGACCAAACTCACATGTCAAGATCTGTAATCAAACAATAATCATATTTTGTACAATTCAGTTCAAGTAACCCATACAAAGACATGGGGAACAACCTAATACAAACGCAAAACAAAGCCATTTTAATACTGCCTTTCATTATTTGTGTGTGTGCATCTAATTTTAAGATTATTAACTGCAGAGCTCAAATCCTCTCAAGGTCAGTCTCTCCTGTTTCACACTGAGATTAAAACCAAATCCTGGATCAATGAAAACAAGAGAGACAGAGAATGAGAAGCAGATGAAGTCTTTAATCTATGGATTGTCTCATTTTCAGGGCAAAAACTGCGTCCTGACAAACGATTGCTTGAGTTCCCACAACTGCAGCTTTGTGGAGCTCAAATCTGCAGCGTTCTGCTGTTTCGTACAGAAACGTGATCGTGTGTGAAGTTTCTGTGTGTGTGTGTGTGTGTGTGTGTGTGTGAACGTGTCTTCTGTCAAAACCACCACACCAGGAGCCTTTGGTCTTTTTTTAGCAATGTCATGTTGAGAAGATAGCATTAAACTTACGTTCAGGGCGATCTTAGCAGCCTCCGCCTCTGAGCGACTGTCAAAACTTACAAACCCCACCGGCTGCAGAAAACACAAAGAAATCAAGGCAAGGAACAGAAAAAGCTCTTCAAACTGCTCAAAACAGCAGTTTCTAACTATTTTGGATATAAAGACGACTGAGTGAGTGTTAAAGTCAACATGAAATGACGTTCAAAGCACATTTTACTTACTGTAATGTGACATATTTCCCAGTGACACAATGTTCAAGAAAATAATGTCAGTCAGGACTTGATTTTGTCATGGTGAACTGATGTGATGCTGTAAAGTGTGTGTTTCTGATCTGAATGGGATTTTGCAGTTGATTTTAGAGACTTTGAAGGAATTAAAGAGGATGTGTAAGGAGATCAGGACTGGCACAGCAATAAACCAACCGTTGGACTATCACTGACCGCTGTGACCGACAGAAAACTGACACAGACTCACAGAGACACAAACACACTGTTATTTACCACTGCAGCAGCACAAGTGAAGCCGAGAGATAAACAGAAACAGTCTGACATACGGAAATGAGATGTAGATTCACCACCGTCACCACAAAAACAGTCTTTTTTGGTCCTTCTACTGACTTCCAATGATCTCTGACCCTCACACTAAACTCACAAAACCTTCTGCATCTCTACTGTCTTATTACATTATATATCTGTGTTTGTTTAATATCTTCATAAGCCAGTTCAGCTTTTATTGTGGAGACGTTTGTTCACACACACTTTATCAGCGAGGTCCTCTCATTGACATTTAAGATAATATTATTTCTAACCCTTGAATGTCCTCGTTACAACACAGGAAGTGTGTCTCAATTTCCTTTATGCTTTTGAAAAAAATAAAAGGGATTTCTAAAAATACACAAATACTCCAACTATATAAAGCTTCACAAAGAAAGAAAGAAAGAAAGTATATGTGGAGATGACATGAAACATTTATTAATTAGTTCAGCTCGTTACACCACAAGACATCAACTATTTTGAACAGGTATAATATTTATAAAATAATTCAGACTTGATATGGAATATTTCTATTTTTAATAGTTCAAGTAAATTTAGTGATTGCAAAACAGATAATAAATATTGAGTGACCATTTATAAAACATATATCTTCCTTTCATTTACACATTCATATAAATATTTAGCTAAAATCCTCATGTTAATAAATATAAAGTTCCTGGACACATTATTCATCAGCTTCTGGAGAACTGAGAATAAAAACATCAACCATATAAATATTGATCTATAATGGACCCTTTTCACAGACTGTGATGTTGCATTTCCACACTGTAAATCAAGAAAAGTTTTCATGTTTTCTTTTTTTATGTAATGTACATAATATAGCACTATACTTTGTATAAAATTAACTTGTTGCATTAAATTACAAAAAAACTTCCTGAAGTCATCTGACTATCTGCAAAGTCCTTGAAATTACCCAGAACACACCAATTATCAACTTGCAACCTCCTAGCAACCACCCAAAACATCCTAGCAACACCATAATAGCACCCTAGCAATCATCCAGAACACCCTAGCAACTGCCTAGAAACCACTCAATGTACCATAGTGACTGCATAGCAACGCCCTGTCTGTCTGACCGACTACATGACCTTAAAAGCTTCAAACTACTGCTAACTGTTGTCCAGTCAACATCACAGTTCGTCTTTATCTAGTTTAACCCTCCTGATTGTGTTTCACATCTTTCTCTCCTGTTCATCAGGTTTAGGATGATTGTGTGACGACTTCATCTTCAGAGAGTTCATTGAGAGTATTAATGTGTCGTGTATTTGTAACATGCATTATATACTTGTGATTCATATACTTGAAGGAATCATTGATATTTCTCACCTGTTTAGAGGTGAATCTGATTAAGGATCCTTCATAACCCTAATGAAGAGAATCAAATACGAAGAACGTTCATGTTGACAGTAGTTTCATGATAAACACAAACATTTAGATGTGTGTCCGACTCTTTTGGATTCGGTCAAACACAATGAATCTCACCTGGAAAGGCCTGAATAACAGGTAAAGCTCTCTGGGCTTGATGTCCAGCGGCAAACCGCTGACAAACAGAGTCCTGACCTGCAGAAGAGAGTCACGTGATCACTACTAGAAAAGGCTTTATTATCATGTATCAGGAGAATTACTCAACACTTCAAAGTGTTTTTATTTTCTAAAGACTTTCGTGTTTCAGAATGAACAGTGATGCAGCAGAATACACGAACTACACAATCAAAACACACAAACTGAGTCTGAAGTAAAAACACGAGAAATAACTGAGAAAGAAAAATTCGTAAAAATCTGCTCAATAACACATGAACACTTATGTCGTGTAATTAATATCATCCAATTAACTTTTAGTGTCATTGCCAGTTTCGAGTTTTAAATGTTGCTAATATTTTAAATGAAGCTAATGATATTTATTATAGTTATCATTATTATTATTAAGTAAATAGTAACTTACTTCTTCATCCGGGCTGTTATGTTCATTCTCGCTGGAATTGTTCATTCTGGAGCAGAAATATGAAATTAAACTCATGAGCTCGTGCAGAACGTCTGCCAGCTCCGGCGCGCTCCCGTGGTGAGATGCGCGCGTCCGCATTGCGCGTCATGGTGGCGTCGTGCGCGAGCTTGATTTAAAAGAACAATCATTTCCCTTTTCCTTGAAACTTTAGTTTTTATATATATATATATATATATAATTTCCTTATTCAGCAAATAATGAGTGATACCTTTAGAAAATGCCGATCACTGAGCCATCAGTTTCCCACAAACACTGAAAATAACAGACACATGGGAAGGGAAAAACACCCAAATGTTTTAAGTGTACGGAAATACTGTAGAAGAAATGTCAATTCACATCAGAAGTTCAAACCATGATGCAAAGGTCATCTGTCACAACACCTTAACCAGCACTGACCGCTGCCCTTTATTACCTGCAGCCTCTGTTCGCTATTTATAGACCCCGTCATATTCAATCAAACCAGAACTTATGTTTTCTATACAGAACTCTAATGTTCTAAACAACAACCTCCCAAACGTCAGAATTAAATATGTGTGTGTGTGTGTGTGTGTGTGTATGCGCGCACGTGCCACAGTAGCTGGAAATGCGATGCTAAATATTGACTAACTCGCTTTCAGTGGTTTCGTTTTGGCGGCACCATGTGGAGCAGAAATGTAGTGCACAAGAAACAAACACGGCGAGACACACGTGACAGAGTTTTTAATGCATCAATAACTTACAACACAGCCTAATACAGAAACATTATGTGCAGCGCAACAGCAGGAAATAAACTGTAAGCAAAAGCAAATCTGTGTTGATCTTTTATATTTCAGATTCTCAGCTGTTCTGTGATTTCAGCTTCTCGCCGGAGTCGAATTTCCTTTCACTGTTTTCTTAAGATGATGGTAATTCGGCAAAATCTTCATCAGGAAGTCCAGCTGCAGCGTTTGAGGCTTGAATGGAGAGACAGAGAGTCAGAATAAAGCGTTGATTTATCTTCATCATATCATACCTTTACGTCCGTTTACCTGCGGTCTCTCGGTCTGCACGCGTCTCAAACACTCGGAGCCGTAGATAACCGTGTTTTCCGGAATCACTTCACACGTGTTCACCTGACAACACGCGCCGACGATGCAGCCGCTGGTCAGAATCACGTTCCTCCCCACTTCAGCTGAACACAAACACAAACATCATCAGCCGCTCTTTCAGTGTTTCTCTCTGACTTTCACAGACGCTTTTCTCACCTTTGGATTCGATGACGTTGTTGTCCCCGATTTTCAAGGCCTGAGACACTGAAAAAACAAACTCAAGTTAGATTTAGTTGACAGAAGCTTGAAACTGAAGTGACGGTCTGATGGAATGAAGACGTACCGCATCCGACCTCAAAGACGTTATTGATCCCGATGCTCATGGTTTTGGGCTCCACATCCTCGGCGTCGGGCAGGATGTTTTCAGGAAAACTGATTTCACACGCATGACGACAGAAGAAACAGACTTTAAGGGTTAGTTCACTCAAAATGAAACATCCAAACCCATAATTTATATGTGAATAAAAGCCTAAATTAAATCTGTTGATCGTATAAAGTGTCTCTTCAGAAGATTAAACCACTCCGTTCATACGGGTTTATTTCATCATCTCCTCATGAATGTTTTTTCAGAGGTGAGGGACACAAACCCTCAGATTTCATTAAAAACATCTTCCTGAATGAAGTCTTGTGTGTTTGATAAATGATGACCTGTTGATGATCAAGGCTTGCTCCTCGATCAGGTTTCCCTCTCCGATCACGATGGGTCCGGCCTCCGCGATGATCCGAGCCTTCGGGTGAACAACGGTCCGAGCTCCTGAAATCCAGAGCAGAGTCATTCCACAAAACAGATCACATTTCTGACTAATACGCTCTTCAGTCACAAAACCTTGACTCAATTATTGCTTTGATAAAACAATTTCTACATAATAAAAACCGCACACACGTTCATCCTTCACTGTTAGTTCAACCTAAAATGAAAATGACCTCCTCATTTTCTCACCCTGCTGTTGTTCTGATGCCCTTCTTTCTTTTTCAGACCTCAAAAGGAGAGATTTTTAAACCGTCCCGCTCACGCTTGTCTGTATAATGGCGGTTAAAGGTGGACGCAGTAGAATTTCAAAAACACTGTTTGGGAGTTAGTCGGCCTACACCAACAACAAACGTCTAACAGCATTAGGGGCGTATGACGGTCGAGGAGAGAGAACGAGCAAGAGGGAGATTTGAAAATAAGAAAGAAAAAAAACTGCAGAACGAGAGATGATGAGACACAATACAAAAGAGCTCAAAAGATTATCACTGGAATGAAGGTTTATGACTGGGCAAGCGCTTTAGGCCCCGCGTTTATATTAGAAAAGCTTTCCAGCGCTGGAGAGAGCCAAGAGAGAGAGAGAGAGAGAGAGAGACCCGAGGCTGCTTTGATTCCTTCTCATGTGAGTAACACTGGGTTTGAGTGTCTGGAGCTGCTGTGCTGTTTCGACTAACAACGAACACTTTGTATTTACTCTTGTGTACTGTACGTTCATTTTTTTGTGCTTCCTTGTCGTTCGTTCATCATCTGCGCTTTATTTTTCGTGAAGCATTTTGTTGCGTGTCAGCTGTGATAAACACATCCACTCTTGCATTACGTGTGTAACAGTGGCCAGATAGTGAGAGTTGTGCAGTTAAACCACTGCACACTGATGACTGCTAGAGAATGAGGTGTTTAGTGTCATTGTTAGTGCATTCGCCTCGCATGCCAGCAGCGATCGGGCCGGGGTTCGAGACCGACTCGGATCAGGGTGGTTAGGGTTGGAGTGTGAGTTTTGGAGGCGGATCAATGAAGAGAGGGGGGGGTTTGTTTGGGTTGATTTCAAATATCAACAGTGTTCAACAGAGTTGTTCAAGATCTACTTACCGCACCTTTAATGGAGACCAGCATCAGGCTTTTAAAAATAGACACACAAGTGTTACAGAATGATCCCATGTGACGTGTCGTATATTCTACGTGTTCTGGGGGTTTACGACAGGGTTTGGTGAAAATCAAGCTGAAATTCAATGTATTATTTAAGGAAAATTCTGCCCTCGGCCGCTGATCTTCTGTCACGTTCATGAGACTATTAGACTCACACAGAAACACGCACAATCTGTGAGAAATCAAGATCAATTAAAACGCCTAGAAATCCCAAAAAAAGAATCTGTGTACCGAGTTAAATATCTCTGTTATGACAGTCAGAATGAGAAGATGTGAACGTGAACACGCGGATATATTCACCTCAGAGAAGACGGTACAGTGTATTTCATGTGGTGTTTTTCTTCATCTTGAGTCTAACAGAGTCTCATGAACGCACAGAAGACCAACGACAGGATTTTCATTAAATTTAGGTTAGTTGTTATTTTTAGTTTTCGATCATTCTGATACTTTTGGATCTTTTTTTTAAGAAGCTGCCAGTATATGGACGAGCGCGAGCGGGACATTTTTTTTTTTTTTAAATTTCCCCTTCTGAGGTCTGAAAAAGAGAGAAGGGCATCAGAACAACAGCAGGGTGAGAAAATGAGGAGAATTAACCCTTTAATAGTCACTCTCTATGGGTGCTGTGCAGTGACATTCACAGCAGCTGCTTGTTACTATAGCAACACTGGATCGGCCAATCAGAGGACTGTGTGTTTTATAACTGATAATAAATGATATCCGTCTCTGTATCATCACTGTATAAACTGTAAAAACAACTTTTTGCTGAAGTGCTTGTTTTACAGTGGGTTAAATGTGTTTTATGACGAACGGTGACGTTTTACCGATGGTCACGTCTCCTCTGATGTCACTTTCCACACACACGACGGCTCCCGCTGCGATCTTTACACTGAAATCAGACACAAAACACACGCTCAGGGTCACACACAGGTGCAGTAACACTTGTGTTCAAAACATCAGACTGGTGATCTTTACGAGGCTTCAAGACACTTCTGACATGCGTTGCTGTGACTTGACATGTTTCTTAATACAGAAGATTCTGCTGTATGACTATCCTGATGTCTGCGTTAGGACTGAAATGTGTCTCTGAAACACAACGTGAATACTGTCATTGAGTTATTATAGTTACAGTAGGAGAACTCCTGTGAATATGAGTTTTATGTAACGAAATACAGTTTTCTTACACTTCTGCCACTCTTAATCGAGCGTTCATGACCTGAAGACTCTCTGACGCTGATCTCAATCAGGAATAATGGGTTAATACATACTGAATGAACCTCTGAGACAGACAAACCCAGAGAAACAGGGCGATGAATCAGTCAGAAATAACTGAAACACCTGGAGAAGTTCTGCTATGATCATTCAT
Organism: Mylopharyngodon piceus; assembly: GCA_039654765.1. Classification (NCBI taxonomy): domain Eukaryota; kingdom Metazoa; phylum Chordata; class Actinopteri; order Cypriniformes; family Xenocyprididae; genus Mylopharyngodon; species Mylopharyngodon piceus. The sequence continues at coordinate 283,648 of CM077443.1, forward strand.
CTGTTGTACTTCAATCACTTTATATTACTGTTAGAGAGCAGGTAACATCTACATATCAAGGGTTTCTACACTTACACTAGTACTCCAGTTTGTGCTGGTCAGACTGAAATTATTCAATGAAGTTATTTTACCAACACTTCATCTGCTGGAAGGGTTGAATATCAGACAGAGAGACTGTGTACATGAGTGTGTCGCTTTAATTCACAAAATCATATTAATTGAACTTACTGTCACAAAATATTTGACACACGTATATGTATGTATATGACAAATATTTTTACATTCATTTACAGTGTGAATAAGAGCAGATCACGTGACCATCTGAAAGTCCGACTTCATTCGGGCTTGAAATTAAATTTACAATCAAGAGACAAACAACAAACTCACAAAAAAACTGCAAATTGTGAATCCTTTTTCCCACTTCAAAGTAGCACGTTGATCTTTTACTCTAAATCATGAATAAACAGTGATGATAAATCTGACATGATTTTGAGCTTTTTGGCACCAACGTTTCAATTAATCCTGATTATTAATATAACAAATAAATGCAAATTAAATCGCTGCTGGTCTTTTCCTCTAGATTAACCATAATGCATGTTAACACAGATGCACTTATCATCATTAATATAAGGATCAATATGACGTTGGGTGTGTCTGTTTTAATCGGGATTATTTTGATTTTTTTTTTAATCTGGAGCAATAAAATAACACACAGAAGTCTGTATCGCATTATGGACATAGCTGCAGCTGCATTTGTGAGATTTAGTTCCTAAAAACACGACAAACTGCTGTAAATATATACATTTTTTACCTTTTCTGCCCAGTTTGTTTTGTACTCGGATCCGCCATCTTCACTCGTTCGATGACGTCACCGCTCGACTGAGCCGCCTGTCAGCGATGACGCGTGTGAGCGATCAATGATGTCTGTTCAGCGCCGCCTGCTGGACGCGTCAGTATACGCTATTCACAGGCGCCCTACGCAGTGTTCACTGAGCAGGGGAGTTCACATAAGATCTTCCAGCGCATCTGCGTTTCTCATGCTGCGTCGCAATTCGCCTACATATACTTCGACCTAAAAGTATAGCCTACTCTTTTGGAGAAGAAAAATAAATTTGTGCAGCAGAAGAGTAGCCTAACTTATTGGGACAAAGTACCACGTCATAACATGCAGTTAATCATCCTGTCACAGTTAACATCCTCATACATACCCCACATTTTATTTAATTAAACTTAAGATACTAAAACAATTCTTATTGGAGAGAAAATAAGTAGCATGATGATCTGCCAGTCTGGGTCTTTCATGATGTGAACTCTGCTTTTTATTTTGTATTTATTTATTTTTGCATAATGATACATTTTATAGTTAATGGCCAAACATAACTATTGATATTGTGCTGTTCATATTTTTATAAAGGTTCACAATGTTGTTGAAGATTAAATATAACAGAAAACATTAAATACATATTTTTCATCAGATTAGATATTGACTTAATAATTTTTTTTAGATGTCTCTACTTAACCATCAATCTCACACACATCCGGCATGATTGTAGTTCTGTTTATTTGTGTTTGTAGTTCTGCACAAACTCTATGGCCAGCTTTAACTCTTCCCACCATATGCCAGGGTGATTTATCCCAATATTCAAGCAGAAGGATCTGGATGAAATATATAAATGATACCAATCTACAATCTGACTTGATGCAGCCTGAATCACAATCACACTGTGTTCGTTGGTTGTCCAGAGGAGAACTGAGCCTGGTTTCTCCCCTTTCTGTCACCTGATGGAGTTCCTTGCACTGATCTATATAAATGACTGGATTGCTCATTGCGGTCTAAAGTGCCACCGGAAGTGATCGAGTGCACATCTTACCATTCCCTACCGACAGAGGGCATCATTGTCAATCATTTGGCATCACAGCCAAAACATTGACCTAAAATCACCTGATTTGCAGTGTATCAGTGGCACATGAATAGTTTTTAAGATATATGTATGTAATACTTCAAACGTTATCTATAATGTTTATGGTCTTTTCAAACAGGATAAGCGATATATATAGAAATCGTTAAGATGGGTTTCTCTACGGCACACTGGCGACACTGGGAACTGAACTAATGCAAAATAGATTTCTGCGTGTACACAATTGGAAATATTAAGCATGAACATATATCTGGGATTATTAGCAGAAATTGATTTGAATATACATTAAATTTTACAATACATACAATTCCCTATTACTAAATTCCACTAAATTATATTAAAGGGGACCTTTTCACAAGTTGTAATATAAGTCTCTGGTGTCTCCAGAATGTGTCTGTGAAGTTTCAGCTCAAAATACCCCACAGATCATTTATTATAGCTTGTCAAATTTGCCCCTATTTGGGTGTGAGCAATGTATTTGCGTGTCTCTTTAAATGCAAATGAGCTGCTTCTCCTGCCCCCTTTCCAGAAGAGGGCGGAGCTTTAACAGCCCACGCTTCGGTTGCTCAACAACAACAAAGCTGGAGAATCTCACGGGATTGTGCAGATTGTCAGTAACGGTGTTCAGCCTTACATTGTTCAAACCGGAGTCGACACTGATGGAGAGACTCAGGAAGAAGTTACAACTTGTAGAATGAAACTGGACGTTTCTGAATGGTTAGTGGATAAATTTATGTAGTTGCTGTGGAGTTGATTAAACTCATCGACTAGCATGTGCCGTCATGTTAATCTTTTGTGCAAAACCCATATGGACGCCCACTATACATAGTGTACCTGTTTGTCTGAAAAACAGCCGTACACAGCAGGCTAATGTTTATGATTGCTATCAAATGCTGTGAATGGTCTAGTATATTTTCCAAATTATCGCTCGGACAGAAACGCTCCTTTTTTAGCAATTGATCTTGCCAGGGTCAACTTCAGGCTATCCAAGCTAACGAGACTAGTGTTCAGTGTTCGTCTGTGCAGCCAACGACAGAACAGTTAGCATGCTTTGCTCGAACTTTTGTCATGGTGTTAGAACTGGTACACCGCTGTCACTCGCGAAAACAAAATGGCGGCGCCATAGGGTGGAAACGTGCAGATTAAGGGGCGGTAATATTATAATAAGGTCCCCTTCATACGTCACAAGGGGAGCGAAATCTGAGCGGCTCATTTTTTCACATGCTTGCAGAGAAAGGCTTGCCAAGAAAAACTTACTGGGTTGTCATTTTTCATGTTTTCTGGGTTGGTAGATGCATCGGGGACCCAATTATAGCACTTAAACACGGAAAAGTCCGATTTTCATGATGTGTCCCCTTTAAAAAGGTTTATCATCCATGTATCATCTTGCTCGGAGTGACATATTGGAAATAAAACTTCATGTCTTTGAATCCATATTCAGTCAGCGTCATTTCTCTGAATAAGTTGTGAAAGCGTGTATATTATTTCCTGATGTCTCTTGGAGATCTTAGAAACTGCTAAAAGTCAAGTCAAGTCACCTTTATTTATATAGCGCTTTTTACAATGTAGATTGTGTCAAAGCAGCTTTACATTGATAACTGGTACATTATTTGGCTGCACAGCAGCTCTTAAAGAATAGTGTCAATGCAGGCAGATCAAAGCACTGTTGAATATCAATTGTCAAGTCAAATGTCAAGTGTCCCCAACTAAGCAAGCCAAAGGCGACAGCAGCAAGGAACCCAAACTCCATCAGGTGACATCAGGTGGCAGACAAGTGGCTAAAAGCCACAGGTCAGCTCAAATGCTTTGGCTTTTTACTAGCGTGACAGTTTTCATATGAATTAAGTGTTACTTGTATATATTGTTGAGCAGAATTAAACTCTGTTTGCAACATTGATCGTTACTTTCCTGTTTATCATTGTGAAGCTGCTTTGAATCAATCTGTATTGTATGAAGCACTATATAAATACAGGTGACTTGACTAGTTCTGAACCGAATCCTCCAGAGCGCAGTGGATTGTGGGCAATAGCAGCCGTTAGAATGTGCACAGTGTTACGGAATATCAGACTCAGATTGTTAGTGGAAATAAGGATAGACTTTACTGCAGCAGACGAGAAGGTAAAAACAGGTAAGCAATTCAGAAGATAACTTGATGGTGATAGAGTTTACTGTTTTGCAGGTGATAATGGAGATCATGGAAAAGGAGGAAGTAGACCAACGAAGCACACACCTCGTCTTGATGGCGGTAAGTAGACTGGTAATCTTCTGACTCACACAGGTAGACAAACTGAAGACGCTGGAGAAACGTAGGAGCTTAGGGAATGCAGGTAACAGTCTTGTCTCAAAACGAGACCAGACAGTGAGGGTAGGCGAGGTGTGTGCTTATGTGTGTGTGTTAATGTGGTGATGATCAGTGTTGGCGAAAGTTACTTTTAAAAGTAATACATTACAATATTGCATTACTCCCCGAAAAAATAACTAATTATGTTACTTAGTTACTTTTTATGAAAAGTACTAGCTGCAGAAACACGCTGTTTTAAGGGGACCCTAACAAGTGTATTTGGTTGGATTGTGAGTATTTGCAGCAAGCGAGCCACAAAGAAACTCTCATATATTTTGGGAGAGAAAGAAAAGCGTATTCACATGGCAGCGCAGTATGTGTCCTCCTTCCATCATATGAGGGGAAAAGACTGAACCCTCTTTTCCCTTTATCACTGCTCTCTCTATTCTTTTACTTTGTCTTTTCTTGTTAATTGTGATAACATACAGTAAATATGTATAATATGGTCATGTTTATGTTTTTTCCCTTTTATTTATCTATATATTTGTATGTTTATTGCTGCTTTGGCAACAGTGTGCTACTTCACACAGTCATGCCAATAAAGCTCATCTGAAATGAATTGAATTGAGAGAGAGAGAGACAGAGAGAGAGAGAGAGAGAGAGTTGCTGAGTCAGATGAACTCAGTGGAAGCAGCGGCGCGACCGACAGAGGCTCTGAGACCATGAGTGTGTTTCATTGTGTTTTTCTCGGAGCAGCTGCAGTGCAGGGTCACAGTTCAAAGGTCAAACGTCAGTCAGAAGAGCCGCTCTGATGCAGATGGACAGACACAATCATCTCTGGAGTAACGTAAGTAACGTCCTTTCATGAACTCACACAAGAACCTAACATCATTACATTAATGCAGCTTTATATGATGCTCATTACAGGAAGTGTATAAATCTAGATTTCTGTTGTAAGTGAATAGAGAATTTGTAAATTGATAACTGGTTGAATTATCAGGTGGTCTCTCTGCCGGCGATGTCGCGTGTGGCGGTGTGTGGCGGTACCCATGGCAACGAGCTCTCAGGTATCTACCTGGTGAGGGAGAGGCTGAAGAGGAGGGAGGATGGGATAGAGCCGGTTTCCGTAGTAACGCTCATGTCGAACCCACGCGCCGTGCAGCTGTGCGTCCGTTACGTGGAGACGGACCTGAACCGCTGCTTCACGCGAGCTGCGCTCAGGTGAGACGCAAGACAGAGATGAGGAAATAACAACAGCATTCCTGGCAGAAACAATGCAGTACTGCAATATGAAGACACTGTCAGAGCTGCGCAGGGCAGGAGAACAGCTTCAGTAAACGACTGGTAAACTTCTGCATACTAACGTGCAACATGATGAAGTTAGTGCCATGCAAAAATAAAACCGGGATCTTCTCTATGACAAAGAAGTGAAAGAAAGCAGCAACAGGGTATATGTCGAACGTCACATGACCAAACCGGAAAACTGGTCTCACTGCATCCGCTTGTCAGAGAAAGTGTTAACAGCAGTATGGACTGACGGCATATCTATGGACTTTTAAGGTAATCAGCGAATCTACCTAGTTCACATTGTTATAGGTGTTTTATTCTATTAAATATCTAAATGTTAGTGTGAAGAAGAAAAATTAAAAAAGCTTAAATATCAATCTGCACATGCGGGGGACATCAGTTATGCTCATCTTTGCTCGCTCCTTTTAAGTTATCTTGAATAAAACAGCTGATTTTTTCATGAAGCACATACAAAAGACCTAAACCAGAAGCGATCTGATCTGTTTTACAGAAAACAGAAGTTAGATTACACATAACCCCTATATAAAGGAAAACAAAGTTATAAAATCTTATGTTTATTGTAAAAAAAATGCACAGCACTAAATTTAAATATAAATAAAAACATAACTTGTAACTATTTACCACTACTAAGTGCTTTAAGTGGAAAATATTAGGGGTCGGTACAGCCTTGTTTGCATATTGACAATGTATGCTAGATATATTATGGCTGGATGTTGTCGGCTATGATATAATATCACAATAAATCACAACGCATCACTCCAGGCTGCTTTTCAAGATTCTTTTAGAGAGTCAACAGTGTGAAATTAAAATTAGCTAAATATTGTGCTATATCTGAATGTGTCACATTTTAACCATGATAGAAACTTATCAAATTAAGAAAGTTAATCAAAGCTTATGTTTAAAATCAAAAGAGAGAGATGGTGAAACTGAGACTCAGCGTGTCCGTGTGAAAGAAAGCCAGTAAATCAGAGCAGTAGTTTCTGAGGGAATCAGACACGTGAACCGCAGAACACAGACGCACTGAAACCAGGCAGGTTAACATTAGGTTAAAGAATAAATAGAAATCCTCTTGTATGACGCCCCCTATCATTTCTATGTTGCCGATGCCACGCCCTGGATCAGATGCCATTTCTCTTTCTTCGTGAATTCATATTGGGTCACTGGCACACACTGTCCTGTTCTTCTGTCATTGACATCTGAGGTGTCAGTCACTGGCCTTGTCTATAGATCTGAGACTGGACTCAGACTCTCTCTTGAGCAAATCACAGGGTTTGATCATTTGCTCCTTTCACTCCCACTGCATGCCAGATTCATTTATGTGTGTATTTAAATACCCTACAGCGTTTGACTGTTTCTGCTGCTGCATTACTGCAGTTTTAACTTGACTCTAATTTAGAGTTAGGGCCAGTGAGTCAAATGTTGATCTGTGAACATATTCTGATTCGCCATCTGTCTGTCTGTCTGTCAGCGCACCCGTCTCTGAGGCCTCGCCGTATGAGATGATCCGCTCTCAGGAGCTCAACGCTCTTCTGGGCCCTAAAGGAAGCGCGCAGGCGGTCGACCTGCTGTGTGACCTGCACAACACCACTGCAAACACGGGGCTGTGCCTCATCACGTACTCCGACCGCGACTGGATCTGCCTGCACATCTGCAAACACCTGCAGGCATGAATGAAGACGTGTAGTTCCCCTGCACTGTTGAAATATTTTATGATGAAATGTTGTATTTATGTCCAACTTATGTCCAAGTATTTGTGTGTTTTCAGAGAGAAATGGCCTCCACTCCTGTTAGATACGTTCACTTTGATATTCCTCTCGACGAGGCCTATTCTCTGGATTCAGTGGGGAAACACGGCTTTGGTGAGACTGTTAAAAAGCGAAAGAGTTCATCATTCACTCACCCATTCTTTCTCCAAACTACAGATCTGTTTGGCTTCACACATACTGACAGAAATGAGTGCAGGAACATGCGGACCTGCAGATTCTGTTATTTTTAAAGAATATGTTCAGCATTAGCGGCTGACGTCATTTAGACGAGCTGTTAAACACTGATTCTGCAGTGAAATGCTGATTCAAACGCTTCTTTTACGGTTATGCAGCTAATTTATGGATGGGCTGTAATGCTTGACTGCGCTGAGCTTCACTGTTAATCAGATTCATTATAAAGACTCTAAACATTCAAAAGCATTTATTGGGAGAGTAAGATTGCTGAAATGTTGGAGATGAAAGCAGAGGCGGCTGTGGTTTGTGTGCCGCTCTCCCTCATCGCCCCAGACACCCGCATGAGACGCACGAGTACAGTGTGTGTGTGTACTGTGTATATATATATATATATATATATATATGTATGTTGTTCCCTATGAATATGGATAAAACCATCTGCTAAATGACATGTAAATGTGGCATTATTTTTCAGTAATGTACAAGCTATTTGTTAGTGAGTGTGTTTCATGTTTTCAGCGATGGAGGTCGGACCGCAGCCTCACAGTGTCGTCAGGTCTGTGATCTTCAGCGCCATGCAGGAAGGAGTTCAGCTCATGCTGGACTGGATCTGTCAGTTCAACTCAGGTACATTTTTAACTACAAACCTCTGCAGAAATCTGATTTCTGTATGTATTTCACGGCTTGTATGTGTCTCTCTGCTCAGGGACCCTGTTTGAAGGAGGATCTGTTGATGTGTTCACGATGGTGAAGAATATCGACTATCCACGAGACCCCCGAACACACATGATCACGGCCGCAGTCCATCCCGACCTGCAGGTAGAGAAAGATGATAATCCGTCTTTGTGGAAACGTTGCTGCTGATGTTGTCAGAAAGAGTAATGGCAGGGTAAACATCCTCTCTCTTCGCTCAGGATAGGGATTTCTGTCTTCTCCACCCTGGAGACCCCATGTTCCTGTCTTTCTCAGGGGAAACATTGCGCTACAAAGGGAAAGAAGCACTCTATCCGTTCTTCATAAACGAGGCTGCGTACTATGAGAAGGGTGTCGCTCTTTCCCTCGCCAGGAGGAGAAGAGTGGAGATTCCTTCTGTCCGCTCGGACACACTGAGATGAAAAAAGACAAGCATGAACAAAGGAGAGAAACGTGAACATGAGCACATGATGAGTTTATTACTGTTGCTACGGGAACACTGCATGTGTGAAAAACAAAGTCATCGTTCAGATGTTCAGAAAACACAGATGATGTTTTTTGTATGCATGAATGCCCTAATACACTGACCATTAGCTGCGGGAGATACTGTATCCCACAATGCAGTGCGCCTGACCTTCCATTTCCAGTGTGACGAATGAAACGGAAGCAACATCAACCACAAACACTGACACATATCATCACACATTTAACTGTTCTACAGTTTCTACCTAGTTAGAAATTAACAAAAAAAAATTGTATAGAAATAAATAGATAAATACAAATAAATACTAACCCTAACCCTAACCTAACCCTAATAAATATGATTAATTAAAAGCAGAACACATTAGGATTCTGGTCTGTTCGTGCTACTTCACTAAAGCTAAAACACGAGAAGTCAAGCTGTTTGATGTTTCTAATACTGAGGAAAGTCCAGAAGTCAACTTTGAGTCTGACATCAATTCACAAGCGCTGAGGGAAAGTTTATCGGTGCTCAAACTGTATCACACACACACGCACTCACTCACACACACACTCACACTCACTCACGCACTCACTCACACACTCACGCACACACACACATTCACACACACACACACACACACTCACGCACACACACACTCACGCACACACACGCGCACACACACACACGCACTCACACACACACACATTCACACACACACACACACACACTCACGCACACACACACATACACACTCACGCACACACACACATACACACACTCACGCACACTCACGCGCACACACATTCACGCACACACACACTCGCACACACACACACTCACACACGCGCACACACACACTCGCACACATTCACACACACTCAGTATCTCTTGAAAGTGCATCTGAGATTCTCAGAATGTGATTGTGTTTCTAACTAGCAGTTGTCACTCTTCAACACTGAAGACATTCATGTCCAACAGATTCAGAGTTCATTTTAGTTTCTATCACACTCCACACCGATCTGATCCGATCTGTCAGCGCTGCCGTGATTTAAGCGACTCTGTAGACAGTCATGCGGTCGTAGCTCTGACTGTGACTGCGAGCCGCCCACATCAGCAGCGCGGCGGCCATCATGTGCAGAGGAGACGCGATGAGCGCCAGATACAGCGACCAGCCCAAAGTGCCGTCCACGTGATCGGGCAACACGGACACGCGGTGCAGCAGGTCCATTCCGGCCAGGAAACAGCAGACGGTGGCCAGAGAACACAGGCCTGAGAGACAGAAAACCAGCAGAAAAGGGATGATGTGCATATGCAGGTCTGAAGATACAAAAGAAAAACCCCTCGACTGTCCAGATGAACTCTGACCTGCAAGCAGGTGAATGAGGCCGATGAAGAGCGCCGGCGTGAGACTCCCACACAGACACGCGCAGAACCCGAGCAAACCACCCAGAACCACCAGACCCAGAGAGACCAGCGGCAGGAAGAACTGAAACCGCCACAGATCTGCACACACATTCACACACACTGATCAGTTACACAAAAAGACACAGATACGAGCGTGTGTGAGTGTGTGTGTGTTCTTGTATACATGGTTTATGAGGACACAAATGTGTATAATGACATGGGTATTACAACGTAAACATGAGCTGTGCCCGAAACCGCTCCTTATCCACTATATCGGGTGTCGGCCATTTTGTAGTGATGTCCGAATTCTGAGTGAACAACTTCATTCCCTACATTCGTTCACTACTTTATACCCACAGTTCTCTCTGATTTCGAGTGTACATTTGATGTACACTTGCTGAAGCACTATTTCCCAAAATCCAATGCGGAGAGGACTGAGCGCGCGCGTGAAAGAGCAGAATTGCGAGCGAGTGTAATCCAGAGACTACTTTACAGCTTTCTTATTTCTGCTTTAACATTTATTTCATGTCATTTCTATTTTTTTTTTTTACCTTTTTAAAATTAACCCTTACTTGAATAAAACCTACTAAGATATAGGGTGACATTATTCTATAGATGAATTGATGAAAAAATGAAATTATATTAATAAGGTAAAAATATAGGCTATTATTTTTATTATTAAAATATATTATGTAGGCATTAAATCAATTTAATGTGTTTTACTAACAGCAAGGTGTTTTAATAATGTGTGGCATTGTTGTTAACACATTAAACTTTAAGAGATGCTAATTTAGTGGATGATTTAAAAAAAATTCGTTACTCATCTGTAGGTAGCGTTTTCAAATCATAACGGTCGCCTGAGGGCGCTCAACGACCACGTCATCTGTGAGTGTGAGAGTTTCTAACAAACTAAAAAACTTTATTAAAAATAATAAATACATGAAATAATGTACACTTGTTAATGTGTTTATTTTTGTTTGCAGTATTTTATAGTATTTAATGATTATGAACACATATTAAGCATGACAAACCAATTATACAATCGATGAAACTACAAAGCTGGCACGGAGGTATGTATGATTACAAAATAAAATCATTATGACTGTTATTGTTCTTAACATTACTTTATAATGTAAGTAACATGTAGGATAAGATAGTTTTATCGCGTGTCGAGCCGTTTCTGCGACAGCTCCAGCTCTTCGACGCACAGTTTATACGTCAGCGTCCGAATTCACTCACTTCATTTCGTTCACTCCATGCAGATATAGCGCACTCTAATGCCATACACTATATAGGAATTAGTGAATGAGTGAACAAGTGAGCAGTTTCGGACACAGCTATGGTTTATGATGACACTTCCTGTGTCCTCGTAAACCAAATGGCTTAAAAAACATGCTAAACTGTGTTTTTTTGACATTCAAGAAATGCAGACAGTTTTCTGTGATGGGTAGGTTTAGGGGTAGGGGTAGTGTAGGGGGGTAGAATATACAGTTTGTACAATATAAAAGCCATTACGTCTATGGAGAGTCCCTGTAAACTACATATACAAGTGTGTGTGTGTGTGTGAGAGTGAGGCAGGCAGTTTTTGTGAAAATGTGAATGATGAAATGAATAGTTCAGACTCTAAACTCTGACTGCATGAGCCACAATCGAAGCCATCAAATGACTATAAACGCACTCATGCTCAGCCGATATATTGCTGATATTTGCCTTTTTTTTTCTATGTCGGCCGATGCGTTTTTCTGATCAGTGTCAGACACACACAAGCTGCTCAAGCATTTCAAGCTCACATTTTCTCTTTCCCTCCCAAACTGATTCATTTTCAAGTTAATTTTCAAATAATTATATATAATAAACATTTATTATTATTAATTTCATGCAGCAATGCTATGAATGCATCTCATTTGCACACAAACACTACTCATGTAAAGTGATAAATATATAGCTAATCTCAAATACATTGTTCATATCGTCACAAACTGTAACAAATATACTCTCGTACAGCTCTGATCTGTAATGCATAAAGATATTATAAACTTTAACATCATGATTTTCTGTAAAGCTGCTTTGAAACGAAGCATGTTGTCAAAAGTGCCATAGAAATAAAGTCGACTTGACTACAGGAAATACAGCAGTCTTCAGAAATCAACTATAATCATAAAACACAAAGTAATAAATCCATTAAGCGATGATATGGTCATTTTGACAGCGCTGATTACATTTGATCTGTTATTATGAGTTTGTTCACTTATTATTAAAGCATTATTTATATCATTTACATGTTTGTTCTATTGTATTTGATTGTCCTGTTGCCTGTCATTTGATTCTTTCTTCTTATTTTATTACTGACTTGTCTTCAAAATTATAAAGTGTGTGTTTAGTGTGTTTAAAGTGTGTGTTTGTGTGTTAGTGTGTGTTAGTGTTATAAAGTGTGTGTTTGTGTTAGTGTGTGGTTGTGTTATAAAGTGTGTGTTTGCTCACAGGTTCGTATCAGATCTTCTCCACTGTTGTGATTTCCCGGCTCTTTGTATTTTGGTGTGAACTGCTGAGAGAGAGTAAAACTCACACACTCCATCACCATCTTTGGATCTGAAACAAACAAACAACATAACATAAATGTACAAGAATGGGAATTAAATGTCCGTCTGGAGAATGTAAATAATAAACAATCAGGCAACAATCACAATAATCATTGACAATAAAACTCTTGCTGATAATAATAACAATATTTACCGGGTTCTCGGTACCAGTGCGCGTCCGTGGGCGTCTGAACGCATCTCCACCACAGTCCGAGCGTCCCGTTCATGCGGAACAGCGCGTCGCTCACGGTTTTTTCGTCAAACTCTCCCTCCAGAAACTCGTCTTGCAGCGCGCGCAGCTCCGTGGCGTTGGGCTCCGCGCGGACCGGCGGGCTCGTGTACCGGTACCAGTGCGGCGAGCCGACTGACACCGACAGATACACGGACGCTAGGACGCTTAAAACACCGGCGATGACCAGAGCTGTGGCGTGCCGGTTATCCACCATCATCCCCCAGTCTCTATGCGTCTCTCGATGAACACAAATGCGTTTGTCTCGTTGTATTTGCGTGCCCTATTTTCCGCCCGTCTGTTTCACGCCATCTGTCAGCCTGAGAATACTAATACTAATAATATCTAACGAACAATCACACAGTCCAGAGTCTTTGTCTTAATGCCAATTTGGTAATCAGAGTAAATGCGTTCATATGCTAAATGTGAGCATATATGTGATGATTAGAAGCAGATATGTGGGTAAATCCATGCGTTTTCCTGTATGATTTAGAGCCGGCAGCAAGGATTCATGGGTAATGTAGTTTACTAAAGAAACGATTCTTCTTCTATAGGAGACAGTGTGATGCTGACTATCCGCTGCTGTAAATAACACACACACACACACACTCACTCACTCACACACACACACACAATTGTGAGGAATTGTGGGGACATTCCATAGGCGTAATGGTTTTTATACTGTACAAACCGTATTTTCTACCCCCCTACACTACCACTACCCCTAAACCTACCCATCACAGGAAACTGTGCACGTTTTTACTTTCTCAAAAAAACTCATTCTGTATGATTTATACGCCATTTGAAAAATGGGGACATTGTGTAATGTCCTCATAAGTCACCCTCTCCTTGTAATACCTATGTCATACCGATGACATTATACAAATTAGTGTCCTGATATGTCACAAACACACACACACACACACACACACACACACACACTCACTCACTCACACACACACACACACACACACACACACACACACTCTCACACACACACACACACACACACACACTCACACAAATCAGTGTGTGTAACAAAGCACTGTTGGCCAGAGGAGAACTGGCCCCCCGACTAAGCCTGGTTTCTCCCAAGGTTTTTTTCTCCATTTAAACACCTATTTGCCACTTGTCTGCCACCTGATGTCACTTGATGGAGTTTGGGTTCCTTGCCGCTGTCGCCTTTGGCTTGCTTAGTTGGGGACACTTGACATTTGACTTGACATTTGATATTCAACAGTGCTTTGATCTGCCTGCATTGACACTATTCTTTAAGAGCTGCTGTGCAGCCAAATAATGTACCAGTTATCAATGTAAAGCTGCTTTGACACAATCTACATTGTAAAAAGCGCTATATAAATAAAGGTGACTTGACTTGACTTGACTTAAATTTAACATGCACACTTTAACTTGTGTGGAAATGGGCATGGAATGGTGAAAAAATGGTGACATAACTGTAAATTAAGTGATTTTTTCAAGTAAAAAATATTAATTAACATTAATAAACCAACCTACATACATCAATTTATACAATCAAAACTAAGTTTTATGGGTTCAATCAAGCAGAAATAGTGCTTTAATGTAACAATTGCAGGTCATCACTTTATAAATTGAATAGTGATTTTGCTAAACAAAATGACTTTGGTCCCCTGTTACATGGTAAAGTGTGACACTTATTTGGCTGCTTTGCCATTTCTAACCATCACAAACACATGGTAATTTTGGAAGCCAAATCCCAAAATGTAAAGTGGAGTGGAATGAATAAAACATGCACATGCCTGCTAATGTTTAAACTTAACTTGTACATTTTAACTTGTGTGGAAATGGGCATGGAATGATGAAAAACAAAATGACTTTGGTCCCCAGTTAGATGGTAGTTGCTCTGCCATCACAAACACACTGTAAGTATTTTGGAGGTCAGATCTCAAAATATTATGTTGACTTTCTGCATTGCTGCAACATTTTCAGTTATCTCAGTTAAATAATGTTAACTGAATATCTTTTAACATTGATACTTTAGTTGTTGAACCAACTGAATATCTTCAATGTAACAAGCAACATAAAACTGAGTTTTGACCTCCAAAATCTTATTACATTGTATTTTTTTTATGGAAAGAACTGATAGTGTGGGTTAAAATAGCCCTTTAAGACAACAATTGCACATCACCACTGAATAGTGGTTTTACTAAACAAAATGACTTTGGTCCCCTGTTAGATGGTAAAATGTGACACTTGTTTGGCTGCTTTGCCATTTCTTACCATCACAAACACAAACTAATATTGAAGGTCAAATCTCAAAATGTAAAGTGGATTGAAATCACTATAACATGCACATGCCTGCTGATGCTTAAATTTAGCATTTAACTTGTGTGGAAATAGCATTGGAATGGTGAAAATACAAAATGCCTTTGGTCCCCTGTTGGATGGTAAAGTGCTACACCTGTTTGGTTGCTTTTGACATTTCTTGCCATCACAAACACATTGTAAATATTTTAAACGTCAGTCTCAAAATTATATGTTGACTTGTTGCATTGCAGAAAAAGTGTCAGTTGGCTCAACTAAATTATGTGAACTGAATGTCTTTTAACATTGGCACTTTAGTTGAACCAACTGATGATTTTCAATGCAACAATCAACATAAAACTGAGTTTCGACCTTCAAAATCTTATTACAGCGAATTTTTATGGAAAAACTGGTGTTTTAGTGTTATTATGAACATTGCCGTTACATTCAGAGATAGTCTGAATGTGAAATAGTGCTAAATGTAAAGGCAACCAAACAGGTGTCGCACTTTAGCACCTAACAGGGGACCAGTATCCTTTTGTGTAGTGAAATCACTGTAACATGCACATGCTGCTGCTGTTTAAATTTAACATGTACACTATAACTTGTGTGGAAATGGGCATGGAATGGTGAAAAAAGGGTGACATACAAATGGTAAATTAAGTGATTTTTTTCAAGTAAAAAATATTAATTAAGATTAATAAACCAACCTCCATACATCAATTTATACAATCAAAACTAAGTTTTATGGGTTAAATCAAGCAGAAATAGTGCTTTAATGTAACAATTGCAGGTCATCACTATATACAATAGTGATTTTGCTAAACAAAATGACTTTGGTCCCCTGTTAGATGGTAAATTGTGACACTTGTTTGGCAGCTTTGCCATTTCTTACCATCACAAACAGGTGGTAATTTTGGAAGCCAAATCTCAAAATGTAAAGTGGGGTGAAATAAATATAACATGCACATTCCTGCTGATGCTTACATTTAGCATTTACACTTTAACTTGTGTGGAAATAGCCATGGAATGGTGAAAAAACAAAATGCCTTTGGTCCCCTGTTAGATGGTAAAGTGCAACACCCGTTTGATTGCTTTGACATTTCTTGCCATCACAAACACATTGTAAAGATTTTGAAGGTCAATCTCAAAATTATATGTTGACTTGTTGCACTGCAGAAAAAGTGTCAGTTGGCTCAACTAAATTATGTGAACTGAATGTCTTTTAACATTGGCACTTTAGTTGAACCAACTGATGATTTTCAATGCAACAATTAACATAAAACTGAGTTTTAACCTCCAAAATCTTATTACAGCGAATTTTTATGGAAAAACTGGTGTTTTAGTGTTATTACAAACATTGCCATTACATTCAGTGATAGTCTGAATGTGAAATAGTGCTAAATGTAAGGGCAACCAAACAGGTGTTGCATTTTACCACCTAACAGGGGACCAGTATCCTTTTGTGTAGTGAAATCACTATAACATGCACTCATATATGATCAGTCCATGCATATATGATCAGTCCACATATCCCATTTAAGATTATTGTCAAGTACACCAAAATATTTATAATTCTGGACTGATTGTACTGGCTGCCTATTAATCAAAAATGAATTTCTGCTCTCTAAAATCAATAGACATTTCCTTTGTTTTGGAGATGTTTAGATTGAGATTTGATTTCTTGCACCAATTTAAAATAAATTTCAAGTACTGGACTGTGTTCCTCCTGCCAATCATATAAGAGACTCACTAGACATGTTTCCATGTTGAGCCAAAAACTTTCAAAACTTGCTGCATTAAAAAATGCTCAGTTGGCTCAATTAAATTATGTGAACTGAACACTGGCACTTTATTTGTTAAACCAACCAAAGATTTTCAATGAAACAATCAATAGATCCTTCTCCTATTTGGCACCTAAACTCTGGAACAATCTTCCTAGCATTGTTCGGGAAGCAGACACACTCTGTCAGTTTAAATCTAGACTAAAAACTCATCTCTTTACCCTGGCATACACACATAATATTAGTCTGTCTGATTATCCCGAGGATTACCATAGTCAGCCGGATCCGGGCCGTATCCAGGTGAGATTGAGGACCTGTGCCTAGACACGACGACAACGCAGCCCTGAAGTGTCAGCAGAGATTGAGTCAACTAGATCATCACCTGTGAAAGCCTCACCGACACGACAGCCAGTGGCACAGATCCTCAACAAAACCGTTTCCATACCGGCGTGATGAATCTGATCCTTAATCAGATGGAACTAGATTAAATATTTTGACTGTTCGGATCCCAATCTGACTTCTGACCTGACACTGACACTCGATATTCAACAATGTTTTTGATCTGCCTGCATTGACACCATTCTATGCAAACTGAACTGAGCTAGACGGTGACATCACTGTTTTCTCCAGAGCTGCTGTATAGATAAATGAACTACAATGGAATGACAATGGAATGAATCAATACTGAACTTAAAGCTGGACAATGACACAATTTTCTTCTAGAGCTGCTGTGCAGCCAAAATTATTTATCTGTTATCACTGTAAAGCTGCTTTGACCCAATCTGCATTGTAAAAAGTGCTATATAAATAAAGGTGACTTGACTTGACACACACACACACACACTAACTCGCGCACACACACACACACACACACACACACACACACACACAGAGAGAGACAGCAGTGTTTGCTGGTTTCTAGACTGAGTAAGCTGTTGTTTTTGTAATAAACAAACAAAACAAATTAATTGCATCATACTGTATTTTGCACTGTAACACAAAGGCACAAGCAACAAATATGGAACTGTTTTAGTTTTTCACACTAGTGTGTAATATATGACAGTTTACAGTAACCATGTGAATAGTTGTGTTTGAGTTTGAAAAAGAATTATACATTTTTTATGCAATGGATTGTATTGGTTTATGTCACTAGATGGCAGCACAGTTGTAAAAACTTATATCTCAAAACTCACAAGTTTAAAGAAATGCAAGCAGTGCCTTTCACATTATTTATTTCCCCTGAAAGGCAATATCCATGATCTCACTTTGAGTTATTTTTGCTTTGGTCTTTATTTTTATTGACAAAGCTATTAATAGAAAGACAAACATATTAAGAAGGACAACTGTATCCTTTCAAATCGCTACACTGTTGTCCACATTTTGGGGGTTCAGATAGATGTAGGGAAGCTCCAACTTCTTGTTCCGGTCCTCAATGAGATCTGACAACTCCCTCAGATTCTTTTGAAAATCTTTAATGAGCTTGCAGGGGACGTCTTCATTGTACAGATTTTCTGGTAAATGTCCCAGAGGGTACTACGGACAGGGTAACAAGATTGTAATCATAAATCATAAATAACATGTTGATAATAAACATGTTTATATCAATGTTTAACACACTACGTATGACAGCACACTAATATTCTGAAAGTGCCAACTGCAACACTATGCTTACAGTTTGCTAAATGTCCTTTGTAATGTAACAGTCCAGGAATGGAAGCAGTGTAAGTAAGCCATTGTCATCCAGAGTAATATGATGGCATACACAATATTTTTTTTTACAGCAAAACTGAATTGCAGTCTTTGAACATGTGCCCTGATGATGTACAATCTCACATGGTCTGCAGAATCCTTGCTCAGCAGTCTCAGGACAGCCATCCCATTCACCGTCGTGCTCACATCAGGCAGGGTCTCCAGGATCGTGTCCTCAGTGGTCTGGCCTTTCACCTTGGGAGGGGGCATTCTGAGGGCAGTGGGGTAGTTAGGCATCCAGCCGCCAAAGTCAAACTGGGGGGAAAGAATTGGTGAAAAATGTGACATATAAGCCAAATATTCACAAAGAATAATAAGAGCACATAATTAACATCCCTTAGACCATGAAAAGTGGATATGGACAGGTTTTTCTTGTCGTTGTGGAATACTTGCTCTAGGGGGTTAACCTGTTAGCCAGCACCCCCTCTTTTGGAAGTTGAAGTTGTGAAGTTGGCCTTATAGCAATCTAGAAATGCACTGCAGCTAAAGCCACATGTCTGACCATGTTATATTTCAAATCTGAAGATAAGTTTAAAACTCTGAGTTTATTAAATGTTTTTCAAGACATTTCATGTGACTTTATTTTGAAAAGACTCTAAAATGCTAACTGATGTTTATTGCCATCTTCTAAGCACCTATTCAATGTATTGTCTATATTGTTTTGTGGTGCTAACTGCCCCATTCGGTTTCAGTCTCCCCTGCACACATTCACACCTTTCCGGCCTGGTTATGGCTCTAATTATTCTTTGTCTCTGTAGATAACTGATGATGTGCCATCTAGTTACTTAAGATATACTTGGGGTGTGTTTAAGGAAGTTATGTTCATATATGGTATTTTCCTGTGTTGAAATGCCCCCTTGTGGCCAGGCAAGTTTATGTACATGTGATACAAGTGATTCCAGTGGTTCCAGTGATTCGAGCTCTCCATGATAGCTAATAAAACAAGTTGTTCTCCGGCATACAAAGGCCTCCGTCTCTATAACAAACTACAGTCTCTATTATAATTACTGACGATGTTCCATTCAAGTATATTTAACCCCTCATTTCTTTCACAAAACGTGTCATTTCACCTTCTTTGAAACTGTATCTAATGCCCTTCTTGAAAAAAAAGTGAGCTTTACAATTCAAAATGATTTATTTGCATTACATTTGCTCAGAACAAGTGCATCTTTATGAGCTCGCTAGCATGTTAGCTTAGCACACCAACAAAACACGACAATTTATAAGATTAAAACCATGTTTTTGCTCCAAACTTACAAGTCGAGTGTTTTAAATAACTTCTGTGATGTGATGTGGCTTCGGATCAAAAATCAGACAGAAAATATATTTTTATAGTATTCAGCACAATGAGAAAAGCTATCTCGATTAGCATTGCATTATAAATATAATTTATTATTATTAAATACCCCACATGACATGAAGAACACAGATAAAACATATATCGTCACAATCGTGCATTTATTGTCTTCAAAAGTGTCTATGTGCATGTTATATCCATGGTTATAGCGATCTCTGGAAGCCTCTGTTAGTTCCTGGAATGTCACATGGTATGCCTGTCCTTCACTATGTGTCATTTGTGGACAATATGTGCACAGAGCGCCCTCCGGCTGCAATTATGAATTGAAAACACAGTACATCAGAGTATCCAGCGCTCATAGTGATGACAACAGCAGCATTTTGGGTAAAAATTGAATAAAAATTACTCCTCTGTATAGAAATTTGACATAAACATATGAGAATCCATCAATATTTCTCCAAATGTGCATGCTTTTAAGCAAAAAGCCCTGAGGGATGTTATTTTTTCGAGTTTTTTCATGACGAACATACAGAAGTTTTTTCTCAATGGATGTGGCTGACGCTCATATTTCAATGAAAAGGTAACGACTCCGTTTTTCATATTCATAACTCCTGACGCATATTAACAAATTACGGTCACTATAAGATTAAGCGTCCTCGCTAAGGTTAACAGGTTAAAGCATCTTGAGAAAATATTAATAACAGACAACAGTTAAAAGGCAGAATCCACAAATCTGTTTCGCAAAAGGTTGTTGATATTCAAGCTCAAAAGCCAATCAACTGAAACCCCTCCCCTTCATGCTCCCGAAGCTTGATTGGCTGGCATTGTTTATGGCTCAGTCCAAACCACTATGTTTGTTTCCCATTCACAGAGCCAGGACAACAGAGGGTTTTTTGAGCTCGGACACTGAACGGACAGCTAGAGGAATGTATGGAGCAATACGCTGGATTTGAGAAAAAGTGTATGGGATTAGGAACATGGAGCTTTAATGGCACTGTGTGACTGGAAGTGAATTGACTTGTACTAACTGACCTGTCCATTGTTTACAGCGGCATGTTGGGCTGAGGCAGTGAAGATCACCATGGTGACAAACTTGACAAGGTCTGTCACAGTCTGAAAAGATGATGGTATTCCTGGGAAGAAGAAAGAAAGGCTGTTTCTGTGAGGAACTCAGTTTAGGATGTTTATACTGTGCGCGCGCACAGTGAATTACAGTGGGGTTTACAAAACAGGTTGTGCCTCAAAGCAAATATGTCTATGCTATGCTGTGCAAATACTGAGCTGAACACAAAAAAAGAAAGAAAACCTTTGTTGGATTAAATGCCCTATTATGGCAACAGTTCCTTTGGAAATGCATACTCATTGGTCTAGCCCATTTCATTTCCTTTAATCGCTCCCTATTCTAGATTATGCTACTCTAAGCAATGTCTGAAACCTTTATTGTGAGCACTTCTTGTGTCTATTTGCCTCTTCATGATTAATCACTTGTTGTATTCCTTACTTGTAAGTCACTTTGGATAAAAGCATCTGCCAAATGAATAAATGTAACAGTAAATGTAAATGATAACAGACCTGAGTCATCTCTTCCCAGGAAGCCATTGGTGAATATCTCACTGATCCAATGCTGCAGCTCTGTGTCCTTCTGCACGTGTGTATCTCCTTGATAGTAGTGTGACAAGAAAGCCGCAACAAACCTGTAAGCAACCTCACAGTCAGATGTTTTCAGGGTTTACATATTTACAGCTTTACTTTTTTTTTTGATAGATTTGCTTTGCAATTATTTCTTAAGCTGGAATTTATTCAAAGCGACTTGCAACACAGTACATGTACAGCATGTGCTTACTGACTATTAAACCCATGAACCTGTATAATTGACACTGTATTTGTTGAAATATGAATCAGACAGTGCATCAGGATGTATTAGTTCAGCCCTAAAATCTGGATGTATTATGTAACACACACATACACATAGTTAGAGAGTAGAAAGCATAATGCCTATTAAAAAAAACACTAGACTAAACTCCTCTGGTAGTCATACTTGTTGATGATATTCCACAGTTTCATCCCATCATCTCTGTAGTAGTAGTGAGGTACATTCTCCAGGCCTCTCTCAGAGATGTTATCAGGAAGACAGAGGGCGCTGTAGGTCAGGGAGGCAGTAGCACGCTTCAGCAACTTTACCAATGACTCTCCACCTACTCCTGCATACTAAGAGTAGAATCATTAATGGAGAGAAGACACATGACATAAAGTTAGGTTAAAAGCTATAAACAAAGTGCTGGCACCACAAATCCCATAATAATTTCCCCCAAAGTTAAATAAACAATAATAAATTCAGGAAAAGAGTAGATTGTTAAAGAAGTCGGTCATCACAGAAAACATTAAATAGCCATTATGCATTTTTTTTTTACCAATCTTACAAGATATGTCTGCAGGTAGATAGGATCATGAGGAGAAATTTGTTGAATTCAACAAAAAAGTGTATTGGATTATAATTGAAGATTGAAACTTTAGTGCCTGTTTAACAATGCAGTATGCATACCACGGTAATGGCCCCATCCTTGGATATCAGGTCATTCCGGGCCATGATGTTGATCTGGAGCGTGTATCGGATATGGGGAAAGAGGAGCTACAAAAGGAAAAGTAAGTAAGAGATTTGTATTCACCGCCTTCACATTCTTTGAAGATAAAAATATATGAATGAATAAAGAATTTTAATTTCTTGTGTGTGAGTGTGTGCGCTATTGCACGTGTGTGTGTGTGTGTGTGTGTGTGTGTGTGTGTGTATCTGTACCCGCAAGCCTTCTTTTGTAGGTGACTCCCTACATTCCATTCCTTCAAGTTATTTTTACATGAATTACAGAATTTGAAGAATGATTCCATTTTTTGAGAAAAGTTACAGGAAGATGAATGGGTTTGAGTGAGACATTAGTGACCCCTCATGTACCTAATGTTCTGTGTAGTCTGTGCTATAGATGAGTCAGTCCCGCTCTCCAAAAGGCAAACAGTGAAGGGGAGGCTTTTTCACAAAGCAACATCTCTGAGGTAAAATAGACAACTGAGACCACAGACTACAACTGCAAAAACTCCCCTACCGTCAAATAGTATAAAACATACATTATTTAATTCGGTATCATTCTCTCTCTCTGTGGATGTGGCATGTCTGGAACATGCCCCTGTTTTGCTAAGAGCCCTCACCGTTCACACGTAATAGATTCAATACCTTGTAGAGAGGGTGTGGAGAGGGAAGATTGCGCATCGTCGCCATGGTGAACACTTCTGCCAGCAGGTGAGTTCTCAGCAGGTGAAAGTCAACCTCGTGAACGCCAAACTCTGCATTTCGGACGAAGATCTTGGCCAGTTTCCAGTCAGCCTTTGAATCCGTTGGGAGGAAGATGGGATTCTCTTTGCTGGGCTTTTGCCTTAACTGTGCAGATTAAATTTGAACATGCGTGAAAATTGTACAAACGGTTCCTGAGGGAATCAATCTAGGTTATGATTTTTCTCTCTTTCAAGAAAATGACAAAGGATTTCCATGGCATCTGTCATAATTACTCTATGAAGACACTGACATCTTAAAAAAAGAGGTTTATTTAATGTTTAATTATTCAGACAATTCTGCCTGCTCATCATTTGTACATTACATTTCACCTTTTCTTTTCATTTCATTTCTTTTTAATAATTAGATTGTTTACCTCATCTTTCAAGATTTATTCATCTGTATTTAATTTAATAATGCCCCCCCTGACATTTGGCGCCTAGGTATCCCCAGGTCCTCTTTCAGTCGAAGCACTTCGACGTCACCCTGTATAGGATATCGCTTCTTGAGCATTTCCCAGCTGAAGCAAATTCTAATCCCACTACAGGGATTACGGTGGATCCAGTTTTCAGTCCCTGGTGACGGGCTCTCCCCTTTTGGGCACACACAGGGTGGGGAATGCATTGCCTCCGCCTTTTCTAACAAACTGAGTATGGCATTCTGATGGGGAGGTATGACCTCTGCACATCTCCATTCTGTGCCTCTCCAGCATCTCTGCCAGGCTGCCCAGGACCTGGCCGTGTCTCCACCTGTAATGCTATTGGGAGAGCGCCACTTTGCAGCCTGACAAGATGTGCTAGAGACTTGCATTAGGACTGCTACAGAGGGGGCAGCTTACTTCCTGGCACTTCCAGGTGCAGATTAAGGGGGCAGGGGAGTGTGTCGTATGTGGTCCTGATTAGGAAGCTTAGCCTTGCTTGTGGCATCTTCCACAGATCCGCCTTACTGATGGTGAGGCCGATGACACCTTCCCAAGTTGTCCATCCCCCTTGGTGTCCCTGAGACACAACCTTGATGCTGTAGCGCTCGTTCTCCATCCTCACCACCTCTGACACCAACAGCTCCTTCCTCTCTTTCTGGCTTGGCTTTGACCAGAACAGCAGTTCTTGAAGAAGCTGGCATATATCGGGATTGTGCTTGTACTGTCATTCTCACTGAGGCGCTGTGCTATAAATCTCCCATACAGGTTGACGTCAAAGTGCTTCGAACGATCTCTCCGATCTCTGAGGGAGAACACGAGACGTCCCCTTCGTCTGCCTCAGTGCTCACGACTGTTGAAGTGCAGGAAAGAGGCAGAACCAGTGCCGTGTACCGGCTTTAAAGCCGACTGACGTGGCCGAGAGAATCAGCACGCTGCTACTACGCAGCAGGATTAGAATTGGCTTCAGCTGGGACATGCTCAAGGAGTGATCTCATACAGGGTGACATCTCGTGTTCTCCCTCAGAGAACCGAGGTTATATATATAACCCATATATTTCTGCACTTCAAATGCAAGATACTCTGATACCTGAATGGCGATGGGCAGCATCATGCCATGAGGGTTGCAGTACAGCAGGACCAGGGGAGCTGTGAGATACTGCTGCCTGCCACTGACTACATTTCCCACCAGCCCGTCCAACATCTTATAGTCAGACAGGAAGATGTTCCCTTTCTGGGTGTGGGGGTAGATCACACCAAATAATGAAGAAACACAGAAAATTAGACAAAACCAATGCAAACCAGACCCAGTAATTCCAAATCATGCCAGTAGCAAGTAGTGTACCTTCATCTCCTGCTCCAAGCTGCTCCCTCTTAGAGAATCTTTGACCATGTCGTCTGTGACGAGAAAATTCACGGGCAGCTTTGAGCAGCGCTGGATCATCATGGGATTGAGGCCATTCAGAAACTGGTAGCCAAAGAACTCGTCCTCATCCCAGTGCTCTTGAACGTATTCTGCAAAGCATGTTATGTCAGAACATATTCTACAGTACAGACAGTACTTTATTTGCAATACAGTCATTTTGAGCAGTTCATTCGTTTAAGATGTATACCAATGGTTTTCCCTCTGTTTTCACAACTAATTACTTCCAGTTGGCTGATGCTTTCCCATGATCTTCTGCTGTCAGCTAATCCAGTTAGTTTCAGAGCAGCTAACCTACACACACAGAATACACAGGTACAAACATTATTACTGGAACCAACCTTGATATACTACCTATGATCCATCCTAGCTTTAGTTGTGAGCATCTTTGTAGTTACTATTAGATATTATATTATTACTGTCTTCAATCAGACAAAGCTATTTTGCGAACGCCATCCACTTACATGCAAAATACACTGAATATACATGGATCATGTTTTTAAATCACCACAGTTAATTTTTAACTAAAGCATACTTAAAATTAAATCTAGCTATAAATATTCAGCATTTCCACCAGTGCAATCTATAACTAAAAACATACCATATTTAGGCTAACCTACAAACAAAAAACATTGATACAGTCCATTGTCCAAACAATAATGGTGAAATGGTTCAGCTTGCTGTCATGGGGCCACTACTTATGAACTCTTTAAATGCATCTCTGGAATTACCATTGTATTGGGTAGCCTGCTTTTAGCTGAGTATACATGGCAAATCCTTGAAAATTTATCACAGTTCATTTTGAATAAAGCATACTCCAAAGTAATAGACTGACATTGCCTCTACGTCACCTATATAACTTATCTCTCCTGTGGTGCTTGGGTCCGTGGAACCCAGATGCAACAGAATTTTGTAAATCGTAGGGGGGAAAAGGCAAACATGATAAAAAAACAAACAGTTAATCCAATGAAAAACAGATGCCATGCAGTGTGTGAAATTACACCAACACTCAGACACAGTTATAACAGTGATATAGTTTAAGCATGAGTATCTGTCTTCTCCCTCATTACCAATAATTGCGATCTGGAAGAGGTAGCCTATATGGCAAAGATTAACCATGAATAGGCATGCTGTCCACATTGCTTGTAATTGAAATTAGAGTCGACACCTGTTCAGTTGTTTGCCTAAATTTGTATGGTTGTGTTGTCCTAAAAACCCAATATTGGGTCCAGCAAATACTGAACAGTGTGTGTAATGGCTTCCTTTGATCTATATCCACTTCCGAGTGGGAAAGTATCTTTGACACTACAACCTGTTTGAGCAAGACTTTTTTTTTATTATTATTGTAACAAAAAGGTGAAAAAGGTGAAAACTATCTCCCAAAAATGGTAAAATCCCAAAATGGGTGCAATTCATTCCTTTAAAGTGGAAGTACAGAAATATAGTAACATATAGACTGAATAACAACATTAGTAACCGTATGGCTTCTACAGTGTGTAACAAAGAGATGAACACTACAGGAGTGTTAAAAAATGACTTGGTCACTTACTGCTTTCCAGCACTGGAGTAAAACTCGGTTTCCTTTGTGAAAGAGAATCGGACTTCAGCTGGCAGAGTGAAGGCAGTGTCGTAATCGATAACTTGGGGCGTGCCCTCAGCATACACGCGCCACCTGAGAGTGGAATATTCAAACGTATTTCAATGGAAGGAATTTAATTTCACTGAATTTATTTTAATGTAACATAGACACTTCACTGTCACACCCGACTTGTATTAGTGTGCTGCCCACAAACCTAAATAACTTTTGTTGCTCTTCCAGCTGCCTCGTCCTTTGTCTTTGGGCTATTAGGTTGGTGTCCTGGAACACAAGTGAAGCTGAAATGCAAATGACAACATTAATTCAAAATCTAAATTTGTTTGTTTGCAAAAAAAAAAAAAAAAAATGTAGGCTATATTTTGTATGTATCATTATTTGATCATAGGACGATGACTTGTCATCCATGTATTTTTTTATTTTTTATCATAGACACTTTCATTTTATTACAAATGTGCTTTATTTTAAAAAGGCTAATGGTAGCATTAGTCACAGTGTTCTGAGATACATAAAAAAAGATGTCTTTGTAAAACATGAATGACAACTACATACAGTACAAGACAAATGTTTGCTTAAAGGAATTCTTCTGCAATGTACATAAGTGTGTGTGTGTGTGTGTGTGTGCGTTTTTGTGATCTATGAGGACACAAATTTGTATAATGACATGGGTATTACACTGGTATTACGACGTAAACATTAAATATGAGGAAATTTCATGAGTCCTCATATTTAAAATAGCTTTAAAAACATACAAAACAATGTTTTATTAAAAATGTAAAAATGCAGAATGTTTTCTGTGATGGGTAGGTTTAGGGTAGTGTAGGGGGAGAGAATATACAGCTTGTACAGTTTAAAAACCATTATGCCTATGGAGAGTCCTCACTAAGATAACAAAACAATCCTTTGTGTGTGTGTGTGTGTGTGTGTGTGTGTGCGCGTCCACGCAGTACATTTGCAAGACATCACCACTGAACTTTCAAGTACACTGGTAAATGAGAATTTTGCCCATGACCTGAATTGGAAGTGCCTACCTTTAGCAGGTCTTAAAACGAGCTTCTCGTTACAGTCAAGCCAGCAATAGCACGGAAACAAAATCTCGTCACCTTCTGGTGTGTTGACCAAGATCTTATCGCAGAACCACTGGTTGTAAAGAAGACCCATAAACGGCTTGGAGTAGAGCTTGACAGATATGAGCTCTCCCAGGGATACCTTACAGTGTATCTTAACTGCTCGCTCCTGCAGAGACATATTTATGGGCTTATTAGGGCTTATTAGGGCCATTGTAGGTAAAAATAATAATAATAATATGGAGTTGGGGGAGGGGGTGTAAAATTTCAAGAAGAAACTCAGAATTTCCATGAAAAAAACAGATATTCTGAGATTACAAAATCACAAATTTGCGTGAAAAAACACAAATTTGCAAGAAAAAACTTGAATATTCTTTGATTATAAAGTCCCAAATTTGTGAGAAAAAAAACTCTGAAAAATAGTGTCAAGGAACCACATCACTTTATATTGGAAGGATGTAGCCTACCTCATCACGCCACAGACACAACCGTAAACAGGGATCCCTCACGCACATGTTAGTGAGGATGTGCAACTAGTATGGAACACTGAAATGTTCCTGGCCAGTAAAATAATCACATCGCTTCACTTTGCATTCAACCTGAAACTGATCCACAGCCCGTGTCACGAAGGCATCATCTATAGACCACCCAGGGTCAGCGTTCACTGTGAACCAATTTCTCGATGGCTGAGGCAAGCTGTGAATGGAAGAAACAGCCTATAGCCTGCCCAATTAATCTACTGACACTGTCTTGATTTGGATATTCATGAGAAGCTGCGAAGCGGGTTCAGTCTGAGTGCAAAGTGAAGCGATGTGGTTATTTTATTGCCCAGGCATGTTTCAATGTCCATACTAGTTGCACTTCCTGATCCTCAATTGGATGGAACTGGAATAAATACTTTGAATGTTGCGATCCTATTGGACTTACGATGGCAACCTGAATCGTAACAAAGCACTGTTGGCCAGAGGAGAACTGGCCCCCCGACTAAGCCTGGTTTCTCCCAAGGTTTTTTTCTCCATTTAAACACCTATTTGCCACTTGTCTGCCACCTGATGTCACCTGATGGAGTTTGGGTTCCTTGCCGCTGTCGCCTTTGGCTTGCTTAGTTGGGGACACTTGACATTTGACTTGACATTTGATATTCAACAGTGCTTTGATCTGCCTGCATTGACACTATTCTTTAAGAGCTGCTGTGCAGCCAAATAATGTACCAGTTATCAATGTAAAGCTGCTTTGACACAATCTACATTGTAAAAAGCGCTATATAAATAAAGGTGACTTGACTTGACTTCCTCACTAATGTTTGCATACGGTGGAGGTAGGCCACAGCCTCACAATGTGAAGCGATGTGGTTCCTTGACACTATTTTCCCGAGTTTTTTTCTTGCAAATTTATGACTTTATAATCACAGAATATTCAAGTTTTTTCACGGAAATTCTGATTTTTTTCTCTGAATTTTACCCCTCCTCCTCCTGCTCCATATTATTATTATTATTATTATTATTATTTGAATATGCCATCGTACATTTGGGAAGATACTTTTTAGGTAAATATAAAATGTTTTTTTTTTATTTTTATTTTTTTGTCATTACTCCATACAGCTTTTATACTCACTCTTTCAAATATCTTCCATCAAATGTAGCTTTCTGACTGAGAAACACTTACTGTTGGTTTAATTGGGTGCACTTACCGATCCTTGCAAAAACGGCTGAAGGCGATTTAGATTCTGTTCCTCACTCTCAGCGTCACTACCACGCAGTTGGATGTAGATAAGGCTAGTGGTGCCCGCCAGGAGCCTCTTTCCTGTGTGCACCGTTACTGTGTAGATCACCATGGCTGTTCTGCAAAGTAATGGACAATGATTTTTAAGAAAAAATATGAACAAGATGTGACCACCAAAGAATGTCAGTCCAGAGAGGGAGAGAGCGCACGTAAGTGAAAGAGAGAGAGAGAGAGCGATTCTCACCTGTAATCAGAGAAGTCACAATGCTACTGCTGTAAGAAGTGTAAAATCTGCTGTTACTAGATGTCATGATACTTATGTCATGGAAATTACCACAAATATTAAATACATTTTAATTGAACACTCCGTAGCAAAGATCTTGGAGAAAAGAAGTTTTATTACCAGGTTTTTGCCAAAACGAGGATCTTGTTCCTTTCAAAATGACCTGAATAAGAAGAGGCCAAGAGCAGAAGACTTTTTATATCTTTCTTGTAATATATGCATTCTCATCACTGTCATGACACCCGATCTAAAAATTAATGCCTACCTTTGTCCAAATAAGGAAACATTTTCAAACTTAAGTTTATGATTGGTTGCAATGTTTTTTGACTCTGTTCACGTCTTGCAAAATCATGCTATTGTAAGGATGGAGAAACTTGGTTTGTCGTTGACAGAGGCATTATGCAAGCCCCAATTCTGAGGGGGGAGGCATCTCACTTAAGATAACATTGGATTAACATTTCTATGCATTCTATGTCTATGTCACTAATATAATAATAATAATAATAATAATAAATTTTACTTTTTATAGCGCCTTTAAAAAGTTACTTTTACTGATAACTGGTCAGACTGTTTTAGGCAGTTGAAAAAAGAGGAAGTCTTATCTGACCACAGCTCAACTTTTGACCTCTTTTTAACATAAATAAGAGAGAGAAGAAGAAAGCTTAGTTAATTAAACATAAGTTTGTTACAAAGTACAGGTACATATTCATAACAAAGCATCTGGTACACATGGTACAGATTTTCTATTGTAAGATTCATAAACACTTAGTAAAGCTCTTCAGTTATCAAAAGAAGTCTTCAGTCTACATTCCCTTACGCAAAGAAAATATATTTCCCTATATATGAATGATCAATATATTAAATGATTTAATGGTATATTTGACAATATACAGAATAATATATTGTGTTAATATATTAAAATATATTGAATAATATATAAGGAATTGCCACTTATATTGAAATATATGTGAAAATATATTTACTAATATATCATAATGTATGTAATATTATATTCAGTAATACACTGCAATAATACATATAGATGTACGTACATCTATATAAAGGTTTTCTGGTATGTCTGTCATGTACATGTGATAAGATATGGTACTGCATGTGTATAAATATATTGCAGATATATTTACTCATGTAGTATAAACACACATATATACAATTATATATATTGTAATATATTTCTTATAAATTACATTATAAATGTTTCATATTTTCAAGCTAGTTAACAATAGCACAAGCACACCCGCTTGTACTAAAGTATTTAGCAAAGAGACTCTCACTGACTCTAGTATGTCATCGACAGTTATTATAGTGTTAGGGGCGGGGCCATGCTCGGTGGCTTTAGTGCGTCATCGACAGTTACTATAGTGTTAGGGGCGGGGCCATGCTCAGTGACTCTAGTACGTCATCGACAGTTATTATAGTGTTAGGGGTGGGGCCATGCTCGGTGGCTCCAGTGCGTCATCGTCGGTTATTATAGTTAGGGGCGGGGCCTTGATCGGTGACTCTAGTACGTCATTGACAGTTATTATAGTTTTAGGGGTGGGGCCATGCTCGGTGGCTCCATTGCGTCATCGACAGTTATTATAGTTAGGGGCGGGGCCATGATCGGTGACTCTAGTATGTCATTGACAGTTATTATAGTGTTAGGGGCGGGGCCATGCTCGGTGGCTTTAGTGCGTCATCGACAGTTATTATAGTGTTAGGAGCGGGGCCATGCTCGGTGGCTCTAGTGCGTCATCGGCAGTTATTATAGTGTTAGGGGCGGGGTCATGCTCAGTGGCTCCATTGCGTTATTCGACAGTTATTATAGTTAGGGGTGGGCCCATGATCGGTGACTCTAGTGCGTCATCGACAGTTAATAGGCTTGTTCGACTTCATGCAGTGCTGCACAGACCGATCGGCAGCTGACTTTAAGCAGTGCATGTCGGTAAGAATTTTTGTCCTACTTGAGACAGCGCCGACGCCATGTGACTGTGGCATATGGCTTCAAAGAACCGCAAGAGCGATTCGAGAGCAGCCGACTAAGTCAGCCAGTGCAGTTTCTCAAGAGCAGCTGCACGAGCTCTGATGACGACACAGCTGTTCCACGACTGGCTGGATTCACTGCATGACAACGATCACGTGTTTCGTGTTTATTCTCACATATTCAGTTCCACTAATGCTCAAAAATCTGTATTTTTATAACAGTTAAAGCTCTTTTCATGTAGTCGCGATGTTGTATTGTGTCATGTTTATCAAAATAAAACTAAAAAACATAGACCTCACTACATTGATATTTAAATAATATAGTCAATGATATC
Organism: Mylopharyngodon piceus; assembly: GCA_039654765.1. Classification (NCBI taxonomy): domain Eukaryota; kingdom Metazoa; phylum Chordata; class Actinopteri; order Cypriniformes; family Xenocyprididae; genus Mylopharyngodon; species Mylopharyngodon piceus. The sequence continues at coordinate 315,718 of CM077443.1, forward strand.
GTCAGTTATTATAGTTAGGGGTGGGGCCATGCTCAGTGGCTCTAGTGCGTCATCGACAGTTATTATTGTGATAGGGGCGGGGCCATGCTCGGTGGCTCTAGTGAGTCATCGACAGTTATTATAGTGTTGGGGCAGGGCCATGCTCGGTGGCTCTAGTGCGTCATCGACAGTTATTATAGTGTTGGGGCGGGGCCACGTTCAGTGGCTTCAATGCTAGTTACTATGTAGTACTGAATTGTGGAGTTAGACTGTTAAACAGTTTTTCACCAATTCTGTGTTCAGGATTTTTTGGGCGGGGCTAAAACAGTGGATCATTGAAGCCACCGAGCCCAAAAAATCCTGAACACAGAATTGGTGAAAAACTGTTTAACAGTCTAACTCCACAATTCAGTACTACACAGTTCACAGTCTTTGTAATGTGTTTCAGCAATACATTTGTAACATTTATAATGTGTTTAGAAACAATTCTCAGAATTGACTTTACTCATGCTGCTGCAAGCACTATAGTGTTGAAATGAATGACAATACATTCATTATCAAAGTGCTCAATTATTGTTGAATTAGTCGGACAGCATTTCAACAATTTCATTTTACATTGTCTCATACCACGAATGCTATAACAGCCTAAGCACTGCAGTCAACAGCTTGAAGTATCTATTCTGTTAAATAAAAGTCTGTAGACAGATGTTGTAACTTGTATGCAATAATGTCAGTGTTTGCAATAAGTGTTACTGTGGACAGAGAAATAACCCTAAACCAACAGGTTGTGTAACACTGCAATGTAATTCAATTCAAAAAAGCATTATTGTCTATCCCCACAGGGGTAGAAAATTCACCTTAAGATCCTGTTTATAATACCAATGGCAGTCTGAATAAATGTCTTCTTATATTTGGCTTTTTTCACCAAAAGTACTTTATAGCATCTACCAGATGGAAGTACCTGAAATGAACTATGCAGGGGATGGGAAGAATCTGCCACAATAACAGAAGTTTTCCTTTTTAATGCCACAGTGTAAGGATCAGACAGAGATACTTGTTTCTCACCGATAATTTTACCAGCCATGTTTATATAAGTCTGTTTTTGCATTTAACAGAAAGAGAGTTGAACCAGGATATAATGTTAAAAGTGAGCACGGATTCAATGAGTGATTTATACACAACTATCAGAATGTCTTTTTCAATGTTAAAACTCAGTTCAAAAATTTTCTCAGTAAGCCTAATGTCACAGACACGCCAGGCTCCAACACCGTCCTGTCACAGCGCACTCCATCTCCTGAATACTGATCACACGCACCTGCACCTCATCAGCACGCCAATCAGCACCAGTACAAAAGACACTCACACTCACTCAGTCACTGTCCGGTCTCGTTCGCATCTAGACTTACCTACATGCTTACCTCAAGGACTCCCAGCGATCTACTTACCTGTCTCCAGCGTTTCCAAGTCTCCTCCTGTGTTCCCAGTCTGTGTGTGAGTGTCTCCTGTCTCCAGCGTTGTTCATCTCCACCGTCATCCAGGATCTTCACCTCTACAAACACAAAGGACAGTATCATTCATCTACTTATCACCATTCACTCAGAAGTTCACCTCATACTCACCTGCACGACTGTTTACTCTGCTGTGTGTCAAATAAACATCCTTATCTGTGATCTCCTGTCTCCGACCCTTCTGTACTGTAACAGAAGACCGGACCAAACCGTCAGACACCAGCATGAGTCATCCGGATCCGTTCCAAGAGCTCGTTGACGCTTTGCGCCGAGCACTCACCATCAACCCGTCATCACCACCACCAGCGATCACCTCCATCAACACAGCCACCACTCCTTCACCGCCTGTGCACGCCAGTCCCATGGCCAAACCGGCGCCCTACTCTGGTTCGGCGGAGGATTGCAGCGGATTCCTCCTGCAATGTTCGCTGGTCCTGGAGATGCAACCGCACTTATATCCCACCGAAACCTCTAAGGTAGCGTTCATAATTTCACAGTTACAAGGCAAAGCACTGCAATGGGCCATTTGGTCTCAAAATAATCCTGTCACTCAGTCTTATTCCGGCTTCGTAGCTCACTTCAGAGAAGTCTTCGGGAAGCCAGCCTCAGACTGTTCAATAGGTGAGAGATTGTACAATTTGAAACAAGGCACAATGACTGTGAACGAATATGCTTTGCAATTCAGAATGCTTGCTGCTTCAAGTGGTTGGAACGAACAAGCCCTGATAACCACCTACCGTCAAGGATTGGACCCTCGAGTGCGGTTGCATCTCGCTGCATACGAGGATACCATTGGGCTCGAACGATTCATCCAACTCTCCATATGCTTCGCCACTCGTATGCAGTCGTGTCTCGAAGAGCACCAGGGCCAGCCACTATTCAACACCGTCCTCCGTCGACCAGAATCCGTCAGCCCTCCAGAACCAGCCAACGAACCCACGCTACTGGAAAGTTCAAGGCTCACATCCACTGAACGGCAGAGACGGCAGACCCAGAATCTGTGCCTTTATTGTGGTTCTCCTGGGCATGTAATCTCCACATGCCCAATTCGTCCTCCTCGTCCCATGGTGAGTGCCATCATTCCCTCTATAAATAAGATGAAGCCACTCACCACCATTGTAAACCTTACTGCTGCTGATGTTTCCATTCCAGTTGTTGCACTCCTCGATTCTGGGTCAGCAGGCAACTTCATCTCCGGCGCCCTCTATCGTCAGCTCAAGCTCAAGACCGTGGCTACACCGTCCACCTACCAGATCCACTCAGTGACGGGAAAGCCTCTCAGTAGACGACACGTCCGTCGGAGTGTCGGTCCCATCCAACTACAAGTGGGGATTCTTCACGTGGAGAAATTACATCTGCTGGTTCTAGAGGAATCCACCGCTGACGTGATATTGGGGCGCCCCTGGTTGGAGCAGCATAACCCAGTCATCTCTTGGAAGACCGGCGAGATCCTGAAGTGGGGCAAAACCTGCTTCTCTGGTTGTTTCTCTGAGTTTCCAGTTCCATCGTCTCCTCATCCTGAACACCTCTCTGTCTGTGCCACTTCCATCGAGAGTCCAGTAGAGAAACGCTCTGTGGATATACCACCATGTTACACCCCCTTCAGTGACGTCTTCTGCCCGCAAAGAGCTTCCAAGCTGCCTCCACACCAGCCATGGGACTTGCGCCATCGATCTGCTTCTGGGTGAGTCAGTGCCCAGGGGAAGGATCTACCCCCTGTCGATCCCGGAGGAGAAAGCCATGGAGGATTACATCAAGGAGGCCCTGGCGCAAGGTTACATCCGCCCGTCTACTTCCCCTGCTGCTTCGAGTTTCTTTTTTGTGGCAAAAAAGGACGGAGGCTTGCGGCCATGTATTGATTACCGAGCACTCAACAACATCACCGTGAAATTCAGATACCCCCTTCCTCTCGTCCCAGCTGCACTAGAACATCTCCGTGGTGCCACTGTCTTCACCAAGTTGGACCTCCGCAGCGCGTACAACCTCATCCAGATACGTGAGGGGGACGAGTGGAAGACCGCCTTCGTGACCCCTACTGGACACTACGAGTATCTTGTTATGCCGTATGGCCTGGTCAACGGCCCCTCCGTATTCCAGGACTTCATACACGAGGTGCTCCGGGAGTTCCTCCACAAATTCGTCTTGGTTTACATCGATGACATCTTAATCTACTCCTGGAGCTTGGCCGAACATCACCACCACGTTGTGGAGGTCCTGAAACGCCTGAGGGAATTCCATCTCTTCCTGAAAGCCGAAAAATGCTCCTTCCATCAGCCCTCAGTGCAGTTCCTTGGGTACAACATCGACAGCAGTGGCATCCAGATGGACGGTGGAGGAAGGTGGATGCCATCAGGAACTGGCCCACTCCCTCTACCATAAAAGAACTCCAACGTTTCCTCGGCTTCGCCAACTTCTATCGCCGCTTCATCCAAGACTTACAGCTCCATCACGAGCCCACTCACTAACCTCCTCCGCAACAAGCCCAAGTCTTTGTCCTGGACACCAGCTGCCACCAACGCATTCAACACCCTGAAGGAAGCCTTCTCCACCGCTCCTCTCCTCGTCCACCCTGATCCCGACCAGCCCTTCGTGGTGGAGGTGGACGCCTCTACCACCAGAGTAGGAGCGGTATTATCTCAGCAGCAGGGGACCCCTAGTAGACTCCATCCATGCGTCTTCTTCTCCCACAAGCTCAACCCGGCGGAGGTCAACTATGACATCGGCAACAGGGAACTTCTCGCCGTTAAGTTGGCCCTAGAAGAATGGAGACATTGGTTGGAGGGGGCCAAACATCCCTTCCTCGTGCTCACTGACCACAAAAACTTGGAGTACCTACGAGTAGCCAAGAGGTTAAACCCAAGACAAGCAAGCTAGGCGTTATTCTTTACCTGCTTTCACTTCACAATCTCCTATCGTCCAGGTTCCAAGAACGTCAAGGCGGATGCATTATCTCGTCTGCATGCTCCTGAGGAGAACCCCGAAGAACCTGAGACCATCCTCCCTGAAAGCCTCATTGTCAGCCCCATCACCTGGTCTGAGGAAACCATGCCCTCCTCCAATGCCTCCGCCAACACTCCGTCAGGTTGCCCGCCAGGCTTGCAATACACCACCAGGGCACGGTGCACTCCACTCATCCACACGTCACTAGGCACTGGCCACCCGGGGGTCAATGAAACCCTCTCGCTGCTGAAGGAGCGCTTCTGGTGGCCGAATATGGCATCCGATGTCAGAAGGTACGTGCAGGGATGTAAGAAATGCGCCATCTCGAAGAGCCCTCGCCACCTTCCATCCGGCAAGCTCCTTCCTCTGCCCGTTCCTAATCGACCCTGGTCAGACCTAGGAGTTGACTTCATAACAGACCTACCTGCCTCCAACTACTGCACCTGCATGTAACATCTAGACATTGGTAAGCCTTTTTAAAACACTGTCTGAAGGCTTATCAAATGTAAATGGGTCAATCTCTGTACCCAAGTATTTAAAAGATCCCACCTGCTCAACTTCCTCTCCATTAAGTAACAAAGGCTTTAAAAAGTGTGTGGTAATTTTTAGCCCTACAACACATTTCTTTAGTTTTGTTAATATTAAGCTGCAATGAACTCTCCTCTGTCCAGGCTGAGAGAAAATTAATAAAATTAAAATAACTGTCCAGTGATCCTTCACACACCCCACCAGTGCCATGTCATCTGCATATTTTATAAGCATCAAATTTTCATTATTACAGGTTATCTATATGTTTTTAAAACCACATTTTCTGACTTTTTGCCATTTACCAGCACATGTTGTGGCCGGTCCATTAAGAGACTATTAATCCATAAGATCAGGGTTTGATGAACCTGTAAATTCTCCAGACGCCTCAGAAGTGTGTTTATATTCACAGTGTTAAAGGCAGAAGAAAAGTCCATAAATAAAAACCGGAAACCGAGGGTAACGCAGGTATGACGCCATTGACTCCCGGACACGCCCCGTATCCCTTGGTTAAAATCGCGATTTTCTCATGATTTACAAATAGTTGGAAACATTTGGGATATTGTGAGTACTCAACTGAACAAAACACTGGCGTAGTGGTTTTTGGATATTTTACTGCAAAAATCTTACATGTTGTGCCTTTAATCTGATGCATGATGAGTATGACAGTGAATGAGAACATTTATCATTTAGTATTTCACAACTGCGAGAAAATGTTTTTTTTTTCTTCTAGATTTCAAGATTGCACAAAACCTTTTTACGAGAAACCTGTAACTATTCCTGCCAGATATTTACACATGACAGAATGAAGGAATTAAAACAAACATAGAGAGAGACAATCAGCAATACTATCAGATAAAACAAACCAACAGAGACATGTCAGTGAAGTTCATCTCTGTGGCTCTCGCTGGGTGTTATGGGAAAGAACAGTGTTTCTGTCGTACACAAACAATAACAGTTGGGAATAAAGAGTCTGCGGTTATCGGCAAGAGTATCAGCGCTGGATTAGATGAAACACACTAGCAAAAACCAGCTGAGATAAGGTCTGGAGAGTTTTTTGTTTTTTTGTTTGGAGGGTTTTTGTTTCTTTTCCAAGCAACTCTTGTGACTGCAAGAGACGATTCACCATCATCTAGACTGCAACCATAAGACCTTTGCAGCCAGAAAACCTTCAGCAAACATTCCAGCTGACAAGCTCATTCTGCTTAAAACTCAACAATTGCATGTTGTCACGTCAAACGCACCTTTCATTCAGAATTTGTGCTGTAGTCCCTCTCCACTTAAACACCAGTGAGTTTTATCACCTTGTCAGCCAGCATTTGAGTATTTGGCCAGCAAAGGCCAACAAATGTCTCGGATCCTGAATCATGGCAGGGTGTCTGTGGCCTGTCAAACTGGATACATGTTCTTTTGTTAATGATCTCGCCACACTCAGGTGACTGTGAGACAGACTCAGGAGTCGAAGTGTCTGAGAGGCTGCTCGTATCTGCGCGCTCATGCAAAACCTGTTTTTCTTTCAGGTAATGTAAACAGCTGGGTTAATTCCTGTATCTTCCTGAAAGATTGCTGCAGTCACACTACATGTTGGAGAAACACGTCTATTCTGAGCTTTAAAATGAGCTTTATGTGGGTAACAAACGACTGACAAAGATAACTTGAGGAAATCTGTGAATATACATAATATCCTTTTATACTTGTTTTGGGTTTTGTTGAAAAAATTATAACCATGCAACCGTCTACTACAGTATCGCGTCAGATAGTGCATTGTAGTGTCCCTGAGGAAAAATTCAATTCATTTACTGCTTTAGGAGAGGAAGAACTGTCTAAACTTGTTAAATCATCAAAATCAACAACATGTATGTTAGACCCTATACCGACTAAGCTATTGAAAGAAATGCTTCCAGAGGTTATAGATCCTCTTCTTAATATCGTCAATTCATCTTTATCACTAGGACACGTACCAAAAACTTTTAAGCTGGCTATTATTAAACCTCTTATTAAAAAACCACAACTTGATCCTAGAGAATTAGTCAATTACAGGCCGATCTCAAATCTCACTTTTCTGTCAAAAATACTAGAAAAGGCAGTATCATCACAACTATGTTCCTTTTTAGAAAGAAATAGTATCTGTGAGGATTTCCAGTCAGGATTTAGACCGTACCATAGTACTGAGACTGCTCTCATTAGAGTTACTAATGATTTGCTCTTATCATCAGATCGTGGTTGTATCTCTCTATTAGTGTTACTGGATCTTAGTGCTGCATTTGACACTATTGATCACAATATTCTTTTAAATAGACTCGAAAATTATGTTGGCATTAGTGGAATTGCATTGTCATGGTTCAAATCATACTTATCTGACCGTTATCAGTTTGTAGTAGTAAACGAAGAGATGTCATATCGATCACAAGTTCAATATGGAGTACCACAAGGCTCAGTACTAGGACCGTTGCTGTTCACTCTGTACATGCTACCCTTGGGAGATATCATTAGGAAGCATGGCGTTAGTTTTCACTGTTACGCTGATGATACTCAGCTCTATATTTCTTCGCGCCCTGACGAAACTTACCAATTCACAAAATTAACGGAATGCATAGCTGATATAAAAAATTGGATGACCAGTAATTTCCTACTACTAAATTCAGAAAAAACAGAGATTCTAATTTTTGGACCAAAAACTTCTTCACGTAATAACCTAGAATACTGTCTAACACTTGATGGCTGCTCTGTTAAGTCTTCGTCGTCAGTTAGGAACCTGGGTGTGCTCTTTGATACCAATCTTTCATTTGAAGGCCATGTTACTAGCATCTGTAAAACCGCATTCTTCCATCTTAAAAATATATCTAAACTACGGCATATGCTCTCAATGAAAAATGCAGAACAGTTAGTTCATGCGTTCATGACCTCAAGGCTAGATTACTGTAACGCTTTACTGGGTGGTTGTTCTGCTCGCCTGATAAATAAACTACAGCTCGTACAAAATGCAGCAGCTAGAGTTCTTCCTAGAACTAGGAAGTATGACCATATTAGCCCAGTTCTGTCAACACTGCATTGGCTTCCTGTTAAACATCGTATAGATTTTAAAATCTTGCTAATTGCTTACAAAGCACTAAATGGTTTAGCTCCCCAGTACCTGAGCGAGCTCCTAATTCATTATAGTCCTTCACGTCTATTGCGATCTCAGAATTCAGGCCAGCTGATAATACCTAGAATATCAAAATCAACCGCAGGCGGTAGATCCTTCTCCTATTTGGCACCTAAACTCTGGAACAATCTTCCTAGCATTGTTCGGGAAGCAGACACACTCTGTCAGTTTAAATCTAGACTAAAAACGCATTTCTTTAACCTGGCATACACATAACACATTACCAATTTATATTTTCAAATCCGTTAAAGGATTATTAGGCTGCATAAATTAGGTCAGCCGGAACCGGGAACACTTCCTATAACACATGATGTACTCGTTACATCAGAAGAAGAATGGCATCTACGCTAATATTAGTCTTTCTGGTTATCCCGAGGTTCACCGTAGTCAACCGGATCCGGGCCGTATCCAGGTGAGACCAAGGACCTGCACCTTGACACGACCACAACGCAGCCCTGAAGTATCAGCAGAGATTGAGTCAACTAGATCATCCACTGTGAGGGCCTCATCGACACGACAGCCACGACACAGTTCCTCAACAACCGTCCATACCGGCGTGATGAATACGATCCTCAATTGGATGGAACTGGAATAAATACTTTGAATGTTGCGATCCTATTGGACTTACGATGGCAACCTGAATCGTAACAAAGCACTGTTGGCCAGAGGAGAACTGGCCCCCCGACTAAGCCTGGTTTCTCCCAAGGTTTTTTTCTCCATTTAAACACCTATTTGCCACTTGTCTGCCACCTGATGTCACCTGATGGAGTTTGGGTTCCTTGCCGCTGTCGCCTTTGGCTTGCTTAGTTGGGGACACTTGACATTTGACTTGACATTTGATATTCAACAGTGCTTTGATCTACCTGCATTGACACTATTCTTTAAGAGCTGCTGTGCAGCCAAATAATGTACCAGTTATCAATGTAAAGCTGCTTTGACACAATCTACATTGTAAAAAGCGCTATATAAATAAAGGTGACTTGACTTGACTTGTTCAACATTTTATTTTATTTACATTTTTGAAGACACGTTTAGCAGCTAAAGAAAGAGAAACATATACATCCCTTGGTAAATGTAAAGCAATTTCATTACGTTCTGCAACACGGGTTTTGTTGAAATTGTCAGGCAGTTTAGTCACCAGAGCAGTCAACTGCCCAGATTCTCAGAACACTCACACATTTGTAACCATAAAATGACCTCCTCCACATTTAGTGAACTAGAAATTACAGGATCTGTGTTGACATCCACTTAGCAGAACTAAACCTACCAGATATCATGGGAAGAATCACCTCATTCACACACAAAACCACTGGTGTTCCACAGGGCTCTGTACTCGGACCCCTTAAAACGTTAGCACTTCTCATTGCTTTTTCTATCAGTATAATGCATTTGATACTCAGTTACTATCCTCGACCCACAGGAATCCATTTACACCTTTGAGAAGCATGAAGCAAGTACCAGCCTTGCCATTTCACCCACAGTCAATACATGCAGATGCCTGAGCAGCGTGTGTGTGTGTGTGTGTGTGTGTGTGTTTAGCTGCTGCACCTGGTTCTTCAAAGATTCAAGTGGGTTTGACTCAAAGATTCAAATGAAAAGGGGACAAATATAAAACATCAGTGATATGCTGATTTCTTGTGATACCAGACACCTCAACATGAGGGATGGTTTTATATCTGTATCTCCTCTCAGCATGAAAGGGGAAAAAAAAAACATTGCAAGTAAAGAACAAGCTGAACAGAGAGATGTTTGAAGATCTGTTTGGCTGTTTTCAGCTCTAATTTGAAAAACAGCAAATACGCATCAAATTTTGTAAATAACCACAAAATATCAGCAATTTATTAAATGTACTTTACTGACTGAATTAGGCTCAGAGTTTTGTCTTTTTAAAATTTTGGTTCTAAGAAATTTTTTTTTTTTTTTTTTTCTAAACAGTGGTCCCCGTGTTTTGATGAACATAAAATAAACCTGAATTAAAGTTTGTGTGTGTGTGTGTGTGTGTCCTCAGGGCAGAATTACAGGGTGTTAAATATCTTTTTCTTTCAGCTGTGTTTAGAGGTAAAACCCAAGGCAGAGAGAGTTGTGGATGTAGACGGGCTGTCAGGTTTGCGTTTCATGAGTCTCAGTGTAGAAACAGGAACTAAGGGAAACAAAACAGGAACTAAGGGAAACAAAACAGAACATGAAAATAAGAGTCCATAACCGTGACAGCTAGTGGTTTCTAGCGTGTCGATCTACAGTTGCTAAAGTGTTTTTAGTATGTTGTTATGTGACTTTTTCACCCTAGAAGTCACATGTGATGTTTAATCTCTGTGAAGTGTAATACTTTAGTTGAGTATTTAATGTACTTGAATTTAGGGGAACTGTAAATCCAACCAACGATTTCCGAAGAAACCGAAGGTGGTTGTGCACTGTCCTTTCGCACAACTGGCCGTTCCACACATATGAAGCAAGGGATTCGAAAGTGCCACCACCGGCCCCCCCACTTTACTCCTGAATGTTTGTCTCTATGTGAAATAACCCTGAATAGATGATGTAAATCCCCACGCTTGCACACCACTTTCTAAAGAGAAAATATTGGGTGAAAAGGGTCAAATAAAATTTTTTTTTTATATATAAAAAAAGCGAGGGTGTTATATGTGCATGGTCCCAGCCATATAAAGTGTGTATCAGTGTTAGAAAAGTAGAGAATTGCTCTTAAACCTAATTTAAGGAATGTTTTTTAATATATTTATGATCAATGTGTATGTATATATAGTATATTTGTGGTATTATTAATATTTCTGTATATTTATAGAGCCAATCATGTTGGGGTAATTATGATCAGGGCTGTTTATGTGTAGGGGTATTTTATGATCGGGCTATTTCAAGCAGGGTTAAAATAAAACGGGGTAAGTTTAAGAGCTGGGGTAACAAAGGTTAGGTTTTAGGGCTGGGGGGTGTGTAGGTTAGGTTTTAGGGTTGGGGGGTGTATAGGTTAGGGTTAGGTGGAGAAAAGCAACGCCTCCCCCCAGATAACCGTCTCACGGCTATCCAGTTTAGGGTTAGGGTTAGAGTTAGGGTTAGGGTTAGGGTTAGGGGAACTGTAAATCCAACCAACGATTTCCGAAGAAACTGAAGGTGGTTGTGCACTGTCCTTTCGCACAACTGGCCGTTCCACACATATGAAGCAAGGGATTCGAAAGTGCCACCACCGGCCCCCCTATTTTACTCCTGAATGTTTGTCTCTGTTATGAAATAACCCTGAATGGATGATGTAAATCCCCACGCTTGCACACCACTTTCTAAAGAGAAAATATTGGGTGAAAAGGGTCAAATAAGATTTTTTTTATATATGTAAAAAGGGGGAGGGTGTTATATGTGCATGGTCCCAGCCATATAAAGTGTGTATCAATGTTGGAAAAGTAGAAAATTGCTCTTAAACCTAATTTAAGGAATGTTTTTTAATGTATTTATGATCAATTGTATGTATATATAGTATATTTATGGCATTATTAATATTTGTGTATATTTATAGAGCCAATCATGTTGGGGTAATTATGATCAGGGCTGTTTATGTGTAGGGGTATTTTATGATCGGGCTATTTCAAGCAGGGTTAAAATAAAACGGGGTAAGTTTAAGAGCTGGGGTAACAAAGGTTAGGTTTTAGGGCTGGGGGGGTGTGTAGGTTAGGGTTAGGGTTAGGGTTAGGGTTAGGGTTAGGGTTAGGGTTAGGGTTAGGTTAGGGTTAGGGTTAGGGTTAGGGTTAGGGTTAGGGTTAGGGAATACGATAAATCCAACCACCGATTTCCAAAGAAATCGGAGGCGGTTATGCACTGTCCTATCGCACAACTGGCCGCTCCACGCATATGAGCCCCAAAGTGCACCAAATAGGCCAACACCCACACAACGGGGGACGACACCCGCCGAAAATGTCACTGCTAGTGGTGTAAAAAATATAGAGCGGGCTATATCAGCCAGGGCTCTTCCCGATAGGGCTATATCAGCCAGGGCTCTTCCCAATAGGGCTATTTGTGCAAAATAAGGTTAGGTTTAGGGTTCGGTGTAGTGTAAGGGGCATATTTCAAATTTTATTTGGCTCCTCGACATCACACACACCAATGATGGAGGCCATTCTGTGTTGTTTTGCCCTGTATGGGGCAGTGAACAACAAAATAAAATATATATATCGCTTCTCAATTTTTTATAAAGCTCTTCGACATCATTCACCCACAAAATGATGGAGGCTACACGCTCCAGCATACATTTGCTGAGTCACTCCCATATAAGCGCACATATTAGCGCATTTTTGCTGTGTCATTCAGGCCTATCGCGACGTTTCGGAAATGTATTTATCCTTCTTCAGGCGAACCAGAATGACAATTAATTTAGTTCCCCTCAAAGCTTTTATAGGCTGTGTGTGCGGAGCCCCCTACACCATCACCAATCCCCATTCAGCACTGTAGGGCGCTTCATAAATTATTTTGCACAGATATATGGTGTTATAAAATTAAATCCAACACTGCAGGACATTTATTGGTAAGTATGTACCCCGCGATGCATGGGCAAGCACCCAAATAACACACTTCAGTGCAAATACACGTGGTCCAGAGTACGATGGCACGGGCGAGTATAGGGAATACGATAAATCCAACCACCGATTTCCAAAGAAATCGGAGGCGGTTATGCACTGTCCTATCGCACAACTGGCCGCTCCACGCATATGAGCCCCAAAGTGCACCAAATAGGCCAACACCCACACAACGGGGGACGACACCCGCCGAAAATGTCACTGCTAGTGGTGTAAAAAATATAGAGCGGGCTATATCAGCCAGGGCTCTTCCCGATAGGGCTATATCAGCCAGGGCTCTTCCCAATAGGGCTATTTGTGCAAAATAAGGTTAGGTTTAGGGTTCGGTGTAGTGTAAGGGGCATATTTCAAATTTTATTTGGCTCCTCGACATCACACACACCAATGATGGAGGCCATTCTGTGTTGTTAGGGTTAGGGTTAGGGTTAGGGTTAGGGTTAGGGTTAGGGTTAGGGTTAGGTTAGGGTTAGGGTTAGGGAATACGATAAATCCAACCACCGATTTCCAAAGAAATCGGAGGCGGTTATGCACTGTCCTATCGCACAACTGGCCGCTCCACGCATATGAGCCCCAAAGTGCACCAAATAGGCCAACACCCACACAACGGGGGACGACACCCGCCGAAAATGTCACTGCTAGTGGTGTAAAAAATATATAGAGCGGGCTATATCAGCCAGGGCTCTTCCCGATAGGGCTATATCAGCCAGGGCCTTCGACAGGGCCACTCAGCCAGGCCAGGGCCAGGGCCAGGGCCAGGGCCAGGGCCAGGGCCAGGGCCAGGGCCAGGCCAGGGCCAGGGCCAGGCCAGCCAGGGCCAGGGCCAGGGCCAGGGCCAGGCCAGGGCCAGGCCAGGGCCAGGCCAGGGCCAGGCCAGGGCCAGGGCCAGGCCAGCCAGGGCCAGAGCCAGGGCCAGGGCCAGGGCCAGGGCCAGGCCAGGGCCAGGGCCAGGCCAGGGCCAGGGCCAGGGCCAGGGCCAGGGCCAGGGCCAGGGCCAGGGCCAGGCCAGGCCAGGGCCAGGGCCAGGGCCAGGCCAGCCAGGGCCAGGGCCAGGCCAGGCCAGGGCCAGGGCCAGGGCCAGGGCCAGGGCCAGGGCCAGGGCCAGGGCCAGGGCCAGGGCCAGGGCCAGGGCCAGGGCCAGGGCCAGGGCCAGGGCCAGGGCCAGGGCCAGGGCCAGGGCCAGGGCCAGGGCCAGGGCCAGGGCCAGGGCCAGGGCCAGGGCCAGGGCCAGGGCCAGGCCAGGCCAGGCCAGGCCAGGCCAGGCCAGGCCAGGGCCAGGGCCAGGGCCAGGCCAGGCCAGGGCCAGGGCCAGGGCCAGGGCCAGGGCCAGGGCCAGGGCCAGGGCCAGGCCAGGCCAGGGCCAGGGCCAGGGCCAGGGCCAGGCCAGGGCCAGGCCAGGGCCAGGGCCAGGGCCAGGGCCAGGGCCAGGGCCAGGGCCAGGGCCAGGGCCAGGGCCAGGGCCAGGGCCAGGCCAGGGCCAGGCCAGGGCCAGGGCCAGGGCCAGGGCCAGGGCCAGGGCCAGGGCCAGGGCCAGGCCAGGGCCAGGGCCAGGGCCAGGGCCAGGGCCAGGCCAGGGCCAGGGCCAGGCCAGGGCCAGGGCCAGGCCAGGCCAGGGCCAGGGCCAGGGCCAGGCCAGGGCCAGGCCAGGGCCAGGGCCAGGGCCAGGGCCAGGGCCAGGGCCAGGGCCAGGGCCAGGGCCAGGGCCAGGGCCAGGGCCAGGCCAGGGCCAGGCCAGGGCCAGGGCCAGGGCCAGGGCCAGGGCCAGGGCCAGGGCCAGGGCCAGGGCCAGGGCCAGGGCCAGGGCCAGGGCCAGGGCCAGGGCCAGGGCCAGGCCAGGGCCAGGCCAGGCCAGGGCCAGGCCAGGGCCAGGGCCAGGGCCAGGCCAGGGCCAGGGCCAGGGCCAGGGCCAGGGCCAGGGCCAGGGCCAGGGCCAGGGCCAGGGCCAGGGCCAGGGCCAGGCCAGGGCCAGGGCCAGGCCAGGGCCAGGGCCAGGGCCAGGGCCAGGGCCAGGGCCAGGGCCAGGGCCAGGCCAGGGCCAGGCCAGGGCCAGGGCCAGGGCCAGGGCCAGGGCCAGGGCCAGGGCCAGGCCAGGGCCAGGGCCAGGCCAGGGCCAGGGCCAGGGCCAGGGCCAGGGCCAGGCCAGGCCAGGGCCAGGGCCAGGGCCAGGGCCAGGGCCAGGCCAGGGCCAGGGCCAGGCCAGGCCAGGGCCAGGGCCAGGGCCAGGCCAGGCCAGGGCCAGGGCCAGGGCCAGGGCCAGGGCCAGGCCAGGCCAGGGCCAGGGCCAGGGCCAGGGCCAGGGCCAGGGCCAGGGCCAGGGCCAGGGCCAGGGCCAGGGCCAGGGCCAGGGCCAGGGCCAGGGCCAGGGCCAGGGCCAGGGCCAGGGCCAGGGCCAGGCCAGGGCCAGGGCCAGGGCCAGGGCCAGGGCCAGGGCCAGGGCCAGGCCAGGGCCAGGGCCAGGGCCAGGGCCAGGGCCAGGGCCAGGGCCAGGGCCAGGGCCAGGGCCAGGGCCAGGGCCAGGGCCAGGGCCAGGGCCAGGGCCAGGGCCAGGGCCAGGGCCAGGGCCAGGGCCAGGCCAGGGCCAGGGCCAGGGCCAGGGCCAGGGCCAGGCCAGGGCCAGGGCCAGGGCCAGGGCCAGGCCAGGCCAGGCCAGGGCCAGGGCCAGGGCCAGGGCCAGGGCCAGGCCAGGGCCAGGGCCAGGGCCAGGGCCAGGGCCAGGGCCAGGGCCAGGGCCAGGGCCAGGGCCAGGGCCAGGGCCAGGGCCAGGCCAGGGCCAGGGCCAGGGCCAGGGCCAGGGCCAGGGCCAGGCCAGGGCCAGGGCCAGGGCCAGGGCCAGGCCAGGGCCAGGGCCAGGGCCAGGGCCAGGGCCAGGGCCAGGGCCAGGGCCAGGGCCAGGGCCAGGGCCAGGGCCAGGGCCAGGGCCAGGGCCAGGGCCAGGGCCAGGCCAGGGCCAGGGCCAGGGCCAGGGCCAGGGCCAGGGCCAGGGCCAGGGCCAGGGCCAGGGCCAGGCCAGGGCCAGGGCCAGGGCCAGGGCCAGGGCCAGGGCCAGGGCCAGGCCAGGGCCAGGCCAGGGCCAGGGCCAGGGCCAGGGGCCAGGCCAGGGCCAGGGCCAGGGCCAGGGCCAGGGCCAGGGCCAGGGCCAGGCCAGGGCCAGGGCCAGGGCCAGGGCCAGGGCCAGGGCCAGGGCCAGGGCCAGGGCCAGGGCCAGGGCCAGGGCCAGGCCAGGGCCAGGGCCAGGGCCAGGGCCAGGGCCAGGGCCAGGGCCAGGGCCAGGGCCAGGGCCAGGGCCAGGGCCAGGGCCAGGGCCAGGGCCAGGGCCAGGCCAGGGCCAGGGCCAGGGCCAGGGCCAGGGCCAGGGCCAGGGCCAGGGCCAGGGCCAGGGCCAGGCCAGGCCAGGGCCAGGGCCAGGGCCAGGGCCAGGGCCAGGGCCAGGGCCAGGGCCAGGGCCAGGGCCAGGGCCAGGCCAGGGCCAGGGCCAGGGCCAGGGCCAGGCCAGGGCCAGGGCCAGGGCCAGGGCCAGGGCCAGGCCAGGGCCAGGGCCAGGGCCAGGGCCAGGGCCAGGGCCAGGGCCAGGGCCAGGGCCAGGGCCAGGGCCAGGGCCAGGGCCAGGCCAGGGCCAGGGCCAGGGCCAGGGCCAGGGCCAGGGCCAGGGCCAGGGCCAGGGCCAGGGCCAGGGCCAGGGCCAGGGCCAGGGCCAGGGCCAGGGCCAGGGCCAGGGCCAGGGCCAGGGCCAGGGCCAGGGCCAGGGCCAGGGCCAGGGCCAGGGCCAGGGCCAGGGCCAGGGCCAGGGCCAGGGCCAGGCCAGGGCCAGGCCAGGCCAGGGCCAGGGCCAGGGCCAGGGCCAGGGCCAGGGCCAGGGCCAGGGCCAGGGCCAGGGCCAGGCCAGGGCCAGGGCCAGGGCCAGGGCCAGGGCCAGGGCCAGGGCCAGGGCCAGGCCAGGCCAGGGCCAGGGCCAGGGCCAGGGCCAGGGCCAGGCCAGGGCCAGGGCCAGGCCAGGCCAGGGCCAGGGCCAGGGCCAGGGCCAGGGCCAGGGCCAGGGCCAGGGCCAGGGCCAGGGCCAGGGCCAGGGCCAGGGCCAGGGCCAGGGCCAGGGCCAGGGCCAGGGCCAGGGCCAGGGCCAGGGCCAGGGCCAGGGCCAGGGCCAGGGCCAGGGCCAGGGCCAGGGCCAGGGCCAGGGCCAGGGCCAGGGCCAGGGCCAGGGCCAGGGCCAGGGCCAGGCCAGGGCCAGG